>BMAV01000532.1:236158-284342 GCA_019973955.1 Trichonephila inaurata madagascariensis | reverse complement strand
CCAGATATATATATTTCTTTATATTTATATATATATATATATATATGTAACATATATATGTAAACTTAGTTGTTTTATCGATTCATTAATATCAGATGGATTGAAAATATTAAGTAAAAGTATTGATTTTAACACACGTCTTGCAGTTCAAAGCCAAACGTTATATTTTTTAACTCTTCAATAATGGTTTTTGCTCATTACAATTCTTACTGTAAAAATCTTTTTGGTACGGAATAACAGTAAATTCATCAGTCTTTCTTTAATGGTGTGTAATTTTTAGATTTCCAATTGTTTTTATAATGATGCAAGAAAAACAGTGAATGAAAATGTAATGATTTTCTCATCTTTAACTGAGAGTTTTTTTATTCATTTTTAGGGTCTCTAATATTTTTAATAAATGTATTTAATTATTAAGATGTATTTGTGAAATATTGTTTATCAAGAATATCTTTTGAAAAGCTATTTTCAAATTTGATTTGTGAATATCTATAATTTTACTTTATTTATTCTGGAGTATAGCACATTGTTTTGAAAACTTTTGATATGATTATAAAACTCGCGTTTTTTACAAGAATAAAGAGAAAGTGTCTAAAATCTAATTGATTTATTGCTCCCTAAATTCAACTAAAATGTTTCACTTTGACACTGGATTACTTCAAGGTAAAGGAAACATGACATCCATCGGTTTGAAATTAAAACTGTTCCATTCTTGTATTGGATAAACTTGTTTAAAATCATTGTTGTGCTATTACGATTTTTTTTTGTTTTAAGCAAAAGTAAACTATCTTTTAAAGTGATCATATTTTTTTTCATTTATATACTTCCGGTTATTTATTTGGTTAAATAATTTTAAGGTGAGGTTCTAATATACAGTGTTCTGTATGATTTTGATTTTCACACATATATTCAGATTCTTAAAATTCTCACTAACTAGGCACAAAAAATAAAATAAAATTTGATAAAAGCTGAAATTTCATTAAATGTAAGTAGTTTTCTAAAATAATTAATAAAATGATTAATGATTTTTACAGCTACAAATTACTTAACATATACATAGAAACATGATATATACAAACATATATTAAAGAACAATACAAATGAATTAAATATTCATACGGTACTTACATAAACCAGGATATCATTCAGGTAAGAAATGATTATTATACTCAATAATGTACCAGGAAACTACTTTTTTGAAATAAAATTGTTCCAGCTCAGTAGTTTTTGAAGAAAAGTTGTTTAGTTATAATGTGTTGAACGTTTAGTCTGTATTTAGAGAAAATAACATCAAACATTTACTTTCAGTTCATAGTAATATAATTTATAAAGCATAGTCTGACAAATTTCCATTCCATTCAACTATGTCTTATCAATAATTCGTTATTCAACTGTTTCAAAATAAAACCACTATTTAAAAATTCATTTGCACTAAACCTTGGATGAACAGGATCTCAATCTAACTGAAAGATAAAGATAATGCGCTTTCATGCTCAGGCAAGCACATTTGTGATAATTGTAACCAAAACATCAAGGCATTTCTCTCCCAATTATTCAACGATTACAGGGCGTTCTCTCTCTTTCTCTCTTGTGAGTTTACCTTTGAAGTCCTTTAATCGTAAATAATCTTTTCATGAAATATACAACCGAACATTCAATTTACAATCTGGGAAAACACAAGTTGAGAACCTTACTTTGTAGTACAATATGATAAAATGTTTGTGGACCAATTATTCATTCGACATAAATACCGCTGGCAACATTAGCTGAGAGTTTTATGCATATTTACATACATAATAATATTATGAGTGAATCGCAATTTAAGTATAAAAGTAGTTTCAGGCTTTTGGATTGAATGATTAAAGCAAAAAAGAAAATATAAGAGTAAACATAATTGTATTAATTACAGTAAATTTTATCTGATAGAAATAAAATGTCTAAAATAGTTGACCAGGTGAATTATTAATGCATCCTAAGGCCAACTAAAGAAGGGAATGTTGAATCTAATAATATTGTGAAGCATTTAAAGATGTAAATTTTAAATATGAAACCTATGAGAGACAATTCTTGTAATTAAAAAGTAAAAATTTAGGAAATATAAAGTATTTATTTGAATCTAAGCCGCACTTTTTTCCAATGTTTATGCCTTTGAAAATCGTGTGCCGCTTAGAATCCGAAGGCTGAAAAACTCGTTGAATGGGAGAGATTAAACATGGTACTGAAGGTTAGAGCAATAATAGAACCATGCAAGCATTTAAAAGTTTTTAAAACTGGTAAAATAAATTAATTTTTCACTTATAATTAATTCTCATTTTAGTTTTTTAAAATTTTTATAAACAATGGATATCGATAAGCCTTTTACAATATTTTTTTCTTCACAAAAACGTGTTGAGAATTTGGGGTGCGGTTTAGAATCGAGGGTGGATTTGGTACGAATAAATATGGTATATCAAAATGAAATGAAATTGATTTTAATTCATACACAAAATTAATGTTATCATTTAGTATATATATATATATATAATATACTTAGAATAAATGTTGTACATTATAAGAAAATTTTTCTTACTGTGAATTGCCTTATACTACGTCAAACTTATTTATGCTTTAATAGTATGAATTACATTTTAAACATCAATGTTGCTATTTCATACGTGTATCGAACATATTCATGATTTTATCAAATAAAATAATTTTATATTTTTTTGGTCAATATTTAAATAAAAACAAATCAAATCAAAAATTTAGGTGTTATAAAAGTGTTAGGCATTTCAGAAGATTACTCCGTGTTATTTGAATGAGCAGCCAAAAATGTGCTTTTACATTGCATTATATTATTTATATTTTGATAAAATTCAATAAATGTTTTGCATTTATAATGAGTAGTAAAGTTTGTCAAAATTCTAAATAAATGAATTGCTGAAGTAGCCTAGTGGTCAAGGTCAAAAATTCGTGGTTGGCGTATCATGATGTTGAACCTTGTGCCACTGAAGACCCGCCGTGTAGGGAAGGGGACGTCGATCTGTCGATGCTCTAACGCTTTCCCGTTGGTGAGTAAGGAAGTTAGGAGAAGGGCCAGCTCAGGTTTCGTTCTAGTCACTTGAAAAAAAAATTACGAGGTTCGTCGCCAATAGCCCTTAAGCTGCTTCATAGTGCGGCATTAATATAACTTTCACTCCCTCTAAATAAATGAACTTGAATTAATTCAGGAAACGTTAATACTTATTTTACAAAACATTATGAATATTATATGAATAAATCGATTATTTCTCAGTCATTTACTATATGAAATTTTAAGTCAATATACTTCAATCTCTAGCGTTACAGGCGCGCTATTTTAGTAAATTTGGGCAATAATATTTATTAAATACATCAAGAAGGTAAAATTGGAATAAGCCCTTTTTAATAAATTTGAACTAACATTACGAATTCTGTCTGCGGAACAAATGATTATACAAAATGAGCTAAATTATCGAAACCAAAGGCTAGACTTTAGTGCTTATTTTGCTGTAGGACTAAGAATTGTTTTACCAAAGAATAAATAACTTTGCAATGCTTCTGATTAAGTCCACATCCGCAATTTTACAAATAACGAATCAGTGTATGAAACTTCCTAAGTTCTCGCTTCGTTTGTGCACCTAATTAAAAATCTCTTTCTCAACATTCCATTCTTTAGCACTGAAATTAATTGCAGGCGATATTTTCGAAAATTAATGAAGATCATGTTCCATGACTATGTCAAGATTATATCGTATTCCTTCCCACCAGAAGTTTATGAGGTGTATGTTTCATTTATTAATTAAGAACTGTTAAAAGACTAAATATTGAATTATTTTTGTCAAATTCATCTTTCGTAAGAGTGGAAGAGAAACTGATAGATTCAAAATTCGAATTCCATGCAATTGTTTGAATTCCATTTTTAATTACCGGTTATAAAAATTATGTAGCCATTCTTTGTAAGTAGCATAACATTACATAAGATTCATGCTGTGGCTTCTAATTAAAAACTTAATTATATTTATCCTTTTCAGCAAAATATTATGGAATGAACCACATTATAGTTGCAATTGCTTAGTATTACTGTATTAGTATTCAAATTATATGCATGGTAGGGTAAAAGTGATGCTCCTATAATATATGTGTGTGGGTTTAAGTGATATATTAGTATAAATGTGTGGGATGAAAATTCCATTAAATTTTATAATAATTTTAAATATTGCTAATGATAAAATTAGGCAAATAAGTTATACATATATATTTCATAAAACAAACTTAACCTTGCTTCACTTCCCTAAGTCAGTGGCAGCTTTAAAAAACATAATAGCATTCCATTTTAGACATCATATATCTCTTCATGTATTATATTTTTATTCATGGTCTTTTGCTATAGAATTTGGTATTTCTAAGATTTGTAGGATGCTTAATTTATCACCATGAATACACAGGTACGCACGCACATGTATATATGTCTGTGTGTGTAAAAATATCTCTTTTTAAAAACAAGATGAGATAATATTGCATCATCTTCGTCTTTTAATGGATCGCAAAAATCTTTTCCACAAATCTTATTACTCTAAAAGTTTAGAGTTGAGAAAGCTATAAAAGCTGAGATCTCCGAAGCGGAAAGTACGCTTTTGTGTCATGTCGCAGATATTCGCGTGTGGTTGTCTGCGTGTAGTTATTTTACAGTGCTTCGTGGGGCAGGAGGATTAAGGAGGATTTTGAAATATTAAGAAGCCCCCTCGATTCTTTAGCCAGATAAAATATTCTTCGCTTAACATGTCTTCGTTTCAGTGATGCCACAGTTACGAGCTATGGTGCAAATAAGCAGAAAAAAAGAACATAAATAGCAACACATTAATGAGACAGGTTATGCTGCAAAAAGTGTTTGAAATTGACAAGAAGTCATCTGGCAGGCTTGACAGTGGCGCTGTATGAAATTCCGTACGTTCTGGAAGATCCTTGGCATGCCACGTATCTTCCCAGGAAATATAGATATTCGAGCGATGAGGTCTTCAACTGAAGCAACGAGCGTTTTCTACACCCCTTTTTAAGTTACCAGAAATACACTTTCGAACACCTATTGTAGTACAACTTTTCAATAAAAAATTTTCTGCCCCATTAATGTGTTCCTATTTTTGTTCTTTTTTTCTACTTCTTTGCGCCATTGCTCGTAACTACGCATTTGCGACCCTGCATTCTGAGTCATCTATATACCCCATACACACACTACCAGTTTGTCTGTCTGGTAGCGAATCATCCTATACATATATATTTATGTGTGTGAGCCATGTATTCATTAAATGTATTCCTTCTTTTTGACCCTTTTAGTCTTTTGTATGTATAAAGATACTGTTAATTTCTGAAACTTTGAGCACTTGATTCATTGTTAATGGTTAAATTTTTAAAATAAGAAAAATTAGAATTTCCGCAATGTTTGGGAACAAAAAGCGAAACTGAAAAATTCAATGCTATTATAAAAGAAAATAATGATTAAAACTTTTATTTATACTAAAACGTAATATGAATTGATAGAGAAATCTAATAAAACAAACACATAGAAAATGAAGAACCATTAGTATAAAATAATTTGACTTTAAAATTACTGTAATTTGACTTTAAATCTATTTAATAAAATTTAATTTAAAGTATCTGAAAATAAATCTAGCACACTTAACATTAATACACATAGAAATGACAGTAATAATAGAAAATTGTTAGAAAAGTTAAATGGGTTTTGTTTTGAGTAGAGACTTTACAAATATCGGTTTGTTTTATAGTAAGAATAACATATATCTATGTGAAGACCAAGTAAAAATGAATAAAATTTGAAAAAAAAATATGAATATTTAGTTTCATGTTAATGAAGAATGGATATAATGTATACAATCATATGTTTCTTTATTTCATATTAGAATTCGAATATTTAATGTTAAATCATATTTCTTCATGTAAGGTTCTATATTTATAAAGAAGGTTTCTAAAGTGATGACACAATCACAATACTAAATTATTGATTAAACAAACTATTGAGATAAGTTTAATGAGTTGTAAATGCTATCTATACACAGCTCTAAAATGAGTAGCGTATTTTTCAAAATAAACTGAAATTGTACTTCATTCTTTTACGTATTTTCCACAACAACGATATAGTCAAAAATAAAGAGATAAAATGGATAAAATAGAAAATGTAATACAATAAAATTTTTGCCATGGATTGTCCAAGGTATACTAAATCTTTCCTTTGCTCTTTGGGGTTAAAAGTAAAGATTTTCTCAAGTGGAATCAAATAGTAAATCCTTAACAGTTGTACTGAGAACTTTAAATCAGAGCTCGTGTATTTCGTTAAAAAGAAAGGATTTGAAAGTTTGGTTTCAGAAAAATAAATGATAAACGTTTGTGTCAAAAAATGTTTGGATATTCCTCGTATACGTGTAAGGTTTTAACATATTTTTGCATTCAGAATTTTTCATATGACAAATGTAACGACATTTTATTAGACGAGGGGGTCCTTTTATTCCATTTTCGTCATATATTGGGGAAGAAAATATTCATCTTTTTCTTACATTTCCCTTTAAACATAAACTGGTTTATTTAAACTAAATTAAAATAAAAGGGTAAATTAACAGGAAATGTGTATAACATGAATTTAATATCATTTATAAAATCCCCATAAGATATTCATTTCTTAACCTTTTTGCTGCATATAATGCAGTTATAAACTGTTGAGAAGAAAAAACAGATTTAAATTATTTTAACAAAATCTATTTAGTCTAAAGCAACTAAAATCTGTTTTAAACTATATAAAAATAAACAAATCTATATTGTTTTATTACAGTGGCAGCAAAAATAATTCCGATTGTAGAAACGATTGATTATATATAAAAAAATAATATTTTATTAACCCGTTTTCTGCAAACGCTTTTTTGTTAGTTAGGTTGTTAATGTTATTATAACAGACAGTACTTTGAATAAGAAACATCGAAAATAGTTTAATGTGATAATATGTGCTATAAATCTTAAGAAATAAGCAAGGAATTTGCTTAGGATTTAATGTAATAAAATGTTTATTTAAGTGAAGAATATTTAAATCCATCTTAAATTTATGTCGACAGTTTCTCAAAGTGCAGTTTGTTTTGCTTGCTTTTATTTAATTTACATAATTTATGGTAAGGTTATGTGTAATTAATGTTTGAGATTTTATTGTGTTAGTTAGCAAAAGTTAAATTTAGATTCATATGAGTTAACTTGACGAAACTTAGGCATACAATACTTATAACTGTGTAACATAAAATCACATAAAATAAATTGTTGATTGAGGTGGCCTCATGTTGATTGAGGTGGCAATCACGCTCATTATACTCAGGTACTCTGGGGAATCCAAAAGTAGTAGAGATTGAGTGGCCATTAAATCGGACTCAAAAGAATACAAACAGATAAGCACAATAATTCAATTTTATTAATTTAACTTTAAACCTGATTGCTTGGTATGTAATCAAGACAAAATGAATAATAAGAAAAAAATGACGGATACTTATCTTTTAAATGAGATGCAACCTTTGAACTCGGCAAAAGAGAAGTCCACTTATATCTTCGAATAGCTAAACGCCAATAATTCCGGAATAAGTGACTACAATTCAGACAGTATAGCCTGGTTATATTGTCCCCATAAGTCTATTTTCTATCTCAAAGACTATTTATATTCAATTTAGTATTGACGTCCGTTTGACGAATGGTTGTTCTATCTCAAAGGGCCTTTTGGCTGGATGGACAAACCCGAATTAGAGAGGATAGACCTCACGCATAGCGCATTGTTACAAGCAATACAACCTTAACATAATAAACATAAACGTAGTATAATGTTATGAATTTATTTTTAAAAATTGTATTTATTAGTGTTAAAATTTATCATAATAATTTGAAAAATTTGTAGTTGTTAAATAAACAATCTAGATATTCTTCTGTAATTGCTTTGCGTGAAAGATTTCTTCGTGGTGAAAGCACTCAAAGCTTTAATCTTATGATTTTATTTTTAACCACTGAGGTTTTAAATTGTACTCCAATGTGATTCTAATCTTATCACTACAATTCTCAAGATGCAAACAATATAATTTTTCATTTCTTGAAATAAAGAGAGAGAAAAAATTACCGGCTCATCTCTTTCTTAGTTTTATTTAATTAGAAAACAGAAAGTTTTGTCACCAGGTTAGAGATGTGATTATGACTAATGCTTTTACTTAAGGAATAATATAGTTTTTGAAGCTTTTTGCTTTCTCTCTCTCTTGTGCGTAACATAAAAATTAATTTAAAAGCATGTAATTTATGACTTAGGGGAACATTAATGCTAAAAAAATGCAAAAAGAAAGAGAAAAAAGGACAAACTCTCGAACTATTTTAATGAAACTATTTATTTTCTTCACAAAAACATATTGTGAAATCAACACACACACACACACACGCACGCACACACACACACACAAGCATATTAAAGGGCCTGTGTTTGTAAATGCATGTCATAATACTGATAATTATATTTTAAACATGTCGTTTTTTAAAAAAAAACATTTTTAGTATTTTCACATCATATAACATTGGCCAGAGGCAACTTGGTTTAATGAAATATTAGCTCTCCAGTCGTAGTTTTGAAAAATTGAAGTGAATTTCATCAAAGATAATGGCTTGTAATAATGAAACTGCTT
The DNA here is from genome assembly GCA_019973955.1 of Trichonephila inaurata madagascariensis. NCBI lineage: Eukaryota > Metazoa > Arthropoda > Arachnida > Araneae > Nephilidae > Trichonephila > Trichonephila inaurata. The sequence continues at coordinate 275,646 of BMAV01000532.1, read as the reverse complement.
CCGGTAAATTCTGAGGAAACTTAGAATTTCTTAATATATATGGTATAAAAGATTATAGGGTGCAGAGACAGCCTAAGTGCCATCATTTAATCGTACTCCTAAGTAACGAGATCCATTACCAAATGCCCAGCATATAGTCAAACAAAATTAGTAGAATTCAAAGGAAAACCAGTAACAAATTTGGTATAAAACTTTGAAACGGATTTCCTGTACAATAATGAGTAAATTAACACGGTTTAAAAGTTAACGTACATCATTTCTTAGAAAAAATGAGTTATTTTTTACTAATTTTTTCCTCCTTCTCCTTTCTGTATTCCATTAAAAGAAATTTAGTAAATTGTGTATTTTTATATCCTTTTTCAATAATAGAATTATAAAATATTAGAAATAAGTAATTTCTTTTCTTTTCATTCAAGAATATTTTGTAATTTTAAAATCAAAGCAGTTTTTTAGGAGCAGTTTGTTGAGTTTTTGCTTGTTCACTTTAATAATTTTGTTCACTGAATAATCTGATAATTCTCTGTAACTGTTGATTGATATGCATACATATCCATAAAAAAAGTGAACATAAAGTATGCCTACTTTATGTCTGTGAATATTATTATATCAATATCACTAGCAACATTTAGAATGCATAGCCCAATAGGTTATCATTGAAGATAGATTTTAAAGTTGTTTTGATAAAGTTTTCTTTCCTCTACTTTCATGAAAAAATTAATTGCTAAGGTTTATGATTATACGAATTGATCCTATAATTATTATTAATATTTCGGAAATAATTTCAAAATATAAATAAAAATATTTAACGTTTTAAAAAAAATTAATTTTTTAAAATATATTAAATAATTAAAATACATTAAAAATTAAGTATTTTATTAATAATATATCAATCTGTGTTTCCTTACATTTTATACAGTGAAAAAAACACTCGGCCTTCACACAGATTTGGACATCCAAAAAAAAAATAAATTTTTAAACATGGTAAAAAATTTCAACTCATATATTTTTCAGCAGAGCATCCATCCATATGTATCGAATACCTCACCAAAATATTTTATACCGAAAAAATACAATATTGATGCACCCAGCGTTTTCTAACGTACGTTTCTTTTTATCTTTTTCGTGTGATATGTCTACTTTTTTAAACATAAAACCGTTTTATTTCTAGCAGCATAAGCATTAAGTGAAGTTGTAACTGAAGCTCAGGAAAGTTGTAAAAAAGGAGTGGTCAATACCTTCAGCAGGAAAATTCACAAACTTTGGTCACGCAAAAATGTCATCAAGAAGATATTCGATAAGTTGTATAAAGAATTCATTTGTAGGCGAGTTTTGAACGTTTACTTTCTGAACCATGAATTTCAGGAAACGGAATGATAATATTTTGAGAAAAACGATTCAAAGATATGAAAACAACTTTTAACATAATTGCTTACTTGTTGTTAAAATGGCTGCTTGTCTTGCAAAGCTTTGATCTTTTTGAGATCTGAAGCTGTGGGAACTATAAAAAGGCATGAAACTTCAAATAAAGGTATCATTTCCAGAATTCTAAATCTATACATCATTTGCAATGAAAAGGTGTACGATCGTTTACGTATTTGGTATTGTTTTTATGTTTTATGTAACACCAAGAATAAAACATCAAGTAAGCTATGGAAGCATTTTTTTATGTCTTTTCATATTTTTTTTTCTTTTGGGAAATAAATCAAGGTGATATAATTCATGCTCTAGATTAAAAGAAAAATATTTAACCCGGCACTTCACGCGTGAAAAGAACGACCTGAACTTCACGTGCAGGGTATCTTATACCTATGAGTGTTTACATTCTGTACCTGTAAAATTTGCATACAAAGGTGAAAAAGGAAGAAAAGTAGGAAATTCAATATGCTTATTACACTTTTCACACGTGAATTTAGTTTTTCTGTTCTTTTTATTAGGGTATTCAGTGCACTGCTTATACACTCCTTTTGTCTTCGTAGTGAGTGAGTGCGATGTTTTCACTGAATCTTAATTTTTTTTTTCTAATTTCATAGAAGCATTGCTTGCTGGTTTCTACATTCTTTACATTTTTCTGTAAATCGAAGTCCATAGAATTTCAGAAATCAGCGTTTGGTTTGATGTTTAGTAGGTGGTTTCTGACTACTTAACAAAATAATTTGCGTATTTTCTGTCGCAACGTTCAACAGCACAAAAAATATTGTCATAGGCTAACGATTACATTTTCTAGCCACTGAGTACGATGTGGTCATTTTATCAAGGGTGATAATTGTTCCCTAAGCTAAATTATCTTGATAGATTTCAGTATAGAGGCTTCAGTATAGTATACTTGCTATTATAGTCTTCATCATTCGTTTCTTCCTCATCATCCCCGCAAAGAGACTTTCTTCATCCGAAAATACTATTGTGCGATATTTTTTTTTTATTTTTTATAAAATACTGTATCTATTAAATTACTTAAATATCATATTTCTTCATCATAACTACAACAATACGCCATTGCATAAGAAAGATTTTAAAGCGTGCTCCTGCATTTAGAGTTGCAACGGCGATTCACGCTTAGGGTATGACATACCCAAACAAGCGGTATCCAAAAATATACATTTAGAATTCGCCTACAAGCTAAGACCTTTCAAAGGATATGACATTAAAGTCAGCTACACGAGAAAATATTCATTTTTTAAAAAAGGTTTAGATGGAGTCTTGAAAAAAGTTACGCGGTGGGTATAACACACCTTGAGACTGTGTGCTAAAGTGATAAACATATACATACTGTATGTAATGTTCTGGAGCTTTATTAAAATCCTTGCCAGACATAACTTACCAACTTTACTGATTTATGAATTGTACACTTCTTAACTTTTTTCAGTAATAATAGAATATGTGACTTTACTCTAATTTTAGAACTGTCCTTGCTTTTATTAGGCATAGTATTCACACACATTAGACATCAGAATTTATCCATGCTCATTTTGTTTTGATATTTTTGTTCATCGTCCATTAGAGCAAATTTCTGCTTTGACAGGAAATCTACAACAAATAATTGAAAAAACAACGTGTCTTAAATAAAAATACTTATATATGTATTGAATATAGGTGTTGTTTCATCACATATTTACGTGCTGCTTTTTAAAAGTTATAAGAATATTTTCTTTCTTCCAGATTCATATGACTTATTTCTTAATAATTTTTAAAATGTGTGTGTGTGTGAGCTGTAATAATTAAATAAGTAAGGAACTTTTATTAAAAAACCTTTAGAAATAAGATTTCTCAATATAAACAAATAGAACTGTATTAGAACACTTTTTTCTATCAATCTTTTCATCTCTATAAATTCTTTCAGGATGTATTCATTGTAATCTACTAATGCTAACACTACGCTCAACAAAATTAAAAAAAATATTTTCTCAAATTTCTTTATATTTCTGTAGTTTTTGAGGTTGTAGTAGCATCACACAATTATATAAAAATTCACAACAAGTATTAAGTTTATATTTGGTAAAACAAATCATCACGAAGTGCAATTAAATATTAACCTGTTAATAAATTCAATGAAGTTGTTGAGAAAAGTGCGGAGTCTTACTAGGGGATAGCTCCGAATAACTAATATGAAACAAATAACTTTTCTAGAACTAAAATGATTGCTTAAAATCTTTCGTTAATTATGCATTTCTAATTTCAGAGAGACGTGACATATCTCGACTGCCAACAATTGTTTATATTCATGGAGATTCTTACGAGTGGGGTTCCGGTAATCCATATGACGGCTCGGTACTCGCCGGATTTGGAGAAGTGATTGTCGTTACTCTTAATTACAGACTTGGGATTTTAGGTAAGTGTGATATATCCCTGTATTAATAAATTTTAGATTTAAGATTCATGAAAATTCCTTTTAGACTTTCGGAAAATCAAGAGTTACGGATTCCCAAAATTAATGAATGATTTCATTGAAAAGCATTGTTTTAACTTAACAATTTGAAAATCTTCAAGTGTAATGATTAGTTATTGAATTGCTTAAAACTAATTGGCAAAGTTCAGTTTGAAGTTTTTTACGTGAATATATATATATATAGTCTTATTCTCTACTAACAAGAGATAAACATCCAACAATCACATTCGGAAAACACATAGACAGTAGGAAAATCACACAATGAAGAACACATGACCATATATAAGCATGAGACATGAGCATAGGCACATGAGCATATGATATATATATATATATATATATATAAATCAGCAATAACACAAATAACTATAAACATTTTACTAAATATTGCTTAAATCAGAAATACCCAATTAATTTTATTAATAGTTATATGAATAAAACTATTCAAAATAGTAATTAATAAAAATTCTTAGATTAATAATAGTTTATTACTTTAAATTTACATATTTCATAGTTATAGTACTTCCATATTCTAATATTAGATAAGATTACTTATTAATATTTAATTCATATATAGTCCAGCGTCACTAAAGTTAAGGTAATTTGTAACTCTCTTATTAATTTTTATTTCTATTCTTTTTATACTTTTATTAAATGCTACATTTCAGCCATTCACATGCTTTGAATCTGCATTAGGGTCCAGAATCTGGCAATAACTGATTTATTGCACCCAGATTTAGCGCGGGCTCTGCATTTTTAAGTGCAATTTTTAGGTAAGTTACCTCTATCTTGTAATGGATTTAGATATTCCTATCCATTACTTTCAATAGGTTTTTGCTCAGTGTTATTTACATAAAGGGGGAAGTTTGGTTGGCCAAAAAACATGTTTAACCCCACTTTTATATAAGTTATTTTATATATTAGGTGTCCTAAGTCAGCAATGTTTATAATACTGCAGCACATCCATTTTATAATTTTTAATCTCAGTTACTCATGGGTCTTTCATTGTGTGATTTTCCTACTGTCTATGTGTGTTTTTCGTATGTGATTGTTGGATGTTTATCTCTTGTTTGTAGAGAATAAGACTATATATATATATGTGTGTGTGTGTGTGAATGAAAGATACAAAAAACCATAAAAGAAGAAATAATAGAAGCAAAGAGTTAAGTAACCACTAAACACAATTATTAATGTATAAAAGGAAGAAAGGAAAAATTACTCAACAAAAATTTAATCGGGAACCTAGAGGGTTGATCCAGTTCATAATGTATGTGCACGCTTGTTATCAAGCAGTGGTTGGTTAGTAACTTCATTTCCAATTTCAATTTGAATTTATATATGTGTATGTACTTATAGAGTAAATTTTCACAAATGTACACTCTTTTCTTAATAAAACTTAATTGTTTTTTCTTTTATAAATATGCAACATGGATACAAAAGAAAGAAAATTCATTCCAAATTAATATTAATATTTTATTAAAATTGGATTTTGATATCTTAAGTAAACATAAGATATAAACAAAAATTGTACTAAAAGAACGATCGTGTCATTATTTACTAATAAAAAATAACAACTGACTTTTAAATGATATCTTTGTAGTTTTTATCACCTTTTCATCACAAAGAATAGTTTTTGACACACGCATATTATTTAATTTGGTTACTATTCATTATTTAAGAGTACATAGCACAAGAGTCAATTGACAAACATCAGTCAAAAGTGCAAATAATATATTTTTAGACTAAATTATTCTTTTTATAATTTTCCATAATCTCACGAAATTTGAAAGCTCTAAGTTAAAAAAAATGCAGGGTTATGATAACTTTTCTCTTGGTTTTTATTGCATCCTAAAAGCTAAAAAAACAAAAAAAACTGTTAACTGATTTATCTCAGAAGGAAAAAAAATCTAGTTTATCTTCATTAAGATGCCAGGGCTTTTATTATTGTGCTAAATGCTCTGATTTTGCTTATTAGAACATGTAGCAAAAGTTGGTTTACATTTTGAATAAAAATAACACTCATTTTTTTGAGAAATATTTGAATTTAGAAGAATTTATGCATTTTTCGATGAACTTCCAATAAGCATTAAAAAAAAAAGCGTTTTACGTACAACAATCAAATTAGCACAAAACCCCTTCCAACTTTCGTCATACATAGTTTGACTTACTTGTAAATCAAATTTCATGTGAGTACATCTATAATTATAGGAGGAGTAACATTTTAAAATCTCTTTACAAATTTTCATTTAAAAAGTTAAATGGTTAAGTATGTGTGGTATTTTGAGCAAAAACTGTTTTATTTAATACATATACTTAAGTTACAAGCAAAAAATTACAAAAATCCTTAAATCAAAGATTTTTTTTTATAGATTGTACCATGTCCCATTTAAAGAGTTAAAGTTGAAAATTAGGAGATTTAGAAAAAGAAAATAAATTTAAAATATTCATAATTGAAATTTATTCCAATTATTCTAATTTTTTAAAAGAAAAAACCAGTCTTGGCTTCCTTTTAAGAAGTTTCAAAAGGGGCTTCATATTCATGTCATTCAATACAATTATTTCACTTGCTAAAAAACAGTATTCTTTTCTTAATTTTGAATGAAAAGAAAATTTACATTTTGAGTAGAAAACGCTTTTATAACTCTACTCATTTTCTTCTGAATAAAATTTCCTGTTAATAGAGTTTTAAATAATGAATTGTAAAAACACATAAGAATATTAATTTAATTAACCAAAATAAGAACTCTGTTGAAAAGCTCTGTGATTAAATTTTAATTAAATTAAAGAGTTTGTACAAAAAAGGTTTGAAAAAAAAAATAAGACAGAAGTCAATGTTAACCGGAGAATTAACATCAAAGGTTTGATCCTCAATAAAAAAAAATTAGATTATTATTTTTGTGTTGATCTAGTTTCTAAAGAAATACATTTCAGTATTACGGATGTGATTTCAAGCATTTAAAGTTTATCTCTGAAAATGGATCAAAGAAACTAAAATAGTGGGAAATCGTAAAAAAAAAACTTCAAGGCGCAACAGCGATTCATGCGTTTAAAAAAATAAGCCTCATTTCAATGGATTGTTGAATTTTTAACAAGATTCTCTTTCTCAAACTTGTAAGCGGCTTTGTATTTCACGCAAAAAGGACGCGTTTTTGAACATTTTTATTTCTGAAAATGCTTTGTTCATAGAGGTCTGTTATCATATCAAGAGCATTTGTAATACACCATGTATGTGTGTAATTTGCATGGATATTTATTTTTAAATAAATATCTCATACTAAGTTTTTTCATTAGCTTTGTTTTTTATCAGAGGATAATAAATATCTTGAAAACACAAAGCGATTAATAATTATTACTGTAACAAAGAAATACGTTGTCAACTTACTTAGATTTAATAGTGCATCAAATATACATGTTTTAAGGAATGTCTTTTACGTTTTTGTATTAAAAATATTAAAATATGCACTTTACCACTCACAAAGTCAAAATGTAAAATATAAAACGATTTTAAGGTACCCGAACTTTTATTGAATAGAGCAATCTTCTGGCTTTACAAAGCATATATTATTACGTTTCTACGTTAAATAGAGTTACATAAAATTAGATAATCCCCAAATGGGTCTTTAATCTCATTATCAAAATCTATTATGGTAAGTTGGATAACTCAATTATAATAAATGTATTTCTATGAAACTTTTTGAACCTGATATTTGTATTATTTTCTAGAGAATGAACTAAGTCAATTCTAACTGTATGAATATTTTTTTGAGTTATGCCCTGTTATTTCAGTAATAGCCTCATAAATATGTTACAGTTCTTATATTTATTTGAACGGCTCCAAAATTTTTATATTTAAATAAAACATTAAAATTTTAGTACATTCCCTACATAAATTTATAAAGCTTATTTCAGTATGTTGTTATTTTGATATAGTATTATTACTTTTTTTTCTAACTGCTTTGAAATTTTTTTTAATGATTTCTAAAATTTTACTTATAGTTGTAATTTTTGCAGAATTTATATAGTTCATTTTTAATATTGCTTGTTAAGTAATATGTCTTAAATTAAAATTAGTTCAAGTTTCAAAATTTGGTAGCAAGAGCTGCCACTAGATGTTGCCATCATAAAAAGGCTCTCACATTTGGGGACTTGCCGTACCTTCAAAACTTAGTTGCTAATATGCAGCCCGTTTGAAAAATAAAATAAAAATATTAATATGTATTGATATGTGATCCCCTCAAAACTATTTATAATGTTTTAGTAAGCTATTTTTTATAAAAAAAAACAATATGTTCGGGTATCAAAAAAGAATAATTAATCATGTCTATTAATGATTTAGGCCTACATGTGCAGTTTCAAACAAGTAAAAGATGGCCGAACTGTACACAAATCAGAATATTTATTCGAAAAACTTGTTTCGTATTCACCTTAAACAAATTTCCATAAACTATTGTTCTATTCATTATGGACAGATAACGCTTCCACACAATCACAATTATAACCACTAATTAGTTTCCAAAACTCTCCATGTTAGTGCAGAGATTGCATCTTAATTTCAGTCTGAATGAGAAACTCGCAAACTGCACTGTGATATATCTCAATTTGAACCTATCGTCTTTAGGGACGACAACTTCTCCTCAGTAATTGAAAATCTACCAGCATTTACAAATAAGCGAATCGGAGCGTCTTCTAGCAATTAAACTAGGAAATGGAAAGGAATGTACAGTTTACGATAGGGAAGACAGATCGATATTAAATTGTCGTAGGAAATTAAGTTTTCTTAAAAATATTGAAACTCTCATTTGAATTAACAAAGAAATCCCTAGTGTTGTTACAATATTCTGATTCAATGTGAATAAATTGTACTACAAAAATACAAAGTTTGTGCATTTAAAGAACTAATTACTCTTGCTTCCTGCGCACTTGTTTCTTCATTGAATTGCTTCACTATAAAATAAAAATAAAATTTTGATAGTTTAGAGAAATACATTCTCTTATTTTCATCTAAGTCCATTGTTACATATATCTTTAAAGTAAATTACTTACATGTGAAATAATAGATACTTTTCGAAAATAGCTTCAATTCCGAAGTATATTTGAATCAAACAAACGCGTAATTGAAAATTTTTATTTTTCTAAAGAACACAGAGTTTCCCATTACTCGAATGAGCCTGTATGTGCTTATGTTTCTGTAAAACAGTTCAGTTATGTAATTTATTCTAAGAAAAATTTTCATTTCTTTTTTTTTTCCGGTAAATTTTTCAATCATTATTCAACAGAAAAAAAATTTTGCTACGGATTTTAATACATACCCTCTTTACCAATAATCCCTGCATTAATCACAAATAAAAGAAAATGTCTCGACAAAATACGCATATATATTAATGTTTATAAGTAGTGGAACATATGTGACATACATTTTTATTATAGAATACTTGAAATATATAATGAAATGTTTTATTAATTTTTTTTTCCTTTTCACACACATTGTTGTTAGGAATGCTTACGGGACACATTTGTAACCACGGTAGCAGATAGGTCAAGGTCATGGACTCGAGATTGACGTGTCACGAAATCGAGCCTAGTGCCACTGAAGATTCTCCATGTCTTTCGAAACTCAGACGTCCTCCCGTTGATGTAATGTGTAAATTAGGAGAGGGGGTGCCATCTGTGGTATCGTCCTAATCCAGTGGTCCCTATGGATCCCTAGGGGTCCCTGATATTTTTCAGGGGATACGCGGAAAATTAAAATTCATTTAGGGTGACAATGTGAGGGGCTCCTCGCAAGTTTTAATATTAAATACAAAAATTTGATCAATTTTTATTTTTATGGAAATTTAAACAAACTACACTAATTCACTTGGATATTCTCGACTGGGTGTTGCACCCTTTTACTCGTGGACTAACTCAGATCCCAAACACAGATGAATCCATACTAATACAGGAGCACCTATCTGAACTATCCACAAATGAGGGACTTAAACCAATGTTTGAATAAGAATACCACAAATTCTGGTTACAAAAACAGATTCCAATTTTATATAGAAGTTGTGGTCAACAGAAGTTGTTGTCCACTGTCCTGTCTTTTAATTTGGTAGGAAGGGGATTCAATGCCATAAAAAAAATCTCATCATACACACAAAAAAGAAATTGACTAAAAACTGGTGCTCGTGGAGATTTGTAGTTGCTGTTCTCAAACATTGAGACGGACATAAATATACCCATAACATCTCATCAAGTTCATCCAAGTCATTATTTTTTTTAATTTTATTTTTATCAAGAGTTAGAATTTCGATAAATAATTCTTCAACAAAATGTTTTTTATAAATTTGCAATTTTTAAACTATGCACATGTAGCATTCTCACTTGGGGTTTGGAAAGTTTTGACTTTAAAAAGGGCAAGTTTGGACTATAAAAAGTGGTCCGTGAGCAAGTTTTGACTATAAAAAAGGGGTTCATTGGTTAAAAAAGTTTGAGAATCACTATCCTAGTCACTTGACCATGGTTCAAAATTACGAGGCCCGTTGCCACTATCCCTCATGCAGCTTTTTTGTGCGACATAGAAAAAACTCTCACTCATCAAAAATATTTTTAAATATAATATGACGTCATAATACAATCCTTTTGCTGCTTAGTAATTTCACTGCTTAAATTTTTACCGTTATTTTTTTTATAACAGATTTTTCTGAATGAGATAAAATACAATTGGATTTTATTATTTTTTGTATAAATGCCCTCTCAAAATAAAATAAGCTAAAATATAAAAAAAAATTCTCGAAGGGATAAGGCTTTACATCATAGATATTTAGCTGTTCTAATGATGAACGAGCAGCTTGCGATGAAGGCTCATACATATATACCGCAACAACAAAAGAACAGCTCGATGTTATCACAGAATTGTAGGCTTATTTCTCCTCTTTTTACGCGACAAATATTTTTTTCCCCTGAGATTCAGTTTTTTTCTGTCCGCTGAGTTAATGTTCATTCTTTTTCTATCACTGATGTAAGTGACTTCGACCGTAAGCCATCCAAAGTTTGACTTTGGAAGAAGCATTTGATAACCTTGCAATTACGGATAATGTTCTTTGACTATTTGACATTAAAAAAAATCAGGAACTTCCATTAAAATGTCATTCAGTGGGATACATTCTTACAAATAACCTTAACTTTTTCAAATAAATGTGGACCAAGAATTTTCCAGTGGGAAATTTTATACTTATTCCATAAGTATAATCATAGATATTGATGTAGAATAATAATTTTTGTTCCAGTTTTAAGAAGACTATTTGTTGTTTGTACGGATTTTTTATTTATTTTCTTTATATTAAACTCGCTGATAAACTAAAAAAAATTCTTAGCCTTAACAATTGCACTTAAATTTGAAAGATACTCCTTCACAATTGAAAGTTACAAATTTCCAAAGACTATCATAGAATCTTTCATAGAGTTATTTTAACACATTATTAAATTAAATTTTGCCCCATAATGTAAATTATTAAATAATTTTCAGAGCAGCTAAAGGTTTCGATCTCGAAACGAACGAAAATAGTTTCAAATTAGTTTAAAAATACTTTAATTTACCAAATTAAAAAAATGTAAATGACAAATAAATGAAATTTCTTAGACAACGTACATCAAACGATACATTTAGGGCATGTATTTTGGAAGTATTTCAATTCCTACTATTAGTTCATAATCTCCCTATATATATATATATATATATGTATGTATGTATATCTTGTTTAAATTTTCAATACTTAATTAAATACTTTCTATTCATCCATTCAAGTACATTTTTTAAAACTTGTAGTGGATGACACTTAATGTTAATATAGTATTTCCAAATATTAATTCATTAGTTAAACTTAATTTATGAATAAATAGTAACAAACAAAAATAATAATCCGAAACCATATATAAAAGGGAAAATTGCTCGTTGTCTCTCTGTAGCGCAATGGATTGCGCTTTGGACTTCTAATCAAAAGGTCGTAGGCTCAAATCCTTCCCGGGATGGCCTAATTTCTGAGAATGTGATTTATGAATTAATAAACAGTAGTCCAACACCATATATAGAAAGGAAAATCTCGTTCTTTTTGCCGCTTAAGATTGTGATTCCGCCATATGTATATACATATTTATATTAATTGTAACTATTTAATGAAAAGTAACTAAAATAAATTTTGTCTTTGTTGTCCTAAGTAGGAATTGACTTTTTTTTTATTTACTTGTTTGTTGCATCTTTAATATGAAATATATAATAATAGAAAATGACGATTAAGCTATTCTTTCAAGAAAACTAAAAATAAAAATATATATTTCATAGTTTGAACTGAACTAAAAGAAATAAATTTACTATTAAATTACTCATTCAAAATGTTAATTAGATCTTTTATGCCTTTCCCAACAATTTTATAAAAGTTTCATTAAAAAAAAAACTTGTAAATAGATTTTTTTAAATAAATGAATACGGAATTGTAGCATAGGTAACGAAATTAACCCTTTCCTAAGAAAAAAAACAAACTTCCAAACATAGAAGAAACGCAATCTCAGTTCCTCGAAATGTTTCATGATTTCTTCAGTGTTTGGGGAGGATACTTGTCTTATGTTACGATTCTAGAACTACGGAAGGGTGGAAACGTTCCTGTAAAAAATTCAAATTTATTGTTGAGCTGAGATAAAGCTCATGTTGCGTTTTTCCAAGTAAAAATTGGAAGGAAAGGTTTCATAAAATTCGAAGCGATTGTCTTGTGGAAAAATGTTGAATTTAAAGTAGACCAAAATAAATTATTTATTTAAAGCTTAAAATTTCTGGATTAATTTGATTTTCATATTTCTTTAAATAATTATGGAAGAATAAAAGACAGAATAAACTATATAACAATATGGTGAATTGACTTGTGAAGGGCAATCAAGATGGACTTTTTAAAACATATATTAATAAATTCGCATGAAGAATTTAATAACAAAATCATGCTAATCCCTTTGCATCCACAATGATGCTTTTAATAGAACTAAATTTGATATTTTTGAATAACTAAGATAAGAAACAAACATTTAAAACACAAAAAAAAAATGCATTTAACACAATATACACTTCTCAAAAAAATTTAGACTTACTTCCATTGTCCTTGTTTCCTTATTTTTAATTTAACAAATTCCCTTGCTAATTTAGAACTATTCAAATTATTTTCATGAAAATCGTACTTTTTTAATAAGCTCTTTGTATATTTAGCACATAATTAGGATGCATTTTCTTTCGTTTTTTTTTCAAGTACTTATCCATTTTATCCCAACTTCATTTTTACAGATCTCTTAGTTATTTTAATTTCCGTAACTGTAGAGCAACTTCAAAAATTGATCTTCTATTATTTCTATGAGATAACTTCAACGATAGGGGCTCATACAAATAAATTAAATACAAATAAGAAAAATTAGCATTAACTCAAGAACTCTCACAAGTACTTTTTAATCATTATAAATTTTCTCAAAGAACAAAAGAAAAGTTCAAAAGTAACAAAAACAGTTTATTGTTAAATCTACATTCTTTTAAAAAGGATTTCTCCTTTCTTAATGCATAATTTTTATTTATTTAATTACTTTTTGTGTAAAGTCATTTTAATGGGACATGGTACAATTTACAAGAAAATCTTTGATTTAATGGTTTTTACAATTCTTTTGCTTGTAACTTAGGTATATGTTTTGCGTAAAACAGTTTTTGTGCTCAAAATGCTACAAAAGGCTAACCATTTAATCTTTTAAGAAACATTTTAAAAATTATTGAAAAAAAAATTAAATTTGATTTACATGTACATCAAACTATGCATAATAAAAGTTGGTATATATTTTTTGCTAACATGATTAACATTTGTAAAATAATTACATTTACGAATGCTTTGAGAAAAATGTATAAATTCTTAATTTAACTACTTTAAAAAAAATAAGCATTCCTTTGATTCAAATATGTATGCTAACTTTTGTTTCTTGTATTAATAGCTACCAAAATGTTGAACCATTTGACACGGTAGAAATAAGGCCTTAATATTTTAAAGGAAGATAAAAGAGTTATATTTTCTTTCTGAGATAAATCAGTTTAAAATTTTTATTTGTCATTGGGATGTGAATAAAAACAAACTCAAAAAAGTTGTCAGAACTCTAAAAGTTTTTAATATACAGTTTTTAATTTTTGTAATATTATAGAATATTATATAAAAAATCATTCTGACTAAAATGAATTTATTTGAATTTTTGATTAATTAATTTGATTTTAGTCAATTGAATGACCTACTGTGTTCCCTTAAATAAAGAATAACTCTTTATACTAAAATAAGAAATACCAGAATAAGCCGGCCCCCCCCCCCGTTTTCACTGAATTCTGTCACCGATCCTTTCAACCAATTCTTGTGACATCCTCTTTAAATCAGGTATTCATTCTATCCTACGCTTCGATAATCGTAAAGTGAGAGAGTGTCTATACTCTTTAATGATGTCATCAACCTTTTGTTTAAATCCACTCCTAGATAAGAGAAGGGTTCTCATAGTTACTCTTCATCATGAACATTTATTCTTCCGTGTTTGAACATTATATACCAGTCTCTGAGTTTGAATTTGTTCATAAAAACTTTCCACGCACTTGATCGAGTCTCCTATGAATGCTAATGGACACATTTACAACGGTTAGGGGAGAAGAATGAATCGAGATTCGGATTTGATGAATATTTAAAAGTCTGTGTTTATTTCGAATGATAGAAAAAAGCAACTAGCGGATTCAGTGAGGTAGTGAATTGCATAGGAAAATTTAACCAACTTTTTCAATTCCTACCATTAGTTCACTCTCTCCCTAAATATATTTATTCATATATATATCTTGTTCAAATTTTCAATCGTTAATAAAATACTTTCTATTTATCCATTTAAGTTCAAAAACATTTTTTAAAATTTTATAGTGGATGACACTTAATGTTAATACAGTTTTTTCAAATATTAATTCATTATATAAATTTAAAAAGTGAATAAAGAGTAACAAACAAAAATAAGAGTCCAAAAGCATGTTTAGAAAGGGAAATCGCGGTGTCTTTGTATCACGATGAATAGCGCGTTGGGCTTTTAATTCAAAGTTCGTGGGTTCGAGTCCAGCTTGGTATGGCCTAATTTCTGAGAGTGTGATTTCTTTTTTACTATGATATTTAATTAGAATAATTAAATTTAATTAAAGAATAAATAGTAACAAAAAAATAGTTCAGCACCATATATAGAAAGGAAAACGGAAAAATGCAAGGAAATTCGCTTTTTATTTTGTCCCTTAATATTGTGATTCTGTCCTGTGCATATACATATTTATATTAATTGTAATTATTTAATAAAAAGTAACTAAAATAAAATTTTTCTATGTTGACCTAAGTAGGAATTGACTCATTTTTTTTTCTATTACTTGTTTTTAATATATTGAAACAAAGGCTGCATATAAGTATGAAAAAATGATTTGTAAACAAAGTGATTTCTTAGAGAAGTCTATTATACACAAAAAGTATTAGTGCCTAAAAGAGGGATTTAAATTGAAAGTGAAAATTTATTTTTAAAACAGAAAATTAGTACGAAACAAAAAAATATTTTGAACTGGAAAATAATTTTTTAACACATTTACTGCCACAGGCAGTAAATGTGTATGTATGTATACGTTTCGCCCAACCAGCGTGCTAAGCCCCCGGGACCTCCCCTCCGGTTGGACTAAGTCTCCGGACGCATATATACGTCTTTCCGAGAAATACGATCATTTTCCTTCCACTGCTATCCTTAAAACTATTCCGAAGGCTTTGTAATGCAATAAAATGACCTTAACAGTGTTTACGAAGGATTTATTTATTGCAGGAAAAATTTGCTTATTTATACCATTTCTTTTCTCTCCAATACACCGTATGCGCGTGCCTATGTGATAAAAGGTTGGCACTAGGGAGAAAATAGAGATATTTTTATAGGCAGTTAAGGTGTTAATATAGGAAATCAGAATGCTAAGAGCGATGTCGGGAAAAAAAATAATATATGTCTCGATTTACTATGAAAGTTATTCACTTATTCATTACAAGAATTTCAGTTCAAACACTTAAATCTTTCTATGATGTTAATATAAGCTACATTTTTGTTTTGCAAGTATAATCAGCTATGTTAGAAAATCACAGACGGAAGTATCATGTTAGATTACATTATATTGCTCTTTCATCTCAAGAAATTTTGAATGAAGGATTTTTTTCTCAAAAATGTTTTTAACTTAATACTGGTTTTTATAGAACAAATTTCTCAATCTTGCGTGTCTTAATTTTTCTTCAAATTTGAGCGTTCAATGCGTATTGTTGCCAATTGTCTACATTCCAGTTCCTCTTAATTTTATTCAAAAACCTGAGTGTGTGCGTTTCCGAGAACACGTGGATAACCATAGACCATAAATCAGGTGTGAAAGAAAAAAAATTTTTTTTGATGGGTAAGTTATATTTTTTTGACATTTGAATCTGGTGAGTGAGATAAAAATCAATGCATAACTTAGAGAGATATTTTCTATTTTCAAGTTTCTTATGAAGGAATGATTTATCAAATTGAATAAAATTATTTCCCATCTGTTGTTAGGTGAGCTATCAATGTTTGATTTTGAACTTGAAAATTTTATTGGATATATGTCACAGTTTTGGGAAATACTGTATGTTGCGAAAAGTCTACATACAACTTTTTTTTTATTAAATATTCAGTATGATTACCTAGATTTTTTTTACTTATTTTTTTATGTAACTTATGACTACATTCCCATAAAAAATGATTCTTTAGGATTGAAAGCAAAAAATCATGCATTTTTTTTATCTTTCTTTTTATTGAAAACAATTATAAAATTCCCGTGCACCTCAAAGTATCAAACGGGGCTCAAAGAAGTAATATTAATCACACATTACAAATGAAAGAAAAAAATGTGGTTATGAAGGATTACAAATATATTTACAGCAAACTCACATAACTTTTTAAGAGCACTTCTGGTGGAAAGAAATTGGGGAAATTTCACACAGAGGACAATTTATCTTAAGTCCCTTGAAAACCAGTCTTAGGATCTTTCTCTCTGAAACATACTTGGAACACAGAAGGAGCACATGTTCTACATTTTCCTCGCCACCAATACTGCAATCACAGAAAGATGACGGAACTAATTAAAACTTGTTCAAGTAGCTCTTAAAGTTACCATACCCAGTGAGAAATTGGGTTATTTTGTAATTAGTACAAAAACGATGGCATGGTAGTCTCTTATTGATGGTAGGAAAATTTTTTTTACTAGACTACCTTTATTTGAAATGAGATATTCTTGGTTCCAAGACTTCACCATTCTTTCTTTCGTGACCTTCTTGTAAAATGATTTAGGAATATTAATAAAATCATGGATTTAAGGGTTAAAATTAATTTTAATGTTCTATAAATATAATTTGTTATGTTCTATTGATACAATAGCAATATATAAACTTATTTTAGTACAAATTTAAAATTCCATTGTACTGTTAAAATTATACTCCATTATACTTCCATTAAAAGAGTAATAATATTGCAAATTGAAGTATGAAAATTCCCTGAAGTATATATGAAAATCAAATAAAACTTCTTTCAAATTCATATACCTTAGAAACTGAACTAAGAATACATTTCCATTTTCAAATGAACTTTCCAAAAAAATAAAAATCTCTCTCATCAAAATAAGGAAAAAAAATCTTTAAAACACATAACTGCGTATTGCAATTAAAAATCCTTTACTTTGTTTGATTTTTGATAATTTTTTCTGTTCTTTCAAGAATTATTGCAAAGACTTCAGACAATGCCTCTCGCAGTCGTCATAGCATTTTCATTGATTATTTTTTTTCTTTTTCTTCTTGTAACCTTCATCGTCTCATTAGATGGCGTAAGATCTCAAAAGAATTGAAAACGTGGCCTGTGGCACACCGAAATAGGAAATCTATTATGAAGCTGCGAGTTCGCTTCGAACAAATACAATAAATGTTTCTTCCGTTTTTTTTATTCTTATCTTTTTTTACTTCTATACAACACAATGAGGCTGGTATATCTAAAAATAGTTTGGTACAGCTGGAGGAAGTTTTTAGACAGTTTGTTTGATGTTTCATGATGACCGTCACGATTTAATGATATTTTTTTATGACAATGTGAACAATTTATCTGTAACAAATGTTCAAAAACTCTACCCATGATACAAAAGTTCAGTAATTAGAGTGATCTGACTCACAAATTGATCTCCCTGGTGTAGACTGTTAGCCACAGTAAAAGTTGCTGTTTTATCTATAGAAATGTGCCGTAAAGATTAACTTCCAGAGACAGTCACATCTACGCCATAAGTCTATACTGCAGTACATTGATTTGGAATTAATTTAACAAGAACAATAAATATATGAAATCCCTAAAAATAAATTATAAGCTTAATAGATAAGAAGAACTTTATTTTTAAAACAAAATATTTTCTGTAAAAAAATTATAAGAAAGAATTAACTTGTAAAAAGTTTACAGCAAATTAATTTAATAATTTCCATTAATGCAGAAACATAGTTTTGCCAAAATACTTTTATAGTTAATAATAACTAAGTATCAAATCATAGAATTTTCAAGTACGAAGAATTCCGTAAACGAAGTGAATGACTGTACTGTAAAAAAGGTTCATTTTACACTCTACTTTATTTTATTATATTTTAAAACTTTAGTTCAAATAAAATACCTTACTGTATAAACCCATAAATTCTGTTATGTAATAAATCTTCTATCTAGCTATTAATTCCAACTAAAGTAGAAGAAAGAAAAAAAAAACATTTGTTTAAAATTTATGCATGCAGTTACATGTGGAAAACCAGTATTTCAAATTCCAAAACTAGTAAGTGAGTTAGTTCAACAAGGGCACTACGTAAATGACAGTATTGTAATGTTGATAAGTTGATACGTTAACACTTAACTGAAATTTTAAGTGCATTCTACGATAAATAATCCGTGAAGTTCTGGTCAAATAGTTTTTTTATGTGTTCATTTAGGAGAAATTACTAAGGAATAGTTATTTATATTAAACAAAATATAAAGTTTCATTCGTCATTATTCCCTATAAACGGAGAATATTTAAACAATTTCAAAGGTATATTGTAAAGAAATAACGCTGTGCTTTTCTTTTAAATGACTTAATTAGTACAAACTTAAAAAAAAATACTGGTTAAGTTGATCTCTTTACTTTCTTTCTAAATTTAAAAATTGAAACATTTTCCGCTAGAAGGTATTTTACTTACAGCTACATTTTAAGGCTGTTTTTGCCATATGTAAGGCAGCGTGAACTTAACGTGGAGCACATTTTCGAACAGAATAAGTGCCTCAATTTTTAATAAAAAATTGTGACACTGTAACTCATACATTTGTTGATAATATATAGGGGTTTTAGAATTTCAAAATACTTCATAAATAATTAGTTTTTTTTTCTTTTTAACCTGTAAATAGATAGTTCATTCAACATTATGGTATATGAGAAAAAATGCGAAACACATTTTATAAAAGAAAAAAAAAATGTGTCAACTTGGATAAAAAGGCGTAGTATGATAAAATAAGTGACTATCTACAGGGTAGTGAAGCCAGAATATAATATTAATGTTTGAATACTTTTGTATCTTAAAAAATATTCTGAATTTAGGTCCTATTCTTAAAAATTAGCCGAAGACAGCCTTAAGCTACAAAAAACCTTTATTTGTTTAACCAAAAACACAGTTTCAAAAAAAATGTTGTAAGAACTATTTTAAATAGATCACATTTGTTTGTTTTTTAAACTATTTTTAATTCTTTTTAGAAAATATATATTTTTGAGAAACAGAAGCAAAAGTTTACAACAATAAAAACTTTCCCTAACTTTTTAGTCTCCACTGAATGCGAAAATAACCATAGGGAAGATAACGTAATGATTTCCTTTACTTATCCCTAAGGTATTTTAAGAAATAAAAAAAAAACCGAACGTATAAAAAGGAATTTGTTTGATATAAAGTGCCAGTAGGATACGCTTATTTTATTCTAAAAAAATCCCTACCACTCTAACAAGAAACATCTCGAAAACACACAAAACTCCTGGGCGAATGTCTTCGGGTCGATTCGCCCCAAAAAGAGAGAAAAAATAAGAGAATATCATATATCCTGGCGAAAAAACGCTTCATGTCCTTTTTTTAGTGAAAAAAAATTCAGCATAAATAACGAAAGAATATTCGAAAAATGTCAATAAAAATGAAAATAAAACTTTTTTTTACGAAATCTACTAGAAAAACAATAAACTTTCAAAACAAAAGCAAAATGTGAAAGTACTTATTCGATAATATTTATTATGGCATATATTATGGAGGAAAATTTAACAGAACATGGTAATCTTACATTTCTTTTTCACAAGCAATTGATTTGATCGAATGCAATATTCCAACCTATTCGAAACTTTGTTAAACATATTTGTAAACTCATTTAAAAGGCATTATACAAGTATTTTCTAAATGTTGAACATAAGATATGTATTCCTATTTAAGTTAAAAATTAAGTTCAACCATCTTATTCTTTTACATATTAAGAAAATTAAATAGCAATTTTAATTTTTAAATGGTATAAATGTTAATGTCTCTAATTTAAAATATTCACACAAAACCAATTTACAAAAAAATAAGATAATGCTCTTCAGTTCAATTTTGTGTGTTGTTCAAAGCAAAAACATGTTCATTTATATCTGATGATAATTTTTTATTGAAAATGTATATATATGCAAACTAAAAAGTTAAAAAAAAATCAGAAAAACCTGTTCACAAAACAAATTAAAGAACAAATCTTACATAATAAGAGAATAAAATTATGTGGAGTAGAACTATCATAATATTCAACATGGATATTCGCATTAATACGCATAGCAGGTATATGATTGACAAGGTGGGAATCATCTAAGTGCCAATGCTTAACCAACTAAATCCTAATTTTTTACAGAGCTGAGAAACACTCCAATTGTTTCAAAATAGGGTTGAACAAAGATTCTACTATGAAGATAATAAATTCTATTTTTATTTAAAAACATCTATGGCAGTGTTGAATAAAATGTAATTCACAGCACTTAAGAAGTAAGCTATAACGTTTTTGTAAAATTATTTGACTAACAAATTAAAAAAATGTATATTTATAAAATTTAAATAATATTTATATTTAAAAATATTTATACTCCAACATATAAGACCCTTTCAAGGCACTATCAAAAAAATATCCATTTTCATGTTAACTATTAAATATTCAAACGTTCAAAAATTTATTATTTTTATCTACTTAAAGAAATTTTTCCCATGGAATAAATTTCTTTAAAAAGTAATTTAGTAGTAGTTTTCTTTTACAAATACTTTAAAAGTAGAATATAATTGTTTATAAATAAGAACAAAATATGTAGCGATATGCAAAATATCAAGTACCTTTCGTATAATAATTTTAATTACATTTTTTTTAATCAAAAGCCGTATATGTTTCAAAACAAGGTAAGTTTTTATAAATATTAAAATAATTCAGCATATCATGAAAAATAACACTAAAAATATTTTTGTTTAGTGCTTATTAGTCCAAACATTATTTTTATTATACTTGAAAAATTGTCTTTAAAAGAAGAAATATATATAATCGTGAGATTCAATCAAAATCCCTATTTTTGCTTCGATAGATACATGATCCTTCCCTATTTTATAGAAAAGTATTTCAATTGTAAGTTTCAGAATCCGTGTTCTTTTTTATACTAAATTAGTAAAAAAAAGAAAGCAGTTGTTGCAGATATGATATCCGATTATTTATTTCTCTTCCTTTGAACTTTGGAATTTATAACAGACTTTCTTTTTTCCTTTCTCGTTTGTATCTTACAATTTGATTTACAAGAGTGGTTCGGATCCCTAACGTTCCCAAACGATTAATCGTACTGATATAACTATGTTGTTATGAACAGAAGAAACAAGGGAAAATGCAACACAGATAGCAAAATTTTCTAAGCCATTTTTCATAATAAAGCTTCGGACTTTTCTTTTCAGTTTTTTGGAATAATAATCTAAGAATAAGAACATGTTTTAGGGAAGGCATGGAAAGAAACTGGCAATTTTTTTCTAGCGTTTGGATCGAAGATTACTCTATAAGTAGCTTGCTAGAAATTGTTTCGTCTACAGTTTTCTTTTATCAAAATAACATTCTTTTAAATGAACTCAGCTTCTAAAGAATAAAAAACTGGATTCTATTCCAATCTTAAGAAGCTTTTTTCTTTGTCTTCTAGAAAAAAAATCCAGTTTTGTGAATATACTTTCCCTTATTTTTTCGTTTTCTCCTTGGTTTTCTTCTCTGTGTTAGCCTAAATTAATTTCTACGTAAGATACATGAGAAAACGTTGGAAGATACGCAAAAATGTTAGAAGTAAAGAAACAAAATTCTTGTTGTTGGCAACACTATGAGATTTAGTATAATCAATATGTAAACAACTCTGAAATTTATGTTATCATTTTTTAACTTCCAAACAATGCTTAGAAATAGTATTTAATAATTCTTAAGTAGCTGTATTATTTATTATTTCATCCAGAAGCCTATATTTATAGAAATGTAATTTAATATAAGTTTGTATTAATCAAATATTTCTTTACTAAAAAACTCTTAGTTAAATGTTAAGGATTATTAAATGAAGAAACATGCACATAGTTTCTTGATACTCTTGATATATGCATATACATATTTCAATCATCCAATTTTTTTTTACCTTTGTCTTCATATTTAACTTAAATTTTAAACTACTTTAGAAACTTATTAATGCTTTTATGTCGATTCCTTTAAATTCTATTTGCGGCAAGGGTTTCATTAAGGATTTGTTCAAAATGCTCTGTTTAGATTCTAATACTTTGGTGATTTCCTAAATGTTTGTGAAAGAAATTTACTGTATAATTAATAATTATTAACCTTCATTAAGTCTCAATATATTACAATTAATTTACGTGTACTTCTATTGGGAAAATAGTGATGTATTATCAGATTCATCTATATGAACTATGTCTTGAACTGTTTTTAAAAGTATTTCAATAGATATATAACCATTGAAGATATTACTATATTATGATATTTTAATTCATTAATATAAGATTCGTGTATGAAATTCGTTTAATGAAATGTAGCATAATAACATAAATTTTTTAAATTCTATATATAAATCGGATAAACAATGGCAAATTAGTTAGTTCATATGTTCTAGTTCATAAGTAATTCAAAGTTATCGGTGTATATTAAGAAATCATCAAAATGTTAAAAGAATATTTATGCAGCAAACGTTGTTATATACGAATCTGTTATCGTAACAGAACTATCGACTGATCAATTCCCTTTAGTTCACTCGATTTGAATGTAAGTATAATTTTAATAAAAAAAATAATATGTATCCATGTACCACATTTTATGTACGAATCATTGATTTGATAACTTTTGTAAAATAAAAATCAATTTCAAAATACTTAAATAATAATTTACTTTTGGGAAGAATACATTGAATTTTTTAAAATCAATATATTCACATAACATATCAAATTCATATATTATGCATATATTTTTCAAATACTCATGCATTATTTTTGACGTAGAAAAAAGAGTAATTTGTATAGTAAATGTAAAAAAAAATATTCAAAACCAGTTTGGAAATAAATTTATATTTCATGTTAAAGGTTAAAAAAAGTTTTGGATGCAAGAGAATATTATTATTGTTCTGACCTTATTTTTAGAGAAAAATTCAAGTAAATTAAGGTACACTTCCACGTGTGATTTTATTTTCATTTAAACTGTCATCTACCGTATAGGGAGGATAATGCATGTTACAGTATCCGACTACGTTCGGAACCGTGATTTTGTAAAAGCGCGTATAAATGGATGATATTTATAATATTTAGTGTCACTTAAATTAGAAAATATATATAAAATTGTTTTAAGAATAGTATTACAATAAAAAATTATTTAAGTACACTATTTTGACAAAAAATGAACATAGAATGGCCCACTTTCAAAATGTTCTCCTTTTTTGAAAAAAATTTCTATTATAATAATAATTTGTCTGTATATAACTCAGACCTCTGTACAAAGGCTCAACTAGAATTTTTGAAATATATAGCTTAGAAGTGGGTTTATCCATGTTTTAAGACAACAGAGGGGAGAGATTTTAAGAAAAAAACGCCGATAATTATTTCAAATGGTTGTAACTCTAAAAATAATTTGAATTTTTCAAAAATCATAGTTGAGCCTCTGTACAGAGGTCTGAGCTATATACAGGCAAAATATTATAATAGAAGCATTTTGCACAAAAGGAGAATACTTTGAAAAAATGGTCTATGTTCATTTTTTGTCAAAATATTTTGTACTTAAATAATTTTTTATTGTAATACTCTCTATTCTTAAAACAATTTTATCTACATTTTATAATCTAAGTGACACTAAATACCATAAACGTTATCCATTTATACGCTTTTGCAAAATTACGGTTCCGAATGTAGTCGGATACCTTAAAGAAATGATACTTATATATTTGCTTATTTAAATTTGTACTGTTAATAAGAAAAGATGTAGGTGCAATGTCGTCCAATAGATCTAGTAATTTGAAGATTAAAAAAATTCTGCTTTTATTAATCCGTGCGTTTTCTTTTCTGTTTCTGTGATGAAAAGCAACTTTAATTAATAATGACCCATGAAAAAAAAATCAGCACTCCTGACATTTTAATCTAAAAGTCACGCGATCTCACATCACCCTTACATCTGACTTGCCGTAATATCCATCATCAAGTCTTGCACTCTAAAGTCTAGTTTTAACGAAAATGTAAAGTAAAGCCGGAAAAAAAGGATGTGGGGAATTTCCCGTGATTTACATACCTTTGGAAAGTGAAAATATTTAAACACTAACGTAGGTGCGACATTATTTCATCGTACTTCACAAGCTTGCGAACGCTGATGGTTGGAATTAATTTAAATATGTGTTACCTTGTTTACTTGTAACATAAGTCAGGAAAGTTATTGCATTTTCCCCCCATAGGCAGTTAATATCAAGAAATACTTTCAAGCCTTAGCAAGAAATGATTACGTATTTCTGTTTATTCAAGCGTGTGTAAAGAGAAGTACAGTAATAACTTACATCACCATCAAGAGCCATCATTTGTGTAGGAATAGGTTTTAGCTTTCTAACTTCATTTAATACTTTTGGAAAGACTTTCACGAACTTCCACTATGCTACTAAGTTGCTGTTGTAATGTTTCAGAAATAGATTAAAGTAACATTTGCAGCGGTGGTAATCGTCGAAAAATTCGAATCGTTGGTCTCGTATATGAAAAAATGAAGTACTTGTATCGTTTATTTCTTTTTTATTAACATAAAATAATTTCTATATGCTAATAAGGAAGTGATATCATTTTTAGATGCATTATTTTGTATTATTATTATATATTATATTTTTCATTCCCCTTTTAATTTACTTTCGTTCATAAATTTATATTTTCAAATCAAGCACGTTAAGTCAATGATTTGTGAAGGTTTACATGCGATAAATTGTGCATTATCTACTAAATAGTACTAAATCTTTTTTAAATCATTAATACAATTTCAAATAATGCTCAACTCAACCGTTATGGTACCGTTTATGCATTTCAATTAATGACTGAATAAAATTATTATTCTTTAATTAAAATTACTACTGAATAGGTCTTATGATTTTTATATGTATTTTGTGGTACAACTCATATCAAATATTGCGTATCTCATTAGTGTTTAGCCCTTAAAATTACAAGGTAAAGATATTGCAACAAACATGCTTTCTATTATTGCATTGCAGATCTCAAGGAGTTATTTAATTAAACAGTTTTTCTTTAAAATTATACATGACATTCACAAAAAAGGTTTTGATAAAATGAGAGTTGATTTTATCCATCAAGACGAGGAATATTTAACATGGAACCTGTCAATAATTAAGCCATTAGCTGCAGAAAGACCATAGTGGCCTTGGAATTAAGGATATGGGCTTCAAATAAGCTGCTCTTTGGTTCATGTCTCAGTAATTCATTGTAATTCTACATTGGTTACAAAGATTTCTTTTGACAAATGGACATGTATCGCTGGCAATTAATTTGGTTGCCCCTTTTCCGACGCCAAAACGTTTATCAGGCTTACAGTACCTTATCTTTCTGAATCAACGTTAATCAGGCATACAGTACCTTATCCTTCTGTATCACGTTTTCTTGTAGCCTGTTTCACTCATTACACTGACAGACATGTGGTTCATGCATAAGGGATTCCCAGGTAACATTATCTTACCACGGCCTGTTATTTCCTAAATGTTACTGTTTGGCACGAATCGTGATGGGCTAATTGTTTTGCCTTCCCACTAATCTGATGTAAGCGTCTAAATTTCCTATTACAGAAGTCATTCGTGCATTAGACACCTGTGGACAGAATAGAAGATTTTGCAAAGAAATCATTGTTATAGCATGCAGGATAAATATGGTATCAGGAACCCTTCAATAGATGTGCCACTCTTTCATTCGCTAGTATGAGTTGTGCAACGCCCTTTTGAGAATCTACTTTGTGTCTTTTCCTGATGTTTATAAATTGGTTTGCGGGCAATTTATACTTTTGCTATTTCTCAGCTTTTTCAACGTAGACAGTTCAATTTGGGCATTTCAATTTACTCTTCTCTGCTACTCAGAATGGAATTCGACTCTCACATGAAATATTGTCTGATGTGTGGGCAATATGTGTAGGCTTTACAGCAAATATTGTTTTTCTTGATAGGTCTGACATCATTACTTTGACAAATCCCTTTTTGAACATCCTGTATAAGTTTTGTGTAAATTTTATAACGTCAAAATTTCACACACGCACACATTGACTGTTCAGTTTTTAGCGTACCAATAATTCTCTGTAACACTTAGCCATTTTAGCGATTCCGTGCAGTTAATTTAGCTGCAAATTGAATGACTGATGTTGTTTTCTTTAAAAGAAACGTAATCCCACTCATAAGTTCTTAGTTTCAGAAAACTTCCATTTTTCAACTTGAAAATTTTTTTAGATAAACGAACCCCTTCATTACTGAACAGACACTAGACGCATAAATTGAGATAACTTCCTAAATTGTACCATAAAACATAACTTTTCAAAATAATAAGGACAAATATTTCTATTTATTGTAAAAAAAATGTGTTTATAACTTTAATTTCGGACACCAATGTATATATATATATATGTAAAGATAACTAAATTAGATCTAAAACAAAATTCCCTATTTTCAATTTAACTTTTATTAACCGTAACATCTTTGAGTCTTAAATTAAATACCCAATTATTTCTCAGATAAGATGTTCCAATCATAGCACTTCTAATTCCAGCTCATTAAATTTAATGGACTCCATATGCCACCCTTCACCTTCAAATCGAAAACATAAACTAAAAAGTGTTATTTAACAATTTTGGACATAAATATATTCAGCCCAATTAAAATCTTCGCTTGGTGTTGATTTTCTCTCAATATATATATATATATATATATATATATATATATATATATATATAAGACATAAAATTCTTCATTTCAAGTCCTTTTTCCTTTTTTCTTATATTAAAGCTATATTTTATAGTGGATCTGAAAATAATATGAAGTTGATCGTCTATATTTAATTGCAAAACATACTGAATCTATTTAAACGTGCAACTTGCACTGAATTATAGTTTTGCATAATCATTTTCCAACATGTTCTCAGCTGGAATGCGATTACATTCCCTTTCGTATTCCCATATTTGGAAGTCACTCGTACGTTCCATTTACACGAAATTCTGTGATGCATAGATTCATTAGTCGTCCAGGCCTAGCTAGAGTCATTCGTACGGATAATTAATGTTCAACTATTGAAAGGAAGCAAAGGACACTGTCCTATCAAAACTTCCGCAATATTCAGTAGTTTTGGGACAGTCATAACTTTGTAAGAGTAATTAGTTCCCATTCTGTATGTATCCTTTCAACCAAGAGAAAAAAGTATAAATGAATAAATAAATTAAGAGAAAAGTGTATATACAATTGCATAAGTTTCTTTCTTTTTTTTTGTAATTTTCCTTTCTTCTGTACATTTTCAAGTCCTAATTAAGTCTAGGTAGCTATGAAAATGAATGTATTATCGTACACACTATACATAAAGTATATAACTATCAACTCCATTGCTTAGTAATATAAATTGTAGTATAATAGTCATATATTACAATTTAAAAAAAGATAACCAATTTTGCTAAGGAAAGTAAATCGTAATTCAGTTTATTTTTAATCTGATATTTAATTCGTTATTTTTTTAATTAAGCTAAAAACAGCTCACATGCAGATTAAGAATGTTTATACTCGAATCATTGAATGTAGATTTAGGTAGGTAGGAAGGAATGTACGTTTCCTTTCTGTAGATTTTTAAGTTGAAGTTGTTTTTTACTCAATGAAGCAAGAAATAGTTTTCATAGTAATGGTTTCCAAAAAATTGTAAAAAAGATGGAAAAAATTGGAGTGATATAAAGGTTAAGTACAGTAAAAGAAGTAGATTTATTGAATACATTACATATATATATGAATATATACCTTACTTAAATAAAAATATTTAATTGCTTTTTAACAGCAAGTAAAGTGATTTAATTGAAAAAAAAAACTTCATTAATTTGAATATATTATTTTCGAAATATGGCACATCCTCTTCAGAATTGTTGTCTGAAAATGTGGATTAAAAAGAAAATTATTTTTATTTGAAGTATTTAAAAATTATATCTTCGTCAAAATAGATGCGTCTTATCATGTCTTGGCTAAAACAATCTAAAACATTTTTGTGGAAACCGTTTAAAGTTAGTTATATATAATATTTCTTATATGCTTTCAATAACGTGCCTTATAAGAATACATAACAAAAACACAGGTTTTATAATATATATATATATATATAAACTTATTCAAATTCTGTTGTCTTCTTATATTTCAGTTTGAAAATTTATTCCAAAACATTTTATGTAAAAGATACCTTATTCCTGTATCTTATAGAGACCAAAAATTCTGTTTGGAATTTTCATTCTTCTAAATATTTACTTTTCTGTAATTTCTCCAGTTACAGTTACAGGTTTTGTGGGATATGGAGCACAACAAAGGCTATTATCCCCAATTTCTCCAGTAGCAGAGTTACGTGCGGGAGTTATTGAATATTAATGTCACACTATTCAGCTCCTAGAGAGCATTTCGAGACGGACCTAGTAATTTTGAACCATTTTCAAGTGACGAGGACGTCTCCTAAGCTGGCACCCCCTCTCTCCTAACTTCGATATCAATCCAACGGGAGGATGTTAGCAGAGTTTCAAACAAGAGTTTTAGGTATCAAGGCTTCGAATCATGATTCATCCGATGCTTTTCGTCTGAACTAATTGAGGGATTAAATTTAAAAGGGATACCGGATTTTTAGCTTACCTTGGTGGGAAAGGTTTCAGTATAGTGTCAGTTACGTACTTCATCACTAAGCATTATCAGATATTTGATTATCCTTCGGAAGCAACTCATTTGTACATTTTTATGTGGGAACTCATTTCTTATACATGTGAAGTGGCGCATATCTGGAAGGACAGGACACGCGACCTATGTTTCTAAAGCCGGGTAACCTAACCACTAAGCAAAAGTGATCACCCCTGTCCGGAGGCTGTTACTGGCTTATGTAGAAATCGCTACAGTACTCCTCCACCAGTGAGTCTGTGAATAGGCGAACGAACGTGATATTTGTTTTGGTGAGGGTATGTAGCGTGTGAGTTATTGCTGTTTATTGGAGGTGTTGCGTCAAGCGAGTCTGACGACTTTGGTTGCTGAGTCAAGTGAGTCTGATGACTTTTGGTTGTTGCGTCAAGTAAGTCTGACGATTTTGTTTGCTCTTGGTTAGGGTAGATGGCGCCCAGACAACTGCACGAAGGTTGCGTTTTTCTTAATTCAGTGTCAAGGTCACCAATGTGTAGAATAGAACACGGTACCCATGAATCTCTAGCCAAGTAACATGACCACTAGACAAAAGTGATAGCCCCTGTCCGGAGGCTATTACTGGCTTATGAACATACCGCTACACACGTATAATTTCTAAAGAACAAAAGTTAAAAATATTTGTTGTTCCAAAATATGATAAACACCGGTTATGGAAATACAAATCCAACATGAATTAAAATAAAATTCGTAGGTTCAGATTTTTGCTTGGTTAAACATGGTTTAAGGCTCCGACTTTTCAAACAATTTAAATATGATATAGAATATATAGAAACGTACCACACAATTCATTAGGTTTTAAGTACATTATATATAGAATATGTGTGTGTGTAAGGGGGTGTTCTCGCGTTCATGCGGGCGTAATGTATAATAGACTAGGCTAATATAAAAAAAAGGCAGTTGGTAATTGTGTCGTGGGAAATTTGGATTCTATTCTGAAATTTCCTGAGTAGTATTTTCATTGATAACATTTTTAATTGATAATTAGAAATTGATTTATAATAATACTATTTCACATTGATAAAATAACAATTCTAGTACTATTTCATTGATGACATAACATGTCGTTTCATTGACATCATGGATAACATTGCTTTTGAATAATTATTTCAATTTAATCAAGCTATATGAGTTTGAATTTATTTGATTTCTTCATATTTCGGTTAAAATCTGTCATTCTGTCATTTTATTGTTAAATTATTATTATTTTACTTTTAAATTTGAAAAAGGTCAACTCCTTTTTTTATGTAGCTCACATACAAACTTAGCAAAAGTTTTTTAATGTGTTAATGCTATTAATGACGAAAAAAAAAGCGTTCCTATACATTAGAAAAATATTTTAAAAAATATGTTCATAAAAAGGAAGCAACCGAAATGTAAGTACTATACATGTACGCCCTTAAGAATCTCGCAATATGCATCACTTAGAGAAAAATAATCGCAAAAAAATAATAGTAATAATTCTCTTAAATCATTTACATTTTTTCACTTAAATTAATTCCTTTTACGAACAAACTCGTAATAGATTCGATCTAACAGGTATTCGAATCGAGAGAAAAAGCTTTAGCTTTTTTTTCATCATCCGGTCGATCTGCAGAGCATCGCATTAAGAAAGTTTAGCACCAAGAGAAGTGTCTACATTAGAAATTAAGTCCCTATCGAAACATAAAACTGAAATTAGATTTGCCTGAAAAAAATATAATTAAATCATAAAACTCTGTTTCATTGAAGGAGCAACCAATGTATTATTTCTCTTCCATTAATTTGTTCTGCACCCATACGTGAAAGAACATGCGACAGCGCGTTTTCTTTCTTCCTTTTCTTCTTTCTGAGGTATGAAGAAACTCGTCCGGCTGTAATTACTTTCTTCTACTTCAGTTCCCGGACATGCACGAGGTCTTTAACGAGATTGGAGCCAAGGAAGTTCTACTCGAACACTTGGATGCTCTGCTTGTTCTGTTCACTCTTCGGTGCCAACTACTGGGGCGAATGTGTTAGTAAATTCCTGTTAGTGATTCCTTCCGGATTTGGGGTCTCTTTAGACAAATCTTTGGTTAAGTAAAATATAAAAAGTGTTTTTTATCGATAGCGAAATTTATACTTAGTTGAACAGAAATATGATTTAGAGTGGTTATAATTAGCCAGGTTGCTAATTCAAAGAATTAATTTGATTATGCTGTACATCGCAAATAGTATCGGTTGACGAATAAGTAGCTGAATATTTTTAGTTAAAAGATTAATACATTTATATTAATTTATTTTATATAAATGTATTGATTAGTATATTTTGCAATTTATATATATAGTTTGTACACTATAGCAAAAAACGATACACCAAAGAGTTATCCAGAAGGAATGAAAATCGGAAGGCGTCATGCACATGGATTAAAAACGAAACAAGATCAATATCATATGAATTTAATGATTTATTTAGAAAATCAATCTAGAAAAAAATTAACTATTTTTTATTTTACAAATGCCACACACTACGATAGCACCTATGCCATTAGTGCACGTGCTCTCCAATGTTTTTCGACAATTGAACTAAGACTAATTAGTGCAGGACACACGATCAAATGTTCAGCGGTCATAGGCTGACCAGAGTGACACAGAGTACATTTTGGTGAGTCGGCGGTACCAATTCTAAGGAAATGAGAACTCTTACAGTGATGCCCTGTCAAAAGTCTAAAATGACTGAAAAATATTTAACACTGCATTAGTCCATCTCTGGTCCAGATGCAAGTTGCTATATTGCACGATATTAACTCTTTGAGTTGGCTAATGTCCTAATGGGGGATTGTTTGCCGAATGAATTCATACTAGCGGGTTAGATCGGTGTGATCCTGAGATGGTTGATGACGCTCGCCTTATACTTAAAACTAATACGAAGACAAAAATTCGAAGCTAGATGCTTAAAATGCTAAGAAGAAATCTCATTATTTAAAAAAGGGAAATGTTATATAATAATATTTTATAATAATACTATAAAATATTATTATAAAACATAATAATGTTTTATTAAAATATTATAAAAAAAGTAACATTCTGTCAATAAATAAATCAAAAACTTTGATGGATCATAACATATTAAAAATGTTAATTCAGTCCTTAAATATTGTTAATTTATTACTTATACTAATTTATTAAAGTATTAGAGTTATAGTACTTTAGCAGTTTCAAAGGAGTAATCATGCGTAGATAAGACATATTTTAATTGTTGTGTATTAAAATGACTGAGAAAAAAATAGGGAATCCCTTATATTATTTCTGAAGGATACCAGGCAAATTTTGAGGGGCACATCCTTCTTCTAACTTTTAACTTAAAAAGTTTAGGTTAAAAACAATTGATGCATATCCAGCAACATCATCTTATAAAACACAGTACGATTAAATTGACAAAAATCGGTTAAAAAATCAAGTCTAATTTTTTAGCCTAAATTATTCTTTATATACTTTTCTATAACTTCACAAAATTTGATAGCTCTAAACTTAAAAAACGCAGAATTATGATAGCTTTTACGTTCGTTTTTATTCACATCTCTATGGCAAATCAAAACTTTAAACATACATATCTTAAAGTAAAAACAACTGGTTTATCTTCATTTAAAATGCTAAGGCTATTTTCTACTGTGCGTAATGATTTGATTTTTTTTTACCTATTGATAATAGTACATGCAACAAAAGTTGGTATGCATTTTTGAATTAAAGCAGTACTTATTTTTTTAAAAAAAATAATTGAACTCATAATTTATATATTTCTTAAGGAATTTTCAATAAACATTCATAAAAAGAAGTATTGTAAGAATACCAATCAAGTTATCGCAAAAACCATACCAACCTTTGCTATGCATAGTTTGATGTACTTGTAAATCAAATTTCAAGCGTGTACGTAAATTTTTGTAAGAGGAGTAGCATTTTAAAATCACTTCACAAATTTTAAGTGTTTTCCTTAAAAAATTAAATAATTTGAAATTTTATGTACAAAATCTGTTTTAAATAGTATACACACACAGGTAGCAACCAAAAAAATTTTGAAAATCTTTAAATTAAAAATTTTAGCGTAATTCGTACCATGTCCTCTTAAATAAATACTACTGATAGCTCTTTTCATATATATATATACATAATGTTTATAGCATATTTTATTCCAAACCTTCAAATATATTGATATAATTTTCTGTTTTTATTCTATGACATAGCACAGTCATATTCTTATATAATTTTTTAGACAGTATTTTAGCATTATATTTAGCAACAAATATACACTTTAAAAAATTAATGAATTCATTTTTAATGCATAAAACATTAAAGGCTCCTTTTTAGGGAAAAGACAAATAGCGAGTCTCTTCACTTTGATGAATAATCCCTATTAGATTTTGATTTATTCTTTTCACACCACGTTAATTCCCCCCCCCCAATAATGAGGAATTTAATGGGTTTGAAAGAGCCTTTTACCACTTAAATTAAAAGCCATAAAAGAAATGCAAAATGTAAGCAAAACATTGTTTTAATTTTTGAAGGAATTTTGAATTCACTGAAGTAAGTTTTGAGAAAAAGACATATTTCTTTGTTTAGAAATAACAATGTAGCATTTCGTATATGAATTTCTCTAGGGTATTTTATTATTCATTGAATTATAAATATTCATTTTATTTCATCACTCTGAGGTTTGATAAATTAAACCAAGATTGAATTATAAAATATTCGTAAATGCTTAAGTTTTTAAATGAGTATAAGAAAAGGTGCATTTATTTCGTCAATAATTTTTTTATTTGTAAAATATCTGCAGCTTTAAAAATTTGCAGCATATTTTTTAGAGACTTCTTGAAGTGTGTTAAAATTCAGATCTTAAGACTACAAGATACTTTAATGTGCTGATTTTAAGCTCAGAATTCAAACCTATTGTTTATAAATTTGTATACAAAATTCATCGTAGTTAACGTTAATTTAAAATTAGACGTTTCACACACATAAAATTAATAATAAAAATCAAATTATGTGGTTAAAATGAAAATAAACTTACAATTTTTTGAAAACCGTTTTGTGACAATTTATAGACTTGTGTTTTTATTCGTGCAAATTATTTAATAAAATTGTTGTAAATGAACTATTTTAAGGCATATATAATCATTTCTCACACTAATAATTGTTCATTATTTTAGAGGGAAATACCCTTTGAAATACCTTAAATTAGATAACAAATAATGGTCCTCTTTTAGATTAAACTCTTGATTAAAAATCTTTTATTACTGTATTTTCCTTAAAAACATTTACCTGAATTCAGTTTGTCTAAAACTCAATACAGAAGTTTCTCTTATTTTCATGATTAAGAAGGTTTTGTGTGTTTATATATTATTTTGAAAGGGTAAATAAATTTGACAATTTAATCAATCTCTATTTTAATATGACTAATTATTTCCCAACATATTGCTATAACTCATAATTTTTGAATTTAAAACATTTAGTTCACGCGTGAGCTTCTAATTACGCCCTTATTAATACAAGCAAAATATTTTTTTAAAATTTTGACAAATGTCTCACTGAAATAAAGCCCAAAATAAATTTTCCCTCCTACTTCACAGTTGCATGACTTATTACTTAAGTTCTGTACAAATTTAGCTTTAAATGGTGTGTTAATTCTGAAATAAACATTCTTTGAACAATTATTTAAATAATTATTGACAACCAGGAATTTAAAAAAAAATATTTATAAGTGAATAGGATGATCTGAAACTGAATTTTATAAAATCAAAATAAAATTTAGCTCTTTTTTATATAATAGATTTCGAGCAAAAATTATTTATTCTGTGAACTATTTTACAGAATTTGCATTTTACAAAAAAATGCTTTATTATGATACAACATTTTCGCAGAATTTTTTTTATATTTTGAAGTATATGTTTTAGTAGTGATAAATAATGCGTTGGAGACCAATTACATTAAAAAAAAATTCGTGTAAGAACTTCTCAGATTTAAATTTAATGAGGGGTTCTTAGTTAAGTTATTTTGAGATTCTCTGATTTGATTATCTGGGATGGCAGATACGCTTCAAGCGTTGTGCACGTTTTCTAACTCTAATGTAAAGTTATGAGGTCTAGCACACATATGACATCTATCCATGTTGTTATCACCCCTTTAATAACCTCTTGAAACAGTTTTAATTTGCAATAAAATTTATTCACTCAATAAAGTAGAGGAATGGATGAACATATTCTTTTGCTTCAAACTCTTATGCCATATATTGTTAAAGATACATTAATGAATACTGAGTTTTTGAAAAACTGGGTTAACAAATAATGCATATTAAATTCACATGCAGACTTCTATTTGTTTGAAATATTAAACTTTACCTTACAGAAAAATTATTTATTTTTTTTATTTTCCGAAAAAAAAAGGTAGAATACATACAAATATATTAAATGGATTGAATTAACTTACTTGGTCAATTAGCTAATATACGAAATCATTACAGCAAATTAAATCAAGACTTATTTCAACAATGTATTTTTACCTCCTTATGTATTCTTTTAATCATGCTTAATGTAAGGTATACTGCAAACTTTTAAGGTATCCGACTACGTTCGGAACCGTGATTTTAAGAAAGCACATAAATGGATAATTTTCATGATATTTAGTGTCACTTAGATTAGAATACATGTATAAAGACATGTATAAGGACACATTGGCGAAAAAATTACTTAAGTACAATATTTCGGCAAAAAAATTAACTTGGAATAATCTTTTTTCAAAATGTTCTCCTTTTGTGAAAAATGCTTCTATTATAATAATATTTTGCCTGTAAATAGGTCAGACCTATCTACAGAAGCTCAACTAGATTTTTTTTAAAAATTCACATTTTCAGAGTTACCACCATTTGAAATAATTATTGACGTTTTTTTCTTAAAATTGCTCCGCTCGGTTGTCGTAAAATATGGATAAACCCACTTCTAAGTTATATATTTAAAAAAATCTAGTTGAGCCTATGCAGAGAGGTCTGAGCTATACACAGGAAAAATATTATTATAACCGAAGCATTTTTCACAAAAGGATAACATTTTGAAAATAGATTATTCTAAGTTAGTTTTTTGCCAAAATATGGTATTTAAATAATTTTTTTTGTCAAAATGTCCTTAAAACAATTTTATACTTGTATTCTAATCTAAGTGACACTAAATATCATGAAAATTATCCATTTAAGTGCTTTTGCAAAATCAAGGTTCTGAAAGTAATCGGATACCTTAATGAATAAAACCATTCAATATGGAATCCGGAAATTAATCTGGTTTGAAGAAAAGGTATTTAACATCTCAAACCTTCCACATTCTTTATAATATTGCAATGATAAAAAATTTTTTAAGATTATTAATTTTTAGCATGCAAAGAATCTCATATAATTTCTTCCTATAGGTTTTCTTCCTGCTATGGAAGGTACTTCAAGAGGCAATTATGGTCTGTTGGACCAAATTGCAGCACTTCACTGGGTTCAAGAAAATATTGCCCAATTCGGTGGAGACCCAAGAAATATTACACTACTTGGACATGGTTATGGTGCGTCTTGTGCTCATCTGCTCATGTATTCTCCGAAGGCTCAAGGTAAATTTATGTCTTCTATAATGCAGCAATTCTGTTTCTTTTTATTGATCTCATAACTGGTTTGTGTTTCATAAGGTATCAGGTTAAAAATACCTGTCTATCGTATGTTTAGAATTATTGTCTGTTTGTATTCAGATATTATCTGTAGTTGATTGTAGCTACTTTAAAAGGTACTTACAAGCCTCCTGTTAAGCCATAAATTTAATAATTGTGTTGGTTTCCTACAGTTTTCAATGAGTTATTTCACTAAAGCGAAATGATTATTTTTATCCAAAGAATTTCGTCTAAATATTGTTTAGTTGTTACTATATAAAAATATTTTTCACGATTAGTGTTAAGTTAAGAAATAATTAACAATTTAAGCAAATTGTTTTAGAAAGGAATATATTTAAGTCTATAAACTAATGTATTTAAGTATACTAAAAGCGAATTGGTATTTGTCTTAAAAAATATAAATATGAACCAATGATTTACATTCTACAAATAACCACAATTCTTAAGTTTTTAATGTACTTTTCTATTAATTTTATCCATAGTCACAAAAGAATTTTTCTAAAAAAATACTTTCTTAAGAAAAAGGAAAGTGACTTTAGTATTTATAGATTAAAATATTTTTGGATGTATAAGTAATTCTTTAATTATTTTAAGTAAAATTAGTGAGAACTTGTAGTTCTGGTATATTCACATCATTGCAAGAGTTCCCTAAATTTAATTTTGTAACTATCGCTCGGGTAATACGCTTTGTCATAAAGTACATCCCCACAATAATTTACCGAGTAAAATATTTTTAAAAATTTTGAAATATATTCTTATGTCACGAAGAACCTTCATTTATTTTATTAGGAACTCATTTCTAAGAACTTGATATGTGTAAACATATGAAATATTTCCGTTTTAGATTACGTTACTTTCGTAGAAAAAGAAAAAAAAAAGTATTGAATACGGTAATCTCTTTTCTTTGTTGATTCTTTGACAGCGTGACTTCGTTTATTGCACATAAGTTTTATGAGCCTAGATTATACGTAAGCAATCCAATATCATAAATATGCTTAGAGCTGCTTATGCAACGAGTCCTGGACATGACAGGTTAATTGTCTTTTGTTTTCTTTTTTTACTCTGTTATGATCAGAGATCCAGAATAGAACGAAAAACAATCTCCATTAGAATTCCTCAGGGCTAATAACTTTTTTCCTTGACTGAAAAATGAAAATTTTGCTTCCTGCAATTGTCCTGTAAACTGAATTTGTTTTTACCCGTTAAACTGCCTCATGACAAACAACTGACGTAAACTCGGGATCATCATTCAAATAGAAACAGTTTTACTCAAACTATCAAGCAGAGCCTTAAGGTATCCGACTACGTTCGGAACCGTGATTTTAAAAAAGCGTATAAATAGATAATTGTCATGATATTTAGGGTCACTTAGATTAGAATACATGTATACAATTATTTTAAGGACATTTTTACAAAAAAAAAGTTTTTTAAATACACTATTTTGGCAAAAAATTAACTTAGAATAATTTTTTTTCCAAATGTTCTCTTTTTGTGAAAAATGCTTCTATTATAATAATATTTTGCCTATATATAGCCCATACCTCTCTACAGAGGCTCAACTAGAATTTTTGAAAAATTCACATTATTTTCAGAGTTACCACCAATTTAAATTATTGGCGTTTTTTTCTTAAAATTGCTCTCTCGGTTGTCGTAAAATATGGATAAACCCACTTCTAAGTTATATATTTCAAAAATTCTAGTTGAGCCTTTGTACAGAGGTCTGATCTATATACAGTCAAAATATTATTATAATAGACGTATTTTTCCCAAAAGGAGAATATTTTGAAAATGGGTCATTCTATGTTCATTTTTGGTCAAAATATTGTACTTAAATCATTTTTTATTGTAATACTGTTCTTAAAACAATTTTATATACATTTTCTAATTT
Organism: Trichonephila inaurata madagascariensis; assembly: GCA_019973955.1. NCBI lineage: Eukaryota > Metazoa > Arthropoda > Arachnida > Araneae > Nephilidae > Trichonephila > Trichonephila inaurata. The sequence continues at coordinate 236,661 of BMAV01000532.1, read as the reverse complement.
AAGTGACACTAAATATCATGAAAACTATCCATGTATGCGCTTTTTTAAAATCACGGTTCCGAACGTAGTCGGATACCTTAAGATAATTTATTTCGCAGTGTGTTGACATGCAGCAAATACTTTAGATATATACTTTCAGGTCACTAATGTCTTCTTTAGTATTAAATTTAATGAAAATTTATGCAAATGTATTTTTATTTATGGAAACTTTATTCCACAAGTATGCAATTATATTTGTAATTTAACCCTAAATTAATGAAATTATTATTATAGTTAGAAGTTTTTCGAAGAATATTTTTGAAAAGTTACTATGTCTAAAAAAGCGCAAAATAATTAATTTTCTTCAGTAAACTTTTGAGATTCATGAAAATATTAACATATATCATCAATGAAGTGAATAGCTAGCCACAAAAATAGTCCTAACCCTATTAAGCAGTCCCCAGTCTGTTTTATCTAGACATTACATCATAGTCTTTTAAAATATGAAATTTTAATTTATTCAT
>BMAV01000532.1:187252-226338 GCA_019973955.1 Trichonephila inaurata madagascariensis | reverse complement strand
ATATATATATATATATATCTTATTCAAAATTTCAATCGTTAATAAAATACTTTCTATTCATCCATTCATGTTCAAATACATTTTTTTAAACTGGAAGTGGATGACACTTGATGTTAATACAGCTTTTCAAATATTAATTCATTAATTAAATTAAAACATGAATAAATAGTAACAAACAAAAATATTAGTCCAACAGCATATATAGAAAGAAAAATCAGTTGCTTATTGTGTCCCTGTAGCGCAATAAATAGCGCGTATGACTTGTAATCCAAAAGTCGTGGGTTGGAATCCCAACTGGGATGGCCTAATTTCTGGCAATGTGATTTCCTTTTTACTATACTATTTGATAAGAATAATTAAATTAAATTAATTAATAAATAGAACAAACAAAAAATAGTCCAACACCACACATAGAAAGGAAAATGAAAAATTGCAAGAAAAATCGCTTTTTATTTTGACACGCAATATTGTGATTCTGTCATATGTATATACATATTTATATATTAACTGTAACTACTTAATAAAAAGAAGCTAAAACAAAATTTTCCTTGGTTTGCCTAAGTAGGAATTGACTTAATTTTTTTTATTACTTGTTTAAAATAAAAACAACACAAAAAAGATCACATTTTTTACAATGGAATTGTTTCAATATTTCCCATTTGAATTTATTACTGATTGTTCAACTAAGAAAAAAAGATTAATTTAAAGGGACTGTAAATTAAATTGAAATGCGAAATGCTAAAAAGTTCGACATTATTTATCAGTTGTTTTTTTCGTAGGAATTTTAACATAACTGTGTTTGCGCATTCTTTTAACTCCTTGAGTTTATTTTCAATGTTGCTCTCCTTTTAAATAATTATGAATTCCTAACTAAATAAATACTAATGAATTGATTCAAAAATATGTATATAGAGAACTCACACATGTGTATACGGTATTAGAAAACAGTTGATTCTGTTGTTAATAATTTTCTTGAAAACCTTTTAGAAATAGCTGAATTAAGAATAGCAAAATAATTTTAATTCTGCTGTAGATATACTAAATACCTATTTGTGGTTTTTTGCATGCCATTCATTGTTTTATTGCTATTTGAAATTAGAAGAGATTTAAACTATTCCTTTTAACTTAAATTGACTGTGTATGAACCTATCAACTCTTATTTTGTTTCACATGTTTTTACGATTTCCAAATACTTAAAAATTTGTCCAGTGTAATTTTAAACTAAATGTGAAAAACTCGTAAGATATATATTTTTTAGACACCGCTACAAAGCAAATTATTGATCGGAAATTTGCCACAAGAATATTGATAAATTTCCTCATAATCCTTTAACTGTCAAGTTACTTCAATGAATTGGATACATAGATTGCCAAATTTTTTTATAGCAAAAATCAAATGTTTAGTACAAAATAAAATACGCCTAGTAATTAAAAATTAATATTTTGAATCACATGCGTACAATTTTTTAAGGTTTTGTAGCAATTGCATTTTAGCTTGAGGCTGCTAAGGATAAAGTTCATTTCTAGTGGAGCAATATTTTCTAAGAAAAAAAATAATAATTTAAAAATAAATAATATAATTAATACGTATTAGTAGTTTAGTAATTCAGTTCTATGTGGTGAAACTGGAAACACTTTTCCAAGCACAAACCAACTCCCCATCCTTTTTTAATTAACAAACTTTGCACTGTATTGTTGGCTCACGTTTTGCAGGAGTAGGATGGATATGGAATATAAAATGGGTGTAGTTCACTAAGACAGGCAGGATTATCTACTGTAGGTGTTCTATCAGGATTCTTTTGTCCAGAAGCTGAATCATCGTATTTATATAACAGCTCTTTTACAATTCGGATTCGAAATTCTAAGAAAATAATACGTTTCCCAACTACGTTTTGAGTAAAAAGGAGTTCCAGAGTACCTTGTCTAGTAAATGTAAAAATACTTTTTTATATTTTTTCTGGCTTTTCAGATTGTCGGATGAAAGGATAATTCCTGATCACAGATATCTACATCACCCATAGTTAAACTGTAGTCAAAAATATACTCAAATCAAAGATTGTTTTTGACTGCTATCTAACTACAGCCTCAACATCAAAATTAAAAAAAAATGAACATATACTCATGTTCATTTTTTTTTTTTAATTTTGAGGTTGAACATGGAAGTATCATGAATACTGCTCATCAAACACCATCTATTGAAATGAGCCCAAGTTAACTTTTATCGATATAGATTCGAGGGTTTGACAAAGAAACGAAGCCGAAATAAACTGCTACTCATATGTGTTCGGGTATAACAATAAGATGCACTCAAAAAATTACCCCGAATAATGCTATGGTCTGACATTTTAGAGCACTAGTTACGTACCCGAGATAATTTCGGGTATGACATTTTGGAGCATGTGTGCCATGCCAGAGATTATCTCGGGCATGCCAGTTAAAAAATTACATGGAAAAATTCCATTTAAAAAATCTGCTTGTTATTACAGTGTTTTTCAACGTTGCTTCCCTTTTTTTACTAAAAATAAATACAACTTGTAATTAAATGAAAAATGTATTGAATTGCTTAATATTTTTCTATAAATAAAAAAAAAAGTTCTTTGACTAGTTTGGTTATTATTTCACTCATGGTCTTTGATTAACTGTAAACAGATTAATGTTAGGAAAATTGCTTTAATTTAATCCAGGTTAATCTTCTTTCAGTAAGATTTTTAAAAATTAAAAAAAAAAACAACTTATATATATATATAGTGAATTTTTAACATGACAGGGATTTTATTCAATCAAAGATTCTTGAGAATTCAATCTTATGGATTACACCATTGGTTTCATATTACGTAATACTTAATTTTATTTGATTCTGTAATCAATCTATATGCATTTTTTAAGGGAGGAGCTTCTCCATCTCAAAATTCAATTTTGATGCTAACAGTAATCAAAAGAATTGGTCAGTATTAGAGTTGCAAAATAGTTGAAATTTTTTTTTGTAAATAATACGCAATTCTTTCAATTTCATTCTGTTCCCTTCTTCATTAAAAAAAGTTTGAAATAAACTATTTTTAAATCCCCTACTGGCCATTAAAATTGCTACACCAGAAGAAATGCCGATAACAAAATGATATTTATTGGATAAGTATATTATACAAGAAATAATAAGTGGTTAAATTTTCAAGAAATTTGGGTGCATAGATCGTAGGAAATCAGTACCCAAAACAGACACCTCTGGCAGTAATAACAGCACTTATACGCCTGGGCATTGAGTCAAACAAAGATTGGATGGTATGTACAGGTACAGATGGCCTTGAAGCTTCAACACGACACCCCAGCTCCTCCACTGTAGTGACTGGGGTATGGTGACGAGCCAGTCGCTCGGCAACCATAGACGAGACTTTTTCTATTGGTGAAAGATCTGGTGAACGTGCGGTCCATGGTAACATTCAAACATTTTCCTTATCAAGGAAGGTCCGTACAATACCGGCAACACGTGGTTGTGCATTATCCTGCTTAAATGTAGCATTTCACAAGACTCGAATAAAGGGTAGATTGGATCGTAACACACCAGAAATGTAACGTGCATTGCTCAAAGTGCCGTCAATGCTTACAAGAGATGACCGAGACATGTATCCAATAGCACCCCGTACCATCATGCCAAGTGATGGGTCAGTATGACGATGACGAATTTACGTTGCCAATGTGCGTTTACCTCGATGCCAGCGAACACAGATGCGACCGTCTTGATGCTGTAAACAGAACCTGGATAATTCTGAAAAAATGACGTCTAGCCATTCATGCACCAGGTTCATCTTTGATCACACCATTGAAAACGCTCCTGTCTGTGATGCAGTGTCAAGTGTAGACGCAGAGATGGTCTCGGAGCTGAGAGTCCATGCTACAGCTAACGTCGTCAAACTGTTCGTGCAGACACTTGTTGTCTTGCAAACGGCCCCAATTCTTGACTCAGGGCTCTTGACGTGGCTGCACTATCCATTAAAGCCATGCAGGTAACATGCCTGTCTTCTTGGTTGCTAGTGATAGGGGGTCGTTGAGATCCAGCACAATGTTACGTATTACCGTCCAGAACCCATTGATTCCATATTCTGCTAACAGTCTTTGGATATTAACCGACGCTAGCAGCAATAATGTGATACGATAAACCGCAATTCCGGTACGCTACATTTCAACACTTATCAAAGTCAGAAACGTACTGGTACGCATTTCTGCTTCTTACGTGAAGCATCACAACAACTTTTCACCGGGTAACAACATTCAAATGCAGTTCGCGTATGAGAAACAGGCTGAACAATTTCCTCATTTAAACACATTGTACGTGTCGATACCGGCGACTGCTTTGTCAGAATGCACTGAGAAGCCAATCATTTGCATATCACAGCACCTTCTTACTGTCGTTTAAATTTATTGTCTGTAGCACGTTGCATTCTTGATGTAGCAAGTTTAATGGCTAGTAGTGTACATTTAGGGAGAAATGACAATCATTTTAATAAAAGAAACCGTGTAAAATGAAAACATATGTTTCGCTTAAATGAAGTTCTGAATCTATTTGTTATCTTCAACTAAGAAATCATAATATGCCACCGACAAACTCTAAATTAATTTCAAGAAAATCCTTACTGGGACAATATCCGAAAAGACAAAAGTCCTCTCGTATAAAGAATAGCATTAAATTATTTTCCGATTCAGACTAAGAACTATTAGATAGATTTTGTTCTTATAGAAGATGTACGAATCGATGAAATCCTCCTAGATTTTCTGGGCATTTAAGGATTTAAGGTAGGAAGGGCAACATTTTTTTGCTACGACGTGATTCTAATAGGTGATAAGCCCTTGGATCACTTACGGAAAGAGGAAGACGTCAGAAAGTATAAAAATAACACATTTGTAATAAATATTCTTCTAATAATTCTAAAACTCACAAGTTTCCCTTTAAAATTGTTTCATACTTCCAGTAAGAAACATGAATTCAAGGTATTAGTAATCCATCAATGCTTAAATCCCGAACCGAAACATTTCAAACATCAGGCTTTTTAAATTATGACAGAAGCAAAGGAAAATATTGATGTTTCATTACTTGTATCCCTTAGGAAAACACAATGCATTTTAAAAACGTGTGATGTGAAGCAAAGTTTTCACTGATAGGAAGGAGCATAAAGTTCTAGTTGAATTTATGCTTTAAAAATGAACTTAAAATGATTCTCTCCTTCAGTCATACTCTTGTACTAAATTTAACTTAATTAGATTTAAAATGTGTCTCTAAACTTGTTTTTAAGAACTTAAATTATTTATTTATTTATTGTTCAATAATACTCAGAAATACAGATAAGTTGATTTGGAAATATATATATGCATATAGTGTTTTCTAGTTTCTGCATTCATGATTTTCTCCTAGTTAAACAATCAAATAATAATTTTTTTATATAATTTCTAAGTGCATATTAATACTTCATATATATATATATATATATATATATAATCATTTCGTCGCTAATGTTTTGGTTTTTCAAAACTTCACACATAGTTCAACTTGTATTATAAATTTTACAGAACAAATATTTTTTCTTATATTAATATCTTAATCTTAAGAATCTAAACAATAAATATTTCGATTTCAAAGAAGAAAAAAAGAAATTTTTCCGTAGTTCAGAGAATTCTTTCTTGCAATGTTTATGCCTAGTTGAATTTTAGTTTTTAAATGGCAAAAATAAGAATGTAAAGAGCTACGTAGGTCACAGCTTTAGACTAATTAAAATTTGAAAACTAGGTGTTTCTGGTCCAATATGACTTGCAATTGTTAAATTCTTTGACTATAATTCTACAAATATCATTTAAAAACTTGTGCAAATTGCTATACGTGAAGGTTCATCTTTCTGTTTGAAATAAATTATTCTTTTTAAACTTTCATTCATTCCTGTCTAAGAATAAAAATACAAAGAGAGTTTTATTTTACCTTTAGAATATTGTCTATTTTGAGAATGCAGAGTTATACTGTTAATATACTAATAACCTTTTATATGAATTTCTAGAACTATGTTCACACATGAGTAAATTTTTTTTCTGGAAAAATGCACTAATTATAATATAATATTTTTATTTTCTGTTTTGATGATTGCACAAATATATAGTTTTTTGAATGATATATTTCACATGAAATATAGCATGTGATATCTTTTAAACTATCGACAATAAAACGAGTAGAAAAGAATTTTGAAATGAAATATTTTAATTAAAAATTATTAATTAATATTAATAAAAAAACACGGGCTGAGCTTCTTGTGATAAGCATACTCTATATTCGAAAGTATATGAATATTTGAAAGAAGAAACTTTTATTCTAATTAGCAACATGAAAACACTGCAAAGAAATAGACTGTTTAAAATACATTGTGTTTTCGGGGAATAAAAGCAGTTAGACAAAACATTTACTCAATAAAAAAATTTACAATATTTGAAAATTAATAAATATTAATTAAGTGACCTTCCACGACTCCCATTTTACAAATATATTATTGTTATTTACGGTCCATCTTTCAATTAACTTTTAGCTTCACTGTTTATTATGTGAGAACTAATGAAATTAGAGAAATAACTTTGCAAATTCTAATTGGTAAATGCTTACCTCATCTAAAGTCATATTTCAACGAGGAAATTAATTACTTTCTAAAACAATTTTTCATTTGAACTGAGGAATTAGATGAAAAATAAAATTGCATTTAATTTCTGGCTAATATTTCAAACCAAAGGTTTGGTTTTGGTAGTAGTATTACGAAAAAAGAATCAAGTAAAAAAAACACACGAAAAGCTAGGAAATTTTAAAAAGATGGATAATACAGCATATTAAAAATTGCTAACTGAGGACTGCTTTTAAAATTACATAAAATCGATGTTTAACCAATTTTATAGCTAGAAAATGTATCCCCGTTCTGTTTACAATACTGAACGTAACTAAATCCTATTACATATAATAAATAGAAGTTCATATATATATTTAAAAAATATTGATGAGATAGATTCAATATATTAGTATTCTTTAAAAACGCTGTCTTCTGCATGGATGAATTTTTGCCAATTTCAAAGCTACGAAGATGTCCTAAAATTCGAGTTCAGGTATTGCTTTTAAAGTCGTTGTACAAGCTAATCGTATGGCATCCATTTCTTTGAAAAGATATTCTTTTACCAAAGATTTCAAGCGAGGAAACAAAAAGAGGTCTGAGTAGCAATGTAAAGACTTTAGTGTGTATTGGATAGCAATGCATCGTTACATTTAGCTAGGGAAGCTGATGAAAAGTATGGTTATAATGACTCAAACACTGTCGTGGTCGATGTTGATGTCTGGCCTATTATGCGAGATTCTTTATCTTTGCTTTAAAAGTATTTCCATGTAAAATTTACAGTTGTTGCTTAGATCGAGAGATCCAAACTCAAGGTGGACACTCTCTCGGTCTTACAAAATACAATGAGCATAGCTTTGGTCTTTAATTTGCTTATTGGAGCCTTTTTGGGGCAAGAAGAGGATGAGATGTGCTGAATGGGGCTTCACTTCATTGATTCCGTATCATACTAAAAAATCTACTCTTTGAGCCCTGTGGTAATATTACCCAAAAAGGGAGAATCATTTTAACATACTTTCAAAAACTGTATATAAATTTCCATTTTTCGCAAATCACACAAGAGATAAAATAGGGGTTCAAAATGTCGCTCGTTCTTACCTTCTAAGCGCGCGAAGACAACTCTGAAAGCAATCTTTCGATCGTTGAGTCCCCCCCCCTCACTTTATATTCGAAAGCAAATGGCACAGTGACGTACCAATAAAATCGATGAAATTATTTTCGTAACTGAACTTGTATATGTTTATAACATGTCACTTTTGCATGTATGAGTATATAAACAGGGTTATTAAGTATGTTATTTTTTTTAGGTTTGTTCCATCGAGTAATTCTTCAGAGTGGATCAGCATTTAGTCCATGGGCTTTAGCTCACGAAACGATGACGTTCTCTCGAGGCTTAGGACGTAGCTTAGGTTGCCGTGCAAGCGATCATTCTAATCTCATCAAATGCTTGAGACAACGTCCTTTATCAGATTTTAAAAGAGTTCAGATTGTTGTTCCTGAATATTTAACATCGTTTGGTCCAATGGTAGATGGAATTGTAATTCCAGCTGATCCTGAAAAGTTGGTTCTGTATCCATCACCTGAAATGAAGAATGCGCCAAAAATTGATGTTCTGATGGGATTTACTAGAGTAGAATCTTTCTCTTTCTTCACTGCTGCCGATGAACGATATGGCCTTGAAGGAGTTCGCAGAGATCGTATGCTAAGAACTTTGGTTCGGAATCTGTTCACATTCCACTTGCAAGAAATATTTCTTACCATAGTTAATGAATATACTGATTGGACAAGGCCAGTTCAGCATCCTGTAAATATCTTGGATGGCACTATAGATGCTATGACAGATGCCCTAGTCGTTGCTCCTTCAGTGAGCAGTGCAAATTTGTTTTCGAAGACGATGCACAATATATTTCTTTATGTATTCAACTATCCCTCAGATGCAAGCGATCATCCTCAAAAAGTAACATGCGTTCATGGAGATGATATGCGATATGTATTTGGAGCTCCTTTGGTTCAAACTATGGCGCATTTTACTGATAATTACACCAAAGCAGAAATGGGATTATCTGAAGGTATCATGAAGTATTGGACAAATTTTGCAAGAACTGGGTAAGTTTTCACTATGTTTAACTATCTCATACATGTTTAAATATTTTACTAGTATTGTTGTTGAATAACTGATTTTATTTTTATTTACACAAAATAAATAGGATACTAATAATTTTGAAAAATATATATGTATTTTTTTTTTACATATGTGACCACCCAAATATTTTTAACAACTTAATTAATTGAGTATTCGTCACTGATTCTCACACAGAAATTTAATACGTAAATTTGGCTTAAATTTAAGAAAATTACTCATACTCATTAATTCATGATCTAATTAAAAATAAATTACATAAAACGAGTAATAATTGGAATTAGAAATATTATAAGGAAAAAACTAAACAAAAAATGAAAAAAAAAAAAACACATATTAAGTGAACTGCTTTTTTGATGCATCAATGAATTTAAAATGTAACTTTTACCGCACAAATATGTAACATCCACTTTTATTTTTTGGTGTGTTATATATATATATTTTTTATAATAAAATTAGGGATCCATTTTGCAATAAAAGGAATATTTTTTTTCAAGAAAACTAAGCATTAAAGTAGAAGGGCAACAAATTTTACTGAATTTTAACGTAATTATCAGTTTTATTTTTCTCTAAAACTATATTTCTTTTGAAATTTAAACCTTACAGTTATTTAAAATACCCTTGAAAATATTACAAAAATAAAAAAAAAAAATGACCCACTAGATATAAAATAAAAATAAAAGCTACAACAATAGAGCTTTGAAATTTAAAAAATTTTTTAACATTTTATCAACACAATCTAAGCAAAATTTCATCTGAAATTATTTTCTTGAGAAGCAACACCACGTGTCATGGCTAAAACACAATGTTTAAATATATAACAGAAAGAAAAATATGTTCTAATTGTACTAAGTCCTTAACGAGGATATTTAGACAGAATTAAGCAAAGAAAGAATTTAGTTTAAAAAAAATTGGTTAGGGTTAAATGGTTAGCCAAAACTTTTCAATAAAGAATAGACCAAACTTTTTATTTATCTATGGTTAATTTTAATACATTCGTACTTTTTTTTTTTAGAAATCCAAATACGATCGTCGATGATCCAGACAAAGCAACAAGATATGAAAAGATTGATTGGAAACACTATGATAGTGCTGCTCAAAGTTATCTTTCATTATGTAAGTAAAATTCCTTTTTCCCATACATTTTTACATATTAAGAAAACATCTAATTTATGCATCTTTATGCATTCTTTAATATATTTCCTAAACATCAAGGGGGGCAAACCCGTGGCAAGCGTATTACAGTGTGGCACGGCTGAGCTGTAAAAGTGGCACGCGAAGACTTATTGAAACATTAAAAATAATAATAATAAATACTAATTTTTTTTTCTGTTTTATTAAAAGGTAGTTGTCTCAGACATGGCAAAACATCTATAAATTTATTTTAAATACACTTTATTAAATTACACAATATAATATAATAATGTAGACAGCCCTCCTTGATTGTTGTGTGCGTTAGTTTTCCAAAGGAAGAGCATTCGTAAGATTTTGAAATTTGAGGGAACGTGTTTTAAAATAATTGGAAGAAAACAATGAACTGCTTAGTAAGTACTTGCTTCTCAAGAATGAAGATAGGCTTTGAGATTTAGCTTTTCTTACCGATATATCTTCTTTTGTGAACGCACATTTGCTTTCGCGTCTCGAATTTGGAGAAAAAAGAGAAACTCACACAACTAAAGCAACGCGGTTTGTTAGCATCTTTGAGAACTAATCCCAATGTCGAGGACTCAGTAAAAAATCTATAAATTTAAAAACCACATTAAGGTATCCGACTACGTTCGGAACCATGATTTTAAAAAGGAGCATAAATGGATAATTTTCATGATATTTAGTGTCACTTAGATTAGAATACATGTATAGAATTGTTTTAAGGACATTTTGACAAAAAAAAATATTCAAAAGAAATATTTCGACTAAAAATTAACTTAGAATAACCTTTATTCAAAATATTCTCCTTTTGTGAAAAATGCTTCTATTATAATAATATTTTGCCTATATATAGCTCAGACTTCTGTACAGAGGCTCAACTATGATTTTTGAAAAAGTCACATTATTTTCAGAGTTACAACCGTTTGAAATAATTATCGGCGTTTTTTTCTTAAAATTTCTCCCCTTGGTTGTCGTAAAACATGGAAAAACCCACTTCTAAGATATATAGTTCAAAAATGATAGTTGAGCCTCTATACAGAGGTCTGAGTTATATACAGGCAAAATATTATTATAAAAGAAGCATTTTTCACAGAAGGAGAATATTTTGAAAATGGGTCATTCTATGTTCATTTTTTGTCAAAATAGTGTACTTAAATAATTTTTTGTTGTAATACTATTCTTAAAACAATTTTATGTACATTTTCTATTCTAAGTGAAACTAAATATCATAAATATTATCCATTTATAGGCTTTTGCAAATTCACGGTTTCGAGCGTAGTCGGATACCTTAAGTCATAGAATTCAATAATTTTATATACTTTAACTGACTTGTCCAGTTATTTCATGAAATACCTAGTTATTCTATGAAATAACGAGTTTCATGCTTTAACGCAGCTTTTCTCAAACTGTGGGGTGCGAGCATATTGAATACTCGAAAAGAAAAGATTATTTTAAAAAATTATTAATTTACTGAAAGTATAAACACAAAATACACATTCTGACATAATAAAAAATAGAATACACATTTATACTGAAATATTACACTTATAAATGTGTCAGTGCTACACATTGTATTTTATAATTGATTTAACAATGCTAAGTTAATAACAAGTTTAATAACTAAAAGTGACCCTATAGGATTGTCATATATAAAATTATATGTAAAAAATAACACTTATCTTAATAATTTGTATGGTTTATAATTAATACTTTAACTGTCGATTAAATGTTACGCGATTCGCTTCTCAATGCCTACCGTTTTCCACGTAGGCACGCGTGAGATGTATGGGCGCGGGGATAAAGAAGCAAATAATCTGAAATAAGTAAATCCTTCGCAAACATTGTCAAGGTCCTTTTATTGCATTACAAAGCCTTCGGAATAATTTTATAGATAGCAGTGCACAGAAAAAATTGTACTTCGGAATGACGTATATATACGCCCAAGGAAATTAACGCTTTGGATGAGAGAGATGTTTATATACGCCAGTGGTAAGAGGTTAAAATCGTGTTGTAGTTTTATCATCAAGTATGGTATTATTGAATTCACAGTACATTGTTATTGTATGAGAGGGGCGCGATGTAAAATATGATTGAAATTTGGGTCCGGTATATTGAAACTTTGAGAAACACTGCTTTTAAGGTAACATATATATAAAAACTGTAATTTTTCTTTAGTATAAGCACTATCATCTCTTCTGCCTACTACTTAGAAACTGAGTTTATAAGTAGAAAACTAGGAAATTGTAGTTTTCTTCAGTGTTGATACAATTATATAAATAAATTTTAACAAAATGATCGGGATCTTCCTAGAAGTAGAATGGATATAGATAAAGAATACAATCGTAATAAATTACATATTTTAATTGTAAATACACTATTAGTTCTGTTTTTAACTTGACAGCTTTAATTCTTAGTAATTTTTTTAAAAAAATATTTTACAGCCTTGAAGCCAAAAGTCAGAGACCATTACCACGCTCATCGACTCTCTTTTTGGCTCAGTCTCATTCCAAAACTGCATCGCCAAGGGACTTCCACTGAAGTAGCTTCGCAACATCACCTTCTGGATGATCATGATAACCCAAACCTTTATGATGGAGTTGTTCGCCAAGGATCAGTTCTCCCAGCCATAGGTAATTAGCTTAAAATGTGATTCAATGTAGCAGCGCTTCACGAATTTTATTTTGTACCTAAGAATTGCTACATTTTATTTAATTTTAAATTATTTAATTGACTGATAAATTTAATTCAACATCCTGATTGCGCGCATTAAGTTAAATAGTTCAATTTCTCTAGACTGACCTAACACCATACCGGTATCCTTTCGAGGTACATTGTGAACAGTATAAATATTTAATTTTATAAGAAATTGTGCAATAGAAATAATGACCTCATTAAATGTAATGTGTTTCAGACATCTTAAGCATTTTGTCTCATCTTTCGCACCGTTTTAGAAAAACTTACGAAACTGGTTCTAAAACTAAAAACGTTGAAATCATTTAACGGTGCTACGTTTTTGACTTTGCAGCTTCGTCTTGACTGAATTAAGAAAAATGTTTAACAGCCTCATCCTTTTTCATTAATGGACATATAAAGTATCACTTTTTTTAAGCATTTATTTTATGTTTTATGTTTAAAAAAAGAGAAATTGTATAAAAAATATCTGTATTACTAAATATATTTCTTTATCTTAATTTTCAAATATGGATGAAGAAATGATGTAAGGCAAAAATTCACAGGATAATAAATCATTATTATCTTCACATGTAAATAAAAAATAATCTAAGATAATCTTATAAGAAAATTAAAACACACACACACGCACGCATTATATATTTTTTAATATTCTAAAACCATTACTCAAATTTAATTGTGGTCAGGGCATGATAACTAGTTCAAAATAAAAATAATTAATTAATTTAACTCCTTTAGAGGCTTTTCTGATTCTTTTTAAATGTCCACTGGCCTGGATTACAAAAGACCATTACACCACAAGAGGGTTAGAACAAAAACAAAAACAGACGAGACAAAAAAGTAGGAAATAACCACGTGGCGAGAAAAGTCTGTGAACCCAATAAGTCCCTAGCTTGCCAATAAAGATCGCACAAAGATGAGCCTATAAGTGCTGGGCAGCGGCGATTGTGGTCAGCATCCATATCCTCCCAAATATCACAGAACATGCAGAAAGGGGCCTGTGCAACATGAATTCGATGAAGATGTTTGAGGAGACAGTCGTGTTCAGTAGTCAGACGAAACTCCGTAACTAATTTGGCCACATGGGAAGATCTTTAAGATTATTCAACCAGATTCAATTGGAATTTCTATTTGTGTATTGAATTGGAGTGAGATCATTCATCTTTTCCTTAATAATACGCTTGGCAAAGGTAAAGGGACAACTTTTCTTAGTTATCTGTTGAATGAAAGCTCCCTTCTTTGCTAGGTGATCCGCTAATTCGTTCAGTGTCCAGGGATCCACTGCAAGATGATTTCCCTAGAGTAGTCAGACAGACTCTGCAGCAGAGTTTTACAGTCAAGAATTGTTCGAGAACTTTCTGATTGATCTAGATACTCGGGTGATTCAAGATTGCATCATCCTTAATTTAAAAAGCGCGAACTTTTAGTTTTGGGGAGATAAGGTTATGGTTATATCCCTTAGGTGGGTAAATTAGAAATTAATTATCACGTGAATTATTGGAAAGCTCAAGACCATTATGAATCAAAATCTCTCAAGAAAAAATTAAACCTAACTATTACAAATGTGCATTCTTCATCTTTAACAAAACAATTATTGTAAACTAAAATTAACTAATCTTAGTTTAATCTTCTTTTGAAATTTTCATTTTTAAATACATTTAATTGTTGTATGAAAATTGAGATAGAACTCATTCTAACTTCAATTTATTTCCGAGTATTTGAAATATTTAAAAACAAAACTATCTCAAGGAAAATAATATATTATTGTCATATAAACTTAAAATTTATTTCTTTAAATATAAATGAAGTAATATTTTAGTTACATAAATTTATTTAATTACAATTTTATTTCGCAATTACGTTTTTTTGTTGGATATTATTAAATAATTTTTTTATTTCTAATGAGCTGCGGTTTGGTCTTTTACCATTGCAGACCTAGGAGCTGGTATCTCTTTTTTAAGTGTGGTACCATATAGGCGGATACAAATTACCGCAGGTAATTTTGACACCCAGTTTTCTCCCCAGAGGGAGGAACCTGGGCTCTGGCGATGTGAAACAGTACTTATGATTAAAATTTTGACGAGAGCACCTAAGTCACACAGGCATTCAAGGGATCTTTTACATGCCACTGTCGATTATCTGCATCATGAAAATCCCCCGACATGGGCCGGGGTCGAACCCGAAACCCTAGGCGTACAAGGCCAGCAAAAATCCATCTACGCCACCCAGCCGGCTTCCTAAAGTCATTTATGTATTTATTTTTCCGTTTTTCTCCTTTTAGATCCTTTGTTAGTTGAAAATTTCAATTGAAAATGAACCAACATTTTTTTACTCAGATCTCCAAATTATCCAGTTATCGGACTTATTTTGAGAACAAAATTTCTAAGAGACATTTTTCTTCGCGGAACGAAATAGGTTACTAGTTTCTCCCAGAAGTAAAATCTGCCACAAAACTGTAAGAATCACAATACCACAAAATATATCTTATTACTAGTTTTCTCACTCAGCACTGCAACTTGGAATTTTTTTGATTTCATTTAACTTTGATAGAAGAAATGATTGATCTTCTAAGTTTTCTTTCTTTTTTTATCAAAACACTTGACAACCTGGTCTGTGAAATATTGTTTAGGGAATTTCGTCGTCTTTCTTGGATCGATACCCTCACTTTTAACTCTCTTCAATATTTGAATCGTAGCTATGGTCTCGAGTGTATTTTAACGAAACTTCTTTTGGCCCATGCCCAAGTATAGTTGGTTTTAAAATAAGTTGAATGTACTATGAAAGATGTCTTTCCTCATTCAATGCATCTAGCATTTTATGTTACATCCATCACAGTTGAAAAAAAGTACGGAATCAAACCTTTTTAAAATAATTTTAGTTCATTTTCAAAAATGTATAAAACATTTAGCTATAACTTGGTGATACATTACAAGCTTAAGATATCATAACATATTAGAGAATAAAGATATATATTTCTACAAACATTAATTAGAACGATGAGTAATTTGCACTACAAAAATATCCGTATATTTTTAATGCATTTTTTTTTTATGAAAATTCTTATCATGAGATATATTTTATTTAAGATTTCAAAGTTTTAAGTAAAGATTATTTGCTAGCAGGAAATATTTATTAGGCTAAGAGACCATGATGTTCAGATTGCTAATCGCGTATACCTTTCAAAGTACTTATAGGGATGAAGGGTATATATATTGCGAATATAGATAAGTAATAAATCATTTTTCAAGTTAAATGTAGGTTTAAGAGCTCTCGATTGATAATCCATTGTTATGAAGAATTTAATAAATTCAGAAGAGAGAGAGAAGTCGGCCACGTTAAGATTAAAAACAAACAGTATTTAGAGTACCGTTAATAATTAAAAAATAACTTGCTTAAGAAACCACATTCCATGGTGCAAAAAGAGTATTTTTTTTAGTCTCAAAAAACGTTAGATTACTACTATTTTTATAAAGAGTCGACATTAGTTCTGTTAATGATTGAGGATTTTTTTTAAATGATGAACTTGTGTGAATTAAACAAAATTCAACTGACAACCCACATACAAAAATCAGAATGCAATTACGGAGGCGAGTCAAAAAGTAAAGGGACTTTTGCAATTTTTCGTTCCAAGGTTTGGCAACAGCTCTAGTACCCAGTACTGAATGAGGGGTAGTAGGCAACATTTCTATACAATGTGTCACTCAACTTGTGACGTCTCTCGCGTCTTTCTGTTAACATAACTCCTATGTTCTTTGACGGCCACGATTAATGGCAAAACTTTTCCAACCCAATACCAAGAAGATAAACGATCATAATATGTAAATGAGATATACTATAAAAGGATAGAAGCTTTGATGATAAGATATAGCGTGGCAAGCTTAGATATAGCGTGGCAAGCTTAGATATAGCGCGGCAGGCTCAGAGATAATATTGTGGAAGCATTCTGATCGATAGCGTGACAAAGCTTAGTGTGAATCTTATAGATCAAGAGTTAGCAGTCCGATAGTTTTGGGAAAGAATAGAAGCCTAAGATAAAGAAGTTGGAATCATCATATATAAAGTTTATAGATACCATTTTCTAGGTAAAGGAAGGAGAACTGAAAAAGGTAATATTAGATATAAGTAATTAGATGCATAGGATTATTAATGATAATTGAGATAAAGGATCTAGTTGCGTGATCTGACTTGAATACGTGATTTAATTTGGGCTTGACTCTCACTTTAATTAAAATTGTCAAATTAGAATTTAAGTAATATAAGTTATTCTTAATAAAAGTTGTATTAAGAACTATGTCTCATCATTTTGATAATCCCACACCTCTAGCTTACGCGGAACCGGCACGACATGGTCATCACAGGATGGCTATGTCGCAAACTTCCCTCGTAGTCGTTGGAGTGCAGCAGACCGTTTAATATGACAGCCCCTTTGTCAATCTGCACCAAAGAGGAAAGGAAAGCACTGATTCACTTTTGTTTGCGGAAGTTATGATACCTGTACTGGATACTAGCCATCTCTTCCATGACTATAGCCCAGTGTTTCTCAAACTGTGGGGCACGCTCCCTAGGGGGGCGTGATAACTCTGCTAGGGAGGCACGAGGATATTGAAATGGCATAAGCAAAAAAATATTTTTAAACAGTTATTAATTTACTGAAAGTAAACAAACAAAATACATTCTGACATAATAAAAGATAAAGTACACATTTGCACTGAAATAATAAACTTAAAATGTATCAGTATTGCAAAATGTATTTTATAATTAATTTAACAATACTATAAAAACAAGTTTAATAATTACCAGTGACCTCATGGTCTTATTGTATATAACAAATTATATACAAAAATCAACATTTTTCTTGATAATTTATATGGTTTATAAAAACCCCCTTAATTGCCGATAAAAAGTTATTCGATTCACTCCCCAATGCCACCGTTTTCCACGTAGGCACGCGTATGTTATGTATTGAGGGGGGAGGGAGAGAAAAGGAATAGATAAGCAAAAATCCTTTGAAATAAGTAAATCCTGCAGAAATATTGTCAAGGTCCTTTTATTGAAAGTCAAAGCCTCCGGAATAATTTTATAGATAGTAATGCACAGAAAAGAACGTACTTCGCAAAGACGTATATATGCGTCCGGGGCAATCAACGTTTTGGTTGAGCGAGACGTTTATATACGCGTGTGGTACTTAATAGGTTAAAGTCGTATTGTATCTTTAGTGTCAAAGTCTAGTATTATTGAATTCAATACATTGTTATTGCATGGAAGGGTGGCGCGATGAAAACTATGATTGAATATTGGGTCGCAGATATGGAAAGTTTGAGAAACACTGCTATAGCCTCAATGCCTTGTACATTATCCTCAGTGGTGGATGTCAATAGACTGCCCGATCTTTTATCGTCATGTAAAGAAGTTTTTCTCTGTTTGAAGCGTGCTATCCATTCATAGATCTTGCTTCGCGATAAATTGGTATCATACTTCGCTTGCATTGGACGAATAATTTCCGCATGTTTCACACCTTCCTCAAACAAAAAAGAGAATCATTGTGCAAACCTTGGTGCAGATCGACTAAGGAGCTGCTATGTTGAACAGTCGGCTACACCATAACGACTACGAGGGAAGGTTAGTGACATGTTGTAACGAAGTGCTACCGACCACCCCTCATTTAGCGCTGGATACTAGCGATGTTGCCATACCTGGGAAAGAGAATTTGCTAAAGATCCTTTATACTTTTTGACTTTCCCTCATAATTTTTTTCGTATAACTTATTGTACTAGAAGAAGAAAACAAAATTTTGTGTGTGTGTGTGTGTGATTACATTTCTGCAATCTCTTGGAACATCTTAATAGAACGTATTTAGACATCAATTTTACCGTTTTTATATGTAATGGGCTCATTGGAGAGTAAATGCTTATAAAATGAAGTATATGATATAGCCATAAAATGCAGTTTTCTTTCTATTACCGTAATGATATGAAGACATATATATTTATGACACATATTTAATTATTATTTAAATATCACACAAGCAATTATTATAAAATCTTAACATTACCCTTAAAATAAAAAAAAAATTGCTTAGAAATACAAAATAGATGAATAAGAAAAAGGGCTCAGTTAATAACACAATTCTAAAATTTATTTCGATACTTAAAATTATTTTAAAATAACCATACTATTTCTTTGAAATTCAAATTCTCAAAACGTTAGAGATTTAAAATATGAAAGTATAGATTTATGATTGTGAAAGTTTGCAAAGATCAAACGTTTCAATTAATTCTCTCAAAAACAACAGTTAGATGCTCGACTTTTAATAAGCTATTAAATGATAAGAACCTTTTGATTCCACTATTTTTAAATGAGTTGGAAATTACAAACTACTTAGCAGTGGAATTTTCAATCAAAATTTAGTTTTGCTTTGATAAGGGAATTTAATTTTGAAGATATATGCAGTTTTTTATCTTTTATAGTAACTATTACATGTTACGTAATAATTATAAAACTATTATAACTATGCTGGGAACAACTAACTACACATATTTAATATTAGCTATCAATATTT
The DNA here is from genome assembly GCA_019973955.1 of Trichonephila inaurata madagascariensis. Classification (NCBI taxonomy): domain Eukaryota; kingdom Metazoa; phylum Arthropoda; class Arachnida; order Araneae; family Nephilidae; genus Trichonephila; species Trichonephila inaurata. The sequence goes on along the minus strand of BMAV01000532.1, from coordinate 207,180 downwards.
TGTATTATTAGAATATATATATATATATATATATATATATTACATGTTAAAATTCTTAAATATGCTCATTTTCTTGAATGAAAACCTTAATTTTAGTGCATTGCATATAAATATCACTTAAAATTATTTAAAATATTCTTAAATATTAGGGTTAACACTTATTTATGCCACTTCGCTTTTTGAGTGTGGCCACTGAAGCCTAGTGGTTATGGTCACGAACTCGTGGCCGAAGCGTCGAAGGTTCGAGTCCTGGTGCCAGTGAAAGCCCGCCGGGTAGAGGAGGTCGATATGGATTAAATATGTTGAGGCTTAATGTCCTCCCATTGGTGTAGTGTGGTAGCTAGGAAAGGGAGAGGGCCAGCTCATGTGTCGTCCTGATGACTTGACTGAGGTTCAGATTTACGAGGTCTGTTGCCAATAGCTCTTGTGTTGCCATACAGTGCGACTCTTTCACTCGCGTTTTGAATAATCTCTTCTTTAAATAATTTTTTTTCTTCATTCTTCGCTTGGAAATTTTTTATGTACAACTTATACAATGCAACACTCTGAAACATTAGATTTTTTTCAACTTTAAATAAAGCAATTAAGATTTTTTTCACGATTAAAATGCTCCAAAATGGGTCTCAATGTTTTTTCTAATTGATACTATTTACCAAAAAAACTTTCTTCTTGAGAAATGAGTAAAAAAAATATACACGCTTAAACAAAAGAAGCATTGTAGCTTAATATTAGAAGGGAAAGGATTGATTTCATGCAAAAAACATAGAGCACACAAATAACGTATTGTTAAATATCGTGTGCAAAGATTGATGTTTTTATTGAATCCACGTTAAATTGAAGAGTGATATTTTTCTTTTTCAAACCAGAATAATCAGAGAGAAAACAGCTTTTATCGCTATATCTGTCTAACCATTCGTCCACTTCCCAACTGAATTCGAGATTTTTTGTTTCAGTAATGATAAGGGAAAAAAATCCTTTTATGCTGCAACGATTTATTTATTTATTTATTTTTTTGGTATAAGCTAAACAACCGATCTTATTCTTCATTAACTTTAACACGCAATCATAAAATTTCACGGTAGAAAAGTCAGAAAGCTCTTGAGAGCCATTTCTTCGGGAAGTCAAAAACGAGCATAAACTATTTATTAATGCGATGAAAATAAATAACAAAGTAAATATCACTCGTGGATTTATGACTTCCCTGAAAAAGTATCCTGTGCGTTTACATCTATCGTCATAAAATAAATTGTAAAAAAGTTAAAAGTACCATTTTGCTCTGTTTTCTTATGGCATTTCTACGATTTTTTTTCGTGATGAGCACAATTCCACATTTTTCTCTTTTTGTTTAGAATTATTTTGTGCATCAGCAGCTTTTTTTCTAATTTACAATTTTTTGTTAACTGATAATAATTAAAAAAATAATTTAATCACATTTTCTTACTTGACGCAGGTTTGGTACTTAAATGAAGAATTTTTAATAGTTCAGCAAACATTTATTTTGTAAACAATTATTTTTTAAAAAATATTTTGCAACTGACAAAAAAAAAATAGTAAAAATAATTTTTAAAAAAATAAAGAAAAAAAAAATGCTGCAATTAAATTACTTGATGACTGCATAAAAATTCCTTTTTGAATTGCATAATTTACAATAGAATATTAACCCATTACGTTCCATGTAACTACTAGTGAATACCTGCTATGTATAGGGCAAATTCTCATTGTAACTTAATGTGGATACATGGCTTGTTTAAGTGTTCGACCAGTGTAACCAGTACAGGAAACATTATAACGAGGATTTTCTTTTATTGGGATTTCTTTTATTGGGAAATTCACCTTATTATATAAATATTGTTATAAAGTTTGAATGTCTTAAGATTTACCCATGATAGTTTTGACATATTTTGGAATAAAAAAACTTTAATACAAACAATTAAGTTTTAGTTGATACATCGGGTTTAGCTTAACTTAACTCAGGGGCGCAACAGCCCATGAGGGAGAAGATCTACTGTGCCCACCTTAGTATACGCGACCTTGGGCTCTGAGGTGCATGTGCAGATGTTCCGATCAGGTGGTCAGTTTGACGTGAAACCCCCAGTATTAGTTCCCAAGCAAGGTTGGTACTCATTTATCGACCTACTGAAGGGATGTAAGGCTGAGTCAACCTTGTCCGGCCAGGGGTATGAATCCCGGACCTGTGGTGTGGAAGCGCGATGCACGAACTATTCAGGCACTGAGCTCCACACATTGGGTTTAAGGTTTGAATAGTATGTGTCTTCTTCTTATAAATAACACATATACATTCTTTTTTCTGACATAGTTCTGAATATCAGAGAAAAATGCATTTTGAAGATTAGATGGTTGCATTTTATGTGCTTCCCTTCTACATTATCGAATTTGCATTTACTTTTTAGACAATAATTAAATTAGCACAATTAAATTTTCACAATAATCATTTAACGCAGTTATAAAGATAATGAACTAAAATCTAAAATATGTTTACAATTACCAAAAATTTATGGGCCATTGCACATTTTCTTATAGAATATTTTATAAAATGCAGTGTCAGTTTCAATAAACAGTTAAAAAAACTATTGATGTTAAGAGCTAAATTCTTAGTTCTCAGTGCCTTTATCATGCTTATAATAACATGTATACAAAATATGAAAGATATACATTACGGAATTTTTTGAGTTCTGAGGTTTTAAATAACAAACCTTTGATAAAAAAAGATGCAATCTTCAAAAAAGGCATTGAAAGTTTTGATTCTTTTCTTACTCAAACAGTGCTTAATATCGGGTATTTAAAATTAACTACTGTTATAGCATAGATCTTCCTCGTTTTCTAGATTATTAATTTTATTTTCAGACTGTTTAATCTTTTCCTACACAAAATGACAAGGATAAAAACCACAATTTTAAATTTCTGTCAAACATTGATTCAGAAACATAGGCATATTTAACAACGTATGAAACATTCATAATTTGCATATTTATCCCCTTATTTGAAATACAGTAATTTATATATCTTCTGAATTCTGCTACATTTTATACAAATTTCATGAAGTTCTCAATATTTAAAAATATTCAAAAACTCCTTCCGAAATTCCATACGTTTTCAGAACTGAGTTAATTAAACAAATATTTTTATCTTTTTCTCTCAAGTTACTACAAAAGTGTACTGAAATTTCCACAATGTTAAATATTTCATTTCAGGAGTACCACCACGTTTTCCTACCACAACAATGAAACCCAAGGCTATTGTTGCCAATCGTACTTCAGTAGGATCTGGATCCAAAGTAGGAATGACAGACTACGCTACTTCTTCTCAATCTCCATACGACAATTTATACGATGAAATCTATCCATCCTTCAGCAATTACACGAATATGACTAATACGACAATGGCTGAAAATACTAAACTGGTCTATTACTACAGCGTGGCTTTGAGAGTGACCGTTTTTGTAGGATGTACTTTGCTGTTCTTCAACGTCTGCATCTACTTCATTCTGTATTACCAGAGAGCTGAAAACCGTACTGCCATCTCGGAAAAAAAGCGAAAGGTTAAAAAAGTAAGTTTTATGCTTTTAAAGTTAAACTCTCTCTCTCTTTAGCATAATTATATTGACGATAGTAATAATTTATACGTGAATTTATTAGAAAACTGTGGTGTTTTTGTTGTTGCTTATCTTTGAAAGATCTGACGTATGTCAGATCGGCTCCAGAAGGGATTTGACCGCCAAAATATCTATTATAACAAAGGGAACGGATGTTAAGTCCGATATAACCCAAAATGTGATTCGGTGAAGCTAGAAGACCGCAACATTTTTTACAAATGGGGTGGAATTTTTGCTACTATGGAAAGAAATACATTTAAGGTGGCTACTTGTTAGTATAGCCAGAGCAGTCTGGGAACCACGGTCACATTTGACTTACAGCAGAAAGCCAGGGGATCTTCCTGTGTAACATTGGTGCGTAGGTGGAATACGTCATATTAAACTGAGTTAAGATCTTTTATTTGAGAATAGTTCCTGAGAGATAAGTAAGCGAAGAGTTAGGAAATTGTAAATTACATTAAAGAAAATATATGTACTAAAAACTGTGACCATTCTAAAATTGAAAATAACGTTGGTTTACTGGAATTGATACTACAACGTTGTCAGAAATAATTCTTATGTTTAAGGTATCCGACTACGATCGGAACCGTGATTTTAAAAAAGTGCATAAATGGATACTTTTCATGATATTTAGTGTCACTTAGATTAGCATACATATATAAAATTGTTTTAAGGACATTTTGACCAAAAGAAAATTTATTTAAATACAATACTTCGGCAAAAAATTAACTTCGAATAACCTTTTTTCAAAATGTTCTCCTTTTGTAAAAAATGCTTCTATTATAACAACATCTTGCCTGTATATAGCTCAGATCTCTGTACAGAGGCTCAACTATGATTTTTTAAAAAGTCACATTATTTTCAGAATTACAACCAATTGAAACAACAATCGACGTTTTTTTCTTAAAATGTCTCCCCTCTGTTGTCGTAAGACATGGATAAACCCACTTCTAAGTAACATATTTCAAAAATTTTAGTTGAGCCTCTGGCCTGAGCTATATACAGGCAAAATATTATTATGTTATCTATGTTCATTTATTGTCAAAATATTTTGTACTTAAATAATTTCTTATTGTAATACTATTCTTAAAACAATTTTATATACATTTTATAATCTATGTGACACTAAATATCATAAATATTATCCATTCATACGCTTTTGCAAAATAACGGTTCCGAACGAAGTCGGATACCTTAAAATGTAAAAATATTTTTATTTTCAATAAGCTTATAATATTGGATAATATGAAAAAGTTAAAAATTGCTTAAAAATGGCAATTGCTTAAAAAAACTCCCCTTTTCGAAAAGGTCATATAAAGTTATACTTATTGATTAAGAGGTAAAATAACTTCAATTAAAATACTAAAAGAAGGGTACAATTTAGACTGGATAAAATATTTGAAATACTAGAAATTTATCGTCAAAAATGTCATGTCTTATAAACAGTAATATTTTAGAAGCAATGCATAAACTGCTTTGCTTAACAATTTAAACTTCCCAAATCTGGTTAAAAAAGTTTCCTGACAACCGTTCAAAAAATTCCAAGTTTTTTTTCTGAGAGCTACTTTTTTATATATTTGAAAGGGGGGAAAGCTGAACTAGAATTATTTTTTGCTCTTATGTAGCATATTTCTTAAAAAAAATAAGTAAAAAAGTTTTTTCTACTTTAAGGTACACTTTTAAAAAGTTATAGCATGGAATATTTAATTCTTCTTTCAATCTAATTTTGTATATTCAAGAACAGAGTTTGAAGTTTAGAAATAGAAAATAAATATTTTTTAGTCATATCACATTAGATTCGATGATCAAGATTTCTTATGCTATCAAAGACTTTTTCGTTACAATTCCGTTTATCTTATAATTATTATGAATGCAGATAAAGCTATTTTGCAACATAAATAAGGAAATTTCCAAAGTGTAATTTAGAATTTTACTTTAATAATAAAACATTTTTCTATAATCCTTCTATATATTTAAATAAAGTACTGCAAATCTGTTTTAATCAAATTTCAGTAGACTACAATCATTATAATTTCATACTCTGAAAAATTAACTTTATTCTACCGTAAGTTTAGTTCAATTGTTTTAAATTAACACCATTCGGTTAAATATGCATTCCACTTCAATGAAATGTTTTTCTTTAAGCTGAAGCGATTGAACCTTATTAAACTAAAATTAAAGAGATAATCGATATTTCAGTAGTGCGTCGCATAAATGAATACCTAAACAATGTAATTTTAAAATAATATGGTGACAAAGCGAATTTCTCCGTTTTCATTATCAATAAAGGAACTTATGCGAATCAAGTTGGAAAAGGCCTTGTATTATTTTACTAGATCAGAGCGTGTGTTAAAGCACTACATATTTGCAAAAGTGTTTTTCAATTTATATGATTTGTATTTAAGTATTACCGGCATAAATATGTCTTGCTTAAATGGTGGGTCATGCGCCTCGAACGTATATATCCGTCCTTTCAAAATACGAATTTTTTTTTCGCTGTTATCAGTAAAACTATTACGAAGGCTTTGGAAGGAAGGCTTGACAGTGTTTGTGAAGGATTTACTTATCTCCGAACATTTTGCTTTTTTATTGTGCCTTTTCTTTTCCCTCCAATACACCACAAACTGGCGACTAAAAACAATGGTGACACTGGGAAGCAAATCGTGTAACTTTTAATCGGCAGATAACGGGTTAATACGCCTCAAGAAATGACCTATCATTGGTAATATGCCATTAGAATTATTGTCTTCTTATATAATAGAAAACATACATTCTTACTGATGTTTAACAAGTGTGATAACAACTTAATAACTGTAATATCTCATAATTCGGTAGTATTCTGATCGAATAAAATAAATTAGAGTTTTCTAAAAGTTTTCCAGATTACGTAACATAGATGTAAATTTTAAAAATTTTCAAAAGTAGAAGATAAAAATAAAGATCACGCAGTTAATTTTATAATGCTTGAAATGAATCACAGTTACATGTAACGAAAATGTATTTTCTTTTAAAATTTTATTTTGATCAAGATTATGGAAATAGAATGATTTCCTCCCGAAAAGGTATTTGTAACATCATTTAATATTTAACATTTACCATATATTTCCAAATATAAGTCAATCCGTGTGTAATCTGAGATGGTGTTTTTTTCATTAAAAATCTACCCATTTGTCGAAACTCATACATAAGCCGAACTAGGAAAAATTCTGTAATTTTTTTTAATATATGTAACATAAGGGGGAAAATATTGTCAATCATATACAATAGATGGATTATATTTTCCAATCAAACTGCTAAGAAAAGTAAGACACTAATGAAAACAGTTTTATTTCTGGTAATCCTATCTGAAAATCTCAATATATACAGGGTGAGTACAAATGATGGACCCGATTTTAAAAAAAATCGTATTATCTAAACTACAGCACATATTACAATAAGTGATACACCAACGTAAAGGGAAATCACCAATTTTTTTTCCTGTTACTAATGTTTGATGTGTAACCCTCTTGTGTTACACGAGATAAATCCAATGTGCAATTCAGTTCCTTCCATAAGTTTGTAGCATCATTTTAACAGTGATTCGTAATGTTACACAAATGCGTACTGGTCGTTCTCTGTTATTTGCTGTGTGAATTGCAAATGATATGGCTTGAAATTTAATTTTTTTCGTAAAATTGTCGTACCGTTTTCTGGAGCATTTCAAGTTCACAGGTGGAAATTCTTCCGTGGACTTCGAACAAAACTCTGACTCATCCTCTATCCTTCTTCCGAGTCGCTTGACCGACCACTGCTTTTCCTTTTACACAAGCAATCTATTTGCTTAAATTGACGATACTATCGCAGAATGCTCTTGTTGGTTGGTGCTTCTTTTTCGTCCCGATTTCTAAATGCACGTTTCACCAAATAACTAACAACCGTACTTGCTCTAAAACGTAAAGTCTTCTGTCATTGTTGCCATGTTTGGATTTCAACCACAACAATCTTGGATGTGTTGTTGATCATTATCTTTACATTCGTGAATCACTTATTGTAATACATGCGGTAGATTCGAAAAAAAGATTTTTTTTTTAAAATTGGGTATATCATTTTCCTTCACCCTGTATACAACACACTATTTACATTCATTTGCTATACTTTAAGCAGTCTGCGCTATTCAAACTTTTGTGTCTTTTTTTTTTTTTTTTTTAGTATGGGGAATGAGCGAGCAAAGAAATTCGCATACGGCAAGTGATCCTCAATCTATGTTTCATTCCCTCGAAAAAAATTGCCGCAGGATGAATATAAGCATTCAGAAATTCAATAACTCATTGGATGCCTGGATGCATATATTCATTAATTCAATGTGAATCTTAAGAACTATTCGTAAATTTGGATTCTGACTAATTTTGAAGGATTTATGTGTGTGTGACTTCTTTTAGCACAAAAGATCCTAAAAAATTAAAAGATTAAAATTGCTTGCGCATGCCTAAAATAAAATATAAGAGAAAGAAAAATTAAACTTCTTTCCTAAAATACGTTTTTGCAAGATAAAGGGGATTCATTAATCCGACCTCCTTACATTAACTTAAAAAAGTTTCAAAACTTCTCGGCTTATACGCGAATATGTATAGTAAATACATTTCTGTACAATTCCATGCTGAAAATACTCTGATAAGTATACCATTGAAGTAACATTTTCATTCAATTTCCTTAAATCAATTGGTAGAGTTGTTACAGAATATTCCACCACAACTGTATAAATAACGTTGCCTGAATAACCTCGATTAAGGAGTTTGCATTGTAAACTTGATTGATCGAACATCGCTTGGGTAATCAATATCTTATCTCCTATAGAGGATTCCGTATCCAAACGTCCATTACAGTTAACAACGAAATTTGCAAACAAGCCTTTAAGTGTATATTTTCGGGCTTCCTGTATAAATTGCTGGGAAGCAGGCCAGCTACTGATTCATTGCATCGTCAGTTATCTTTATAGAAAGGACACCATATCTTAATTTTTATCTGATTTATTCAAAAATATGATGGGGAACTTTGAAAAAAATTGCTGTTTCTAATGAATGTTTACTAAAACTTTATAATATATAACTAAAGCTTTTGTTATATTGTTACACTGAAACAAAATTGAAGAGGTGGATATCCTGAGGATAAAACCTGCAACCTATGGATTCGAAGCCAAGTAACATGACCACTAGACAAAAGTAATCACTCCATCCGGACGCTGTTACCGGCTTATGTGGATATCCGCTACAGTACAGAAGAGACAGAATTTTCTCAGTTTTGAAGTTTCTTAAACATTCCAGAAAAATAAACATTGTTCCTGAAATTGGTTCTAAAAGTCTTATTTTTGAGTATACATATTGCTTAGTTGTTTAGTTTAAAGCAAACCTCTGGCAAACATTAAATTGTGTAGGATAGTGCAATTACAAAAATGCATTTTCCTTACTTTTATTTTACAAAGATGTAAGCAAAATACCAATAATTCATAATTACTATTATTATTATCTATTATAGTTAAGTAGATTAGTTAGCTATTTTATGTTAATGCGAATAGAAGTTAGAGTATTTTAGTATCTCACATTCTACACATTTTACCATAAAAAGTATAACTATATTAAATTTACATCCTCAAAATTTAATTTATTCTTAATCCTCTGATTGCGTAGTTATTTTATCAAAGTAGGTTCAAAAATTGCGTACTTTTTTATAACGTATTTCAAATCTACATATTAAAGTGACATTTTAGAGTCAAAATATATACAAAATTTTTATAGAAGAGTTTTTATATTAAAATATAGAATCAGATTATATAAAAATATGAACATAAAAACATAAATGAAAACATAATCAGGAACAGCATGAGTTGCACACCTAAATAGGCGGAAAAGTGCATACCCATGAAAATCGCAGGTTGCGTAAATTTTGCTACATTATGTTGTCCGCGTGGAAATCGCGAGATGCGCAGTGAGGGGGTTAACAATTACAGAAATTGTTTTCTTTTTCAAAAACCTGAAGAGAGAAAAATTTCTTTCTGTAATATGAAGTGACTTTTATATATATATATATATATATATATATAGTGAAATTTTTATGTACTAAAACCTGATCTTTCAAAGGCGGGTTATATAGTCTTTTGCTTTCAAATATGAGGGCGTAAATACGAATTATAATCTTAATAAGCACTTGGTGAAAATAAAATAAAAATAATTTTTAAAAAAAGTAAAAATTTTGAGAGTCTAGTAGAGGAAAGTATTATTCGTATTTTTCTAAAAAAAACTGGAATATATTCTTATCTCACCACCACGTTCCATTACAATATTTAATCGATTTTCTTTTACTGCTAATTTTTTCGCTTTTCATTTTGCCTTTTAGCGGGGCGTATTTCACTTAAATTTTCCATAAACCACAAAACTTACTCTTTAAAAGTAATTTATAACTGTATATGAATTCCTTCTCTTCCCAACCACTTTTGCAAGCACTCCATTTTAATAAATATCACTTAAAAAAGAAGATCCTTAAAATCTTAAAAGTGGCTTTTTCCCCATAAAATGGCTTTTAAGTAACTAAATGCAAGAACACTTTAATTTAGCACTGGAATACTTCAAATAAAAGTTTGAATTTCTCGTGTACGCTTTATTATACTTAAAGTGCAGTCAATTTTAGCCTCCCAGAATGTTAGCTGTGTCACTCAGAACTGCCAACCGAGTATTTTTCTTCTAAAGAAACAAGCTCTTCAAGTGACATTAAGGGGGCACTAGGATAACGTTAATCCCCCTAAGAATTTTTTTAGCTGTCATGGTTATCAATCAAAGTAAGATTTAATTTGCTGCCTGCATTCTCAATTTAATCTGTGAGTGTTGAACTAGGAAAAAAGAAGCTCTGTAAAGGGGTTTGGGGATCAATGTTCTTCTAAAACTTTCTATTGATCAATCTTATATATTAACTAAACTTCTCTCTTTTATGTTTTCCTCCTTAAAACTGTATTGACCTTAAGATGACACGTGGTATATGTTGTGTGCACATATATTAAGAAAGAAATTATTTGGTTGCAATCAATGTTTTTTTCCCCTTCCTCTAAGCGGAAATTAATGAAAGCATAAAGTAAGGGTCTTCAACCCGTGGCTCACTGAAGGCATTTTAGTGGCTCCTTATTTAAATTTGAAGCAATTTTTTTAAAAAAAGTCCTACATGCTTTTTGTCGTAAAAAACGTTATTTTTCGATTCCTACTATTAGTTCACTCTCTCCCTATATATATATACATCTTGTTCAAGTTTTCAATTGTTAATAAAATACTTTCTATTCATCCACTCAAATTCAAATAATTTTTTTTAAAGCTTGTATTGGATGACACTTGATGTTAATACAGTTTTTCAAATATTAATTCATTAATGAAATTTAATTTTTTAATTTTAAATTTATTTTGCGTTATTTCTGTCGTAGTTACAACTAGCTGCAACAGATGGCACCGATATGTTTTCCTAACGAAGTAGGAATTGACGTTTAAAAAAATTTTTCATACACTTGTTCTCTGTTATTCTTGATATTTAGAACGTGTGTTTGACATCCATTCGAGATAACATTTTTTTCAAAATTTTTACTGTATCTTAAAATAATTTTATCTCTCTTTCTCTCTCTCTCTATATATATATATATGTAAACACCAACTGTTCCATTAGAATCAGTCGTAGATTGTAAAACAAAAAAAAAACCTCCCTATTTTATATAAATTTCCTGATTACAATATTTTTTGACAGTCGTGTAGCCCTTGGATCACTGTGAATTTATTGATGTACCCCGTGGATCATAAAACTTTTATTAATTTGGCCCTCGAGCGTGAAAGGCTGAAGAGCCCGAATAAAGTGAAACAAAATAAAAATTTATCAGGAATAAAGTTGTGACGTATAACTAACAATACTTATTAGCAATTTGTATGTGTTAATTGATGATTTCAAGAAACTGAACACTGCTTTCTAAATTTAATCTAAATTATCCTTTATTAGTCTTTAATATAACCTTAAGGAAACATGGGACGCGTGATTTTTAAAAAATCTTCATAGATTTTCTCGACCTTTTTGATTACTTTCATGAATATGCATTATATAAAATCGTTTTCGAGCTCCAAATACCACAACAAGAATAACCATTCAATGTTTCTTTTTTTTTTTAAAATTTAAACATTCATGAAGTTATTTTAAAATTCTACTCTTTCACATGAAATTTTATTTACAAGTACGACGAAATATCTATAACAGTTGATATGGGTTTAATGATAACATGATTGATATTCATAAAACACTTTATTATGGCTCAATATTCAAAATTTCTTAAAAATGTATAAATTATAAATTCAACTATTTTTAAAAATAAAAATATGCCTTTGATTCAAAAATGTATACCAAAATTTATTGTATAGATAACAATTGTTACACAAAATATCAAAGCATTTAGCACAGTAGGAAAAATGTCTTAGCATTTTAAATGAAGATAATCTAGTTGTTTTTCTTTCTCGGTTAAATCAATGTAAAGTTTTTATTTACAATTGGAATATGAATACAAACGAACATATAGATTATCATAACTCTGCTCTTTTTTTTTATTTAAAGTTTTTAAATTCTGTGAGATTATTAAAAGATATAAAAAATAATTTAGGTTAGAAAATTACATTATTTTTTTTACCGATTTATTCGCACTGTACTTCACAGCTGTAAAAATTGTTTTTAAATAAAATAATGAGAAGTTATTATATTCATTGCGAAGAGAGACCTAGAGCACGGAAGCTTATTAACCACATAAGGATGTTTAATAATTTCCTGTTGATTTGTTACATAAGGTGTCATTTAAATTTTACACGGCATAGAATAAATATAGAAGCTATATTTGTTGGATTTACTCTAACAAACTTTTTATATCACTTTATCTTAGAATATATTATATAATTAGAAAAATTTGATTTCCACAAAAGATTTAATTGAAATAACACATATACATCGTGTACATGTTTGCTCAAAACTAATGACGTAACAAAACAAATACTAATAATCTATTGTTGATTTTGTTTTTTAAATTTCTATAAAAACATCCATAATGATAAAGAATTTTCCTGATAACTCTCTCAAAGAAGAAATTTTATAAATTTTGAATCAAAATCGCTGTCTGTAAAAGATGATTTTAATAAAAATAAATATTAATTTTACTTAATTGTCCGAAACTAAAATTTATTCACCCAAAGCAACTACTACGGATTCTTAAGCGGTTTTTTTATAATTATTGTTTAGAAATAAAATATTCGTCATTGCAGTTCAATGGGGGCCATGTTTTTTTTTTTTTTTAATTTTCATCAAAATGCAATTAAAAATTGGAAAAATTACTCTCATGCTATGCAAAGCTAAAAAATACCTACATATATTTTATGTCTAAACTTTGTATCAAGGGTGTTTTGTATAAAAGAGTTTTAGGAGTAGAAGTTTCATTAGGTATTTAGCTTCCAAGCCACGTACCAAGGAAGAAAAGTTAGACCATCTCAACAATTTTCTAAGTTACACAAGCTGGAATCGGAAAACTACTGTCATGATAAATAGAACGGATTTGTTTTTCTTCTTTTTATCCGCCCGGAAGTACTTTGGAGTGAAAAGGATATTGAAACGGAAAACAAATTAAATAGAAGAATGTAGCCTCAGAACTAGAAAAAAAGCTTTTTATATATTGTGACTAAACGACTGAATAAGTCTATTTTATAATGTTAAAGTTGGGTATGGGGGAAAAGAGAGAAATATTCTAAAACAATTTATTATGTTGCTTCTTTTCAGTGTAAATAACTTATTTATGCCTATACTCAAAGTATATTGAAGATTATGGTAATAAAAAAAGTATTTATATATATATGACTAATACATTACCAAACAATAAACAGAGTATACATAAGAAATATTTTGGCTTGAGACAAGGTATTTTTAACGTAATTGGGATGGAGTTATTCTAGGGGCTGAACTGGATTTTATTTGAGGGGGGGGGTCCTTCTTTGGTATTGATTTTGAATCTTATTGCTGTTACAAGTCAATTATTTAAATTATTTAAAGGATTTACTAGCAATAATTGTCTCAAGTCAATTGGTAAATCTTCCGTCCCCCCCCCAAATAAGATATGTTATTTAAAATTTTAGTTTTTTCCCCTATATTCACCTTTTCATGAAAGCTTTCTGATAAGTCCACATTTGGCTCAAATTTTATTTCAGTAAGTTCTCTTCTCGTAGTAATGGATACTTTCCCTTAACTGCCAACGACGTATATATCCGCTTCGCTCAACCTGTGCGTTGAGTGCCTCCGACGGATATGCATGTCCTTCCGAAATACGATTATTTTCCTTGTGCTGCTGTCACTAAAACTATTCTGAAGGCTTTGGAACGCAATAACATGACATTGACAGTGTTTGCGAAGGATTTACTTCTTTCAGAAAAAAATGTGCTTGTTTGTGCCTTTTCTCCCCTCCCTCTCCTCATACACCATATATGAGCGTTTGTGAAAAATGGTAGCACAAGGGAGCAAATCGTGTAACTTTTAATCGTCAGTTAAAGGGTTTAAAATTCTTTAATTAATGATTATTTTCATCTCATAGCCATGAAAATCAATTAAATGGAAGCTCTCCTTCTCGGAGAACAAATTCAGGCAATTCCTGCCGGCTACTGAGATATTTTGAATTGATTAAAGGCATTTTTAACTAGTAATGCTTACACACACTATATATATATAATACGTATAATTTAAGTACAAAATTTTTATTTTATTAAGTTTAATATCATTTTTCCTTTAATATTATTTATATTATAATTCGAAATTTTTCATTCTATTTCATTGTTGCATAACTCAACTTTTAGGAGACTAATTTTATTTTCTGAGTCAGCATGTATGAAAAACGTTTGATTAAAACGTTAGCAACAGCAAACGTATGCATAGAAATTGCATTTTCTTATTATTTGCAACGATTTAACTACTTCCATTTCGTATTAATATTTCCCTCATTGAAATTTATCTGAATATCTTCGAATTATAATCAATTTAATGTGCATGGTATAAGTGAAGGAGCTCAAGTTTTTATTGCATATAATAACTGTCTGACTTTCATTGCTTCATCGTTTTTAATATATATCCTTCAATAAATATCAGGATAAATTATTACATTTGTTGTGCTTTATTATACATTATCTTTCTCAGAAATGAAAATGAATTCACTATATGTGAAATACATGTTTGATATTAACAGTCGGGAGTTTTAAAAATAATTTCTACGATTTCACAGCTTTGGAATTCCTGTTTTATATCTATGTACACCACCTGAAATATTTTTTGTGTACCTGATTTCTTAAAAGTGGAGCTAGACTGACAAAAGATTAATTATGGCAACTGATTACTTAAAAATACTTAATATGAATAATAAAAAAATAACTTATTAAATTTGATTGACAAAATTATTTATTAGTCTTAATAATAATCACAATCCTGAAATTATAAATTCTGTAAGGTGAAATTCTGAATACTTGATTAAAAAGATTTATCATCATTCTTAAAAGTAACATTTATAAGATTCATTCTTTTTGCTTCACCCCTTAAATGCTGATAAAAAAATATGCGATTCGGTCCCCAGTGCCACCGTTTTTCACGTAGGGGAGTGTATGAGGTGTATTGGGGGGAGGGGAGAAGAGGTAAAAATAAGCAAATTTTTCTCTGAAATAAGTAAATCCTTCGCAAACACTGTCAAATCATTTTATTGCTCGCCAAACCCTTAGTAATTATTTTATTGATAGCAGAGCAAAGAAAGGAATTGTATTTCGGAAAAACGTATATGTACGTCCGGGGCACTCAACGGACGAATTGAGGGAGATAGGTATATATAAGTTAAGGGGTTAAAGTAAGTATATAAGTTAAGAGGTTAAATAACCAATTCATTGGTCAAGTTCTAGTTGAACTTATAAAGATCTGAATAATATTACGGATCAGTTACTGATTCCGCTTATATTCTATAACAGCTGATGTTTAAACTCTAGAAATAGACAACACCTGTCAAAATATTTATTAAAAATAATCTAAGTATTAGATTAAAAAACAAAAAGAGCTTTCTCAATTTTTATTCCGTACATACTGCACATAGTTCTGTCTTGATATATAACATTTAAGCCCAGTAGAAATCCTTAGTGAAGTCAATTCCCATAACAACCCAATGTGTGACCAAATCTTTTAAAATTCTTCTACTAATCAAAGTAAAAAAAAATGCAGGCAAAAATATAATAATAAATATTTATAATATTTTTTAAAAGACAAAAAGTTTCAGCAATTTTATTTGACAAATATAACTTTAGATGGTATTCCCTGTTTTATGATATTTTTACTAATTTATTTTTAATTTCAACTTGTACTTAATCTCTAAATTCGAAGCTATTACGCATAACTATATATTCTGCTGTAAGACCCAAAGTTTTTTTTTATTCTTTTAATTTAAAATGTTACTTTTTTATGAATTTACAAAATGGCTGCGACATACTTTGTGGTTTTCATATGTATTCTTAAACTCCGTTTTTCGAATATTAAACGAAGAATATCCTTAAATTTAAAGCAGTAAATACAATTTTTGAATGAATACAGCTATTATTTCAGTAAGTTTTACAGAATAAAATGCAATGTTTCTCGTGAAGCCATTAAAAGAATTGTGCATGTTAGCACTTTACGCAGCGTGTATTTAAAAGTTGAATTCACCTTAACATAAGATATTGATGAAATGCGGAACGAAAAAGGGCTTGAATATGATGAGGCCGTGTGTCGTTAAACACCATTACTGTTTGGTTCGAACTACTGTAGGAATACTACTGTACTTTAATGTAAAGATTTTAACTTTTAATGTGTGTATTTTTAGTGACATTTATTTGGTTCTGAAAGAAAGAAACTGGAAGATTTTGGTTTTGTTTATAAATAAACGAGAAGAAAGTAAAAGTTTCACAAAAAAAATAGAGATTATCATTCATTTCTCAAATTATTTAAGTTTACATTTTAATAGATTATTTTTATTTAATAGTATCTAATAAGAAGTAACTGTTTAACGATTTGAAATGCGCAAATGTGGTGAATTTATTTCGTAAGAGAAAAGTAATGTCGTTAACTTTTATAAGTCAATTCAACATTTTCCACGTAAAGCCTTACATTTCAAATGATACTGAAATATTTTGATCATTAAAATAACATTAAAAATATTCAATTTTAAATAAATTATTACTCTGCCTTCTTCATGTTTATTGCTCAAGTTTTAATATACGTGTGTAAAATATCATGCATTTCTTTTCTGTAGAATGCTAAGAATTTAAAAGAAGTACTTTATATATATATATATATATATATATATGTCTCTATTTAAGCACTAGTAGTAAGTTATAAGGTCGTCTTAAGCTAAACATATGGCACATTACAGAAATATAGTATATTTTCATAATTAAAGCAAACAAAAAAAAATATTTCCGTTGTTGCAAATATATAAAAAAAATTCTAACAGAACTATAAAATAAGTTATATAAGTTGCATATACTTTAACTAATGTAGACACATTTTAAATAGTGAAAAGAATTTTGTATAGTAAAATGTGGATTGCTAATTTTAAAGTAGCAATTGAATTATTTAAAAATATAGCCCAACTATTGTGTAAAATTTATTAAAAGCATCTCTTTGAACTAAAAATATAAAATAGAGACAACTTAGAGTTTAGCTCTTCGGCATGTCTTCTGCAAATTAAAATCCCAATCATCTCAACTTATTTCTTTTTAAAACGATAGCATAACGTTAACAGTTTCAAAAGACTGAGAAATGATACAATGAATTTTTACTTAGTAATTATTCTATGGATTTAATCCCAAAACATTATCATTGTCCTTCCTTTTTTAAAGGGGAATTTCCTTTAAAATAAAAGGATTTTAAAATGACATTGAAAAAACACAAGTGACTTATTATTGAAAATGGAAACTTCTTCTAAGAATGTGTTGCTGTACCCACTTTGTAAAAATTTAGAAAATTTATTTTAAAATTTAAGATTTGAAAATGAAAAATCAGATTTTGATTATATTTCTTACTTTTCCTAACACAAATCTTATCTTTCTTTGACTTTTCAATATCCCCATTGCCTCTTCTTTTCAAATTGTAACTTTTTATGGGAATATCTTAATCGCATCCAAAGGCAAGAAGGCATTATATGGTGAGTATTTGAACTCGTAGAAGTCATGTTTGATTTTCTCTCAGTAATAAATCTTCTTCTCTTACTGCTAGGCCATATGCACATATGAAAGTAACAATTGGACCAAAGGAAACAAATATTTCCCATTTCCTGGCTCAGGCGAGAGAATGTATTTTCATTTTCTGCGGCTTTGGGAACGTATTTACGACTTCCCGAGTGGATTTTCGATAGGCAGACCCGAATAATCTATGCCTCGTAATTGCGATGACTATGCACCACGATAACACCCTGTTCCCTTTCTAGAGCTTCTACGTTGGTTGGACTGTAGTCCACTAAAATCTAAACCCTGTGGAATAGAAAAGTGCCCCTGTAATGGAGCCCACCCTCAACTAAACGACCCTCTACCGAAAGTCAGAAAATCAATGTTAGCTCTGGTAAAGGAAATAAAAAGACCATTTCGTGGAGAACTTCTTCCGCGTTTCAATTCGTTTCTTCGGCTTTTAGGCTGCCAAAGAATGAATTCGATCCACATCTAAAAAGAAGAGAAAAAATATTTTCAGATTGAGGATTTTTTCTCCACATTAACCCCTCTATCTATTTTCAAATCCAAGCTTTGAAACGCATTCTGTTTGTCGACATTTTCAATCGCAGAAAAGCCCCATTGGGACTCTTCCTTACAATTGCTCTTTGTGTGTTTGTTTCGTGCAGTAATACATAGTCGAATGTTTTAATGAAGTGTGCACCCACACCCGGCAAAACTCAACGTGTCAATAGTGTTTCTAGAAATTGATTTCACCCTCCAGTTCTTTAAATGAGATGGAATGAAGGGTACGAAGTTATTTGTAAAGGAAGAAAAAAGTTTCTTATACTGCATTTTCTTCTACGTTCTACTGCTTTGGTAAGGGATGTTCTTTTTTCCATTACAAATGCTTTTTTGTGAAGAACACAAAAGAAAATAATTTTCTATTTAGTTTTTAATAATTTGAAAAATCAAATCTTTTCAATTCAAACAGACTTCCAAGTCACAAAAAGTAGAAAAAAAAAAAACCTCTTTAATACTAAAAAAAAATTATATTATTTAAATTTTTAAAAAAATTTTAAAAAAATTTTTTTTTTTAATTTTTTTTTTTTTTTTTTTTACTTTATGTTCATGAAGGTGACGAAAACAATTCTTATTTTTACGGTTTAAGAGGTAGAATACTAATTTCGTTGTATTAACAATGGATTATAAAACAAGAAAATTGGCATTGATTACTGCTATTGTTTTTATTGATATTATACATTCAAACCCATTGACATTTAACAAATCCTCATTACTTATTATTTTTGATTAATAAGAATTTAATTAATCTTAGTAGTGTGGCTATCGTACTATTTACCCTGGTAAAAGATTGAAAAGAGATGTTCACATTTTTTTTTAAATATTAAATAGACTTATACAATATTAAGAAAAACCAAAATATATATCAGAAATCAGGTTAATTATATTTAATTTAAAAAAATGGTCTAAATATGTTAATAGTTTTTATTTCTTTATTTACTATTTCTCGTGTGTTTTACCTTACTTTTTAAAACACAGAGAGAACTAGATATCTTAAGAATTAATATCTGATATCAGGTTTCCCTAAATGCTAGAATATGCATAAAATGCTAATCTTCTTATACTGCTATATTTCTAAGTGGAATTATTTGGAATTTTCTTACACGACTATACTACACTTCTTAGTAAGAAAAAATGCTTATCAAGATGCATAGTTTAAAACCCACTCTTTTTAATTAAATAACTGAGCAACCACAAAAATAACTGAAGTAGTTTTTTTCTTCCTTCGTTCCTAAAATGTTGTTACACCTTTTTATGACATGGCTCGAATTAATTGATGAAAATGGGGTTGTAATTCCTTAATTTCGTATTCAGGACGAAAGGCTTAAAGGTATTAAATTAGAAGACAAAGAGTTCTTGACTTTTGTACGCAGTTAAAAAAAGAAATATGGATGTTATTATATAATTTTCATTTTGACTTGCTTTTAACCTTGGTTTACTTTCTAATTTACGTAATGTTGTGATATATCTACGTATATATATATATATATATATATATATATATATATATATAT
>BMAV01000532.1:163444-187152 GCA_019973955.1 Trichonephila inaurata madagascariensis | reverse complement strand
TATATATATATATATATATATATATATATATATATATAGGATTTTAATATACGAATGTGAATAACTTTTTTATGAATTTACTTGAACTTTAAGAAAATAAAATTACATTCGTGTAACTCAAAGTATATTTAATGAAATTTAATTTTTAAGAGTTTTAATTTAAATCATAATTTTTTAAAGAATGAATTCAACTTGCAAATGATGTTTATAAAAGTATTCTGAAAACATGAATTGAATTTCTTTCAAAATGATTTCAGGTTTAATTAAACAGTTTTTGTTTTGTTAAATGCAAAAAAATGCGGAAAAACTTATCAAATGTACACTATACATTAATGACATAATGCCAAAAAAATGAATAGGAATGATAAAAAAAATGACAAAATATTATTTATTTTAAGATTGTAACATGAATAAACTTTTAAATAAAGGCGTTTTATGTAATTCCATGCCGTCTTTGTTACATCAAAACGAAACATATTAAGAATATATCAGATTTTGTTAAATTACTTGGTCAGTCACCAAAAACCCTCGTGTAGCTGAACCTTGCGACGTTAATATTCACTCATTCAGATTTTGTTATTTTAAATATAATACGATTGTTGATAAGAGTGAGCTTAAAAGCTCACTCTTATATTCCATTATATTCCAAAATGGAACTGTTAGTAATTAATACAAAGAGTGTTCCATAAAGAAAATATATTATTAACATGTGATATTTAATTAAAATCATGAATATTCTTACACTTATGAATAATATTTTGTAGTACAAGCAAAAAAATGAATATTAAAAGCAAATATACAATTGCGAGTTGAAATTTTTAATGTTTTCTTAACATGTAAAGAATTTTAGATTCTAATATCATTTATCGCGTATTACATAAGAAACAGCGTCATTTTATAGGCTTTTAGGGCCACTTAAAGAAACTTAAAATGAAAAATGGGAGCTGTATTTTAAAAATTGGAGTGTTTAGTTTTATTATCAGTACAACAGTTTCTAGATTTATGAGTCATATAAAATTTACATTACAACCAGTAACAAAGAAAGCAAAATATATTAAAACAACTTTTCTTGGAACTCATAACTCCCCTTCAAAAATGTGTGAGGGTAAAACAAGCTGAAAAAAACGAAGTATGTATTGTTTTATATTAATCAGGAAATCCTTCCGTCAATATGATTATTTTTTATAATACAGTGAAATTAAATATTTCATGTACAGAAAATGGAATGAATGAATTAAAAAAATTCTAGGTTTCCTTAAAAATAAAATATTTGTCCTTTTAGACAATATAAAATATTTGTTCCATGTGATTCATTATATTCACATTGTATTAAACACTAAAAATATTAAAAAAATATTCCTCAGAAAAAAATCTCGGTTTTGAAGGATATGAAAAACTAAGTTTTCCTTACATTTATCATTGTCTTTCATGCACGCTAACCCTCAACATTATAAATAGTACAAAGACATATGCATATTTTTATAAGAAAAATAATAATATGAAATTATTCGATACATACTCTCATCTGTTTTAAAGCTCTGAGAAAATGATCTATCATAAAATCATTAAAGATTTATTTACTCGCCAACAAAGAAAAATGCTAATGTACAAAATAATGACTTCCTAAGCCAATTGGATGCATTCCAGAAACGTTTATTTTTACATTTTAACCATTTCAACAGCATTGAAGAGAAACATTTGTATATTCACCACCCGCAGAGATAAAAATATAATAAATATGTATTACAAAATATGCTTACAGAAAATCTTACCGTTAAGGCTTGTATTAAATCATCGGTTTCTTATTTCGCAAGATTTGAAATCTTGATTTGAAATTTGTTCAAGTATTAGCCAAATATGATGAAAAATATTTATTTTAAATTTAATATGAAGAAATATAAATTTATATGTTAGTATTTTTGCTCTGAAATAACTTATTGGCTATTTTCTCTTTTTAGACTCTTCATATAACTAATCTACAAAATAAAATTTTCTTTTGAATATGTATTTTTATATTCTTTAGTTATTAATAGTTGAAGAAATGATGTTAAAGATTGATCACATTCATTATTAAAAATAAAAACTTTCTGAAAAATTTTAAGGAAACTGTTCGCCTCTTTAGTACACTTCCAATAATGGCGATATGACACGTTGCTTATCTGGACGTTCAAAGTGACTTTTAATATCTTGTATTTGATAAGATTTAATGTGACAAGCATGTATATTTTAATTACTCTGCCACTCCATTTTATCTTGTCAGGACCTGCTAACTTCTCTCATCTAAAACTTAGCTTAACAATTTGGGAAACTTCGACTAAATTCTTAAGTTATGCTGAAAACATTTATTAAAATCTTGATTTCATAATAATGATACATATTATTATATCTTTGATAGATAGTGATAAGTTAGATTGAAAGATTGTGATTTTCAGTGAAATAATCTGATAAGCATAACTATTTCTTTCCAAATTATTTTTAAAAAAAAATATGTAAAAAATAAAAATAATTTCAAAAATAAAACAGAAGTATAAATGTATAATATTTCATTAAAGGAAATATATGCTACAATATAAATGCAATTTTCAGAATTTGGATAAATTTCATTCACATTTTTAGCAACTGAATTAGCAAAACGAGTCAGTAAAAATATATTACACTTAAATTTAAAACTATTATGGTCTTCTTTCTGTTTTATCCTCCTTATTCATCTGTGAAACTACTATTCATTTCTTACTCAGGGATATATTTCATTCAAATTGAAGCGATGGACAGGATTTAACAAAAAGATAAGCAGAATATATAGATCACAAATCTAGTTTCATTGTGGTGAAATAAAATACAAACAAAACATATATGCATGTTACTAAATATATAATGTTTGTTTTAAGTCTTTGATCCAAGTTTTTGGGGTAAGCAAATAGTCATAATTTATCATACTTTTTGCATCAATCTTTAAAGATAATTTCTAGAACTCAATTTAAAAGGAAAAAAAATGAATTGATCAACTAATTATTATTTAGCAACCGAAGGACTGAACTGTTAATAATTTTTTTTATAATTTATATTATCTATAGAATAATAAACTATAATGGTGTAGTTGAAATATAATGCTTTCAGTTTTAAATTAGTTTTTCCATATTCTGTCAGTAATATTAAATAAGTGAATTCTGCCATAATTATATATGTATAGTAATATAATTAATTTATAACCTAAACAAAATTCTATTTCCCATCGTACATATTCGAGTCTTAAATAAACAGTTAACACTTACTCAGAAAAAATAGTCCTAACATCGGATTCTAATCTCAGCTCAAAACTTTTATGGTCTCTCTCGTTCCCACGCTTTTCTCTCCAATCGAAACCTTAACTAAAAATGATGATTTAGCAGTTATAGAAATAAATATATTATCTAATTAAAAATTGGCACGGTTGGCATTGGTTTGAGTTCCTGTGAAGATGTGTTCAACGACTGTCTCAATAAAAAAAGTTTTCCCTAAAAGCTTCATTCCATTCTTATTTCGAATCATCATCATCATCATATATTGATATAGTCGGCAACAAAGTCCTTAAATCCCGAAAAAAGTTCGTTATATGGAAAATTCATTATATAGAGGTTCATCCTTCAATATACTTTATAAACCATATAAAACAAATTTTTAATTAATAAACACTATGTATTAAAAGAAGTAATTATTTACATCTTTTTGTAAATTAATATTGATTTATTTTATATATCTTACCCAACAAAAAATTAAAAACTATCAGGAAAACTAGAAAAAAGAAAATACTGTATATACTGTATTTTCAACATTAAGAAAATAATTTTATATTAAAATTAATGAATTTTATAAGGACATTTTCTAATCTAAAGCATAAATGTAATTTTAAACGTACATTAATTTATAACTGGAAATTCTAGACATACATTTTCACATGTGTCCTTAAATTTAATTACTTATAAACTCTGTTAAATTTGTTTGAGTTTTTTTTTCTTTGAAAAAATGTCTTGTTTCACGCCTCACATCTTTGCAATGCACCAAAAATTCCTTCAGGTGTATTTTTCCGTCTTTTCTTAAACTTTTCTAGCCATCCATTGCTACCTAGTAATTGGCCGTATTCCAATGCCTTAGCAAATTGAAGAACTTTCTCTATTACGAAAGTTCCAGAGATCGGAAAATTTTATATTGCATTGTGTGTATTGACTTCAAAACTGCCTCATCGACATCTTCATAGACACATGTCCTTAAATGCTTTGAACAAGAATTTGATGAATCATAATTTTGCAACTTATCTCGATTTTCTTATAATAGTTGATAAGCTGTTTGGAGGAATACCAAATTTTAAAGCAATACCCTTTTTTTTTTTGATGCCTTTATCTACTTCCTGAAGAATTAAATTTTTGTTTGATGCTCAAGCACTTGTTTTGACTTTTTCGAGCTACAAGAAACGAAGTTAACAGAACAACTGATCAACACTACAAATTAACGGAGACTAGTACAAGAACACGGGACACGAGAAAACTCCACTGAAAGTGAAAGGAGATATCGAAGTTGTTTCTAGTGAACTGCACAATGGGGATTAAAGATTTCATTTCTTGGATGAAAAGCCCTGAATTCTATTGTTATCGGCGAGTAAGGCACCTAATAAAACCAGTTAAAGATATATGCCCTCCATAAAATGTGTCAAAAGAGAGTATAACTTGAAATGTTCAGAAATATTTTAAAAGTAGGGAGGGGGATATATAGCTCGTTATATAGAAAATGCACTTCGCAATTGGGAGGTTATTCTGCGAAGAAAATCGTGGAATGTTCTTGGTTCCAGGAAAAAGTTCGCTCTATAGAAAAATTTAAAATATAGAGGTTCGTAATATGAAGGTTCGACTGTATATATTTCTCTAAGTATTATTAACAGAAAGAGGGAAGGTTGGCTGACCAGAAAACATTTTAAACCCTACTTTTAATAAATTATTTTATATATAAGAGCTGTCCTAAGTTAGCAATGCTTATAATACTGCAGCATCCATGGATATTTTTTTAATTTCCAATGACTTTTTCATACTTCAGTTATAATATTATACTGATTCATATCTCTATGGCAGAGAATATTAACTTTATATATATATCAATGCTTCTCAAACTTTTAATATAAGTGACCCACTATTCAATCATCATATTCAGCGCGCCCCCTCCATACCATAACAATGTATTGAATTCAATAATACTATACTTTGAAACTAAAGCTCCAATACGACCTTAACCTCTTACGTACCACCGACGTATATAAACGTCTCGCTCAGTCAAAGTATTAATTTTCTGGACGTATATATACGTCTTTCCGAAGCAGGATCTTTTCTATGCAGTGCTATCCATAAAATTATTCTGAAGGCTTTGGAATGCAATAAAAGGACCTTGACAGTGTTTGCGAAGGATTTAATTATTTCAGAGGATTTGCTTATTTATTCCCTTTCTCCTCCCTCTACCCCTAAAAAACATCAAAATATGCTCGTCTACAGGAAAAACGGTGGCATTTGGGAGCGAATCGCGCCACTTCCAATCGGCAATTAAGAAATTAATTATAAACCGTATGAATTATCAAGATAAGTGTTAATACACACAAACTCATGGAGTCTCTGATAATTATCCAACTTGTTCTTAACTTAGTATTGTTAAATTAATAATAAAATACATATTGTACAGTACTGATACATTTATAAGTGTATTATATAAGTGTAATTGTATATTTTATATTTTATTATATCAGAAAGTATTTTGTTTGTTTACTTTCAGTAAATTAATTTTTTAAATAATCTTTTGTTTTTGAATTTTCAATATGCTCGTGCTCCCCTCGTAGAGTTATCACGCCCTCCAAGGGGGGCACGCCCCACAGTTTGAGAGAAACGCCGATATATATAATTAAATATATATACATGCATATATACATGAGTTACAACATACTTTTCCAAGCATTTAAAAATAACTTTTACAGAATATCTTTCATCATGCAGTAGGTTTTAGGAAGAATTTCATTCATAGTCTTATTTAAAATATCAAAAGTAAAAAAAAAAAAAAAATAAAAAAAAAAATCTAGGAATATTTGAATAAATCAATAAGTATACAGCGAACCGGTAGTATTCTGCAGACGTAACGCAATGCATTATGTTCATACATAAAGAAACGTTTTAGCAGACACCATTACTTTTCTTGAGAGAGTTTGGGCCAAGCAATCCTCCAGAAAATAGTTTGAAATTCTTGTTTGTCACTGTCACGTCAAGCGAGAGATATATTCGGAACAAAGATTTTATTCCACCAACATGACAAACTGTCTCTCTGAAACGATATATCGTTCTTGAAATGATGCACACGTTGCAAGTTTCCAATTCCTTTCGATTTCTTGAAAATATCACAAAAGAGTGTTTGGAAAAGATGGAAATTTACCGAACTGGCTGCTTAAAATGATATCAGGTCAATACCGTTTGCGTTTCCTTAATGTTTTTAGGGTCTTAACTTTAAGGCGAAAACTGTTTTGGCTTTTAATCATGGGTAAATTCAATAAGAAATAAATCTTGTCTATTTAATGACTATCTAAAAATGGCATCTTTAGTTAATTCATTTTGTACAGCTCTATTTTAAGATAAATGTTCTAATGTCTTTTTAAAGAGTTTTTTTGAATATGTATGACCGAGAGAAAATAAATTATAATTTTTTGTTGATCAATGTCTTTTTCGACTTAGTAAAAATAATTTATTTAAAAACCTTTTATTGTAGCCAGACCATGGTTTTAATTCATTTTTCTTCGGTAACAAAAATAATTGAATGCTTATATAAATTATTATTTAACTTATATTATAAAAATAAATAAAAGAATAATTTCTAACTTCATTGCAAAGTAAATTAAATTAAATATATATTGCTGTTATATATAAAAAGTATTACAAAATAGAAATAAGGATTCAATCGCAATATTTTTTAAGAAACACTTTAAAACCCATCTATGTTAATTAAGAAAATTTATTCTGAAGACATATTTCAAATTGTTTCTTATGTCACATTGAAATAAATATAAATTGCATTAAAATTCAAATTTTACAGAGTTCTATTAATTTAAATGCATTCAAAACTATTTTATCCTTTACCAGAGGGGGGAAATTTTATTCGTACACAATTTAAAAAGGGGTTTTTGGAAATTTATTCTTTACAATTTTTTCTCGATACTGTAATATTTTCTAATAGTCATCCTTATTTGATAGCATTGCGAAATGAACTTTATGGTAACATTTCACAGCCATTGTACAAATTTTCTGAAGTATTTAAAATACGAATCCATTTTTAGTACAGAAAATATATTAATTTAAATTAAAGCTTAAGGTATCCGACTACGTTCGGAACCGTGATTTTAAAAAGCGCATAAATGGATAACTTTCTCGATATTTAGTGTCACTTAGATTAGAATACATGTATTAAATTGTTTTAAGGACGACTTGACAAAAAAATTTATTTCAGTACAGTATTTCGGCAAAAAACTAACTTAGAATAACCTTTTTTCAAAATGTCCTCCTTTTGTGAAAAATGCTTCTGTTATAATAATATTTTGCCTGTATATAGCTCAGACCTCTGTACAGAGGCTCATTTATGATTTTTTGAAAAATTCACATTATTTTCAGAGTTACAACCCATTGAAATAATTATCGGCGGTTTTTTTCTTAAAATTTATCCCCTCTGTTGTCGTAAAATATGGATAAAAACCCACTTCTAAGTTATATATTTCAAAAATTCTAGTTGAGCCTCTGTACAGAGGTCTGAGCTATATACATGCAAAATATTATTATAATAGAAGCATTTTTCACAAAAGGAGAATATTTTGAAAATGGGTCATTCTATGTTCATTTTTTGTCAAAATATAGTACTTAAATAATTTTTTATTGTAATACTATTCTTAAAACAATTTTATATACATTTTCTAATCTAATTGACACTAAATATCATAAATATTATCCATTTATACGCTTTTGCAAAATCGCGGTTCCGAACGTAGGAGTATGTCCGATACCTTAAGGAGTTCTTTTCTTTCTATACATAGTTTTTAAAAACTCTTATCTTGAGAGATAGAAAAAAAATGACTTGCTTACTAATGATTAATAATGTATGTAACTGATATTTTTTTGGAAATAAAATCTGATGAATACTGCAATTTATAAATATTGGTGACTGAGAACAGCTTTGTAATAAGCGGGGTTTAACCAGTTATGTGGCTAGCCAAACTTCCCCCTTTTCGTTTACAATATTGAGAGAAATCCTATGAAATACATAACGGGTAGAAGTCTAAATACGTTATTAATAAAAGAGTAATATACCTAAAGATGCATTCTCAAATGTATACATCATGCATGAATCAAAGAATAACAAGCAATTTATTGCCTGATTCAATGATCCAAGTACATATTCAAAGCTGGAAAATTAAGGCCAAACTGTAGCATTAACTATAAGCATAAAATTATTTTAATTGAAGTAATTATAAGAAAAAACATGCTCAAAGAATTAAAATTATGGGAATAGTATGAAGAATGATTTTTTAATTGGTTATACTAAAAAAGGTATGGTAGGAAAAAATTAATAGAATTTATTTTTCATATGCCACACTATCACCGGCTATGATTTGAGAAGGGAGATAATTAAATATAAATTCTTGGATATATGAATATTTGTACTATATTTGTTAATAAAATCGTCCTAATACTTTAAAAATTACAATTTAATATGAACCAAACAGAGTTTAAGGAGATTATTTTAATTTTTGGTTTTTTCTAAAATTAGAAACTAAAAATATGTTATATTTTATGTGACTAACATTAATGCTTCTGAAAAATTAATAAATGTATATTACTTACCCAATAAAGTACTTTAATAATATTAAAGTGTTAAAATCACCTACCTTGTCATAAATATTAGGATTATTACTTTACCTTTTAATTTCATTTGAATATCTCCAAAACTTTCTTCATGAGAGTTATCGTTTGCCCGAATCAAATTAAGATAGTCTGGACTCAAATTTATGTTTAGTTTGAAATGCTTATCTTTCCAAAAACGATGATGTAATTTATACTCCGAAAAAAATAAAATGAAACACTGTCTACACAACTATTTTCAAAAAGTGAAAATATAACTTAATTGGACTTATACTATCTGATCTACCCTGAGACAAGCCTTTAATCTGTTGATGGTATAACAATTGCATTATAATACAAATAATTTTCTTGTAGTACTGACCTAATGAGATAATTAAAATTTTTGTATAACTGAATTAGCACTTTTTAAAGAATATTACTTTTAAAAATTTTAAAAGTGTTTTAATATATATCATATTATGAATATCTATACAATTGTGTGAATAAATCTTTAAAATATAAGCTATAGATAGAATAAACTATTCTATCTTCTGCGTGCAATCCATAATTTCTAGTACTAATTTTTAAATGTAACTGTTAAATTAAATCTATTTATTACAGCCTATATTATTTCTTGCAGCGTTATACCAGATATAAAAACTAAGTATTGAAACCATTTGTAATTGATCTGAACTGAATACTTTTGTGAAATTTAGGAGTAAGGAGTATATTATATATTATTATATAATATACTCCTATATTCATTATTAATGTGTTGTTTTAATTTCTTATAAAATGCAGAAATACCGTTATTTATTTCATTATCGCTAATTTCAGACTTAATAAACACTGTATTTTTTTCAAAATTCTTACTGAGCATTAACCTAAAATAATATTTATATTATGATAGCAAAGTTACCTGATTCTTGATTAGCATAAATTAAAATAAAATTTCTTAGCTATTTTCTTCTGTTTAATATCCTTATAAGAGATACTTTTATTAGCTCTAAAGTTTCTTTTTCAGCTGTTTGATAATATTATATCTGAAGTTTTCAAATGCCTCCAAAGCCAGATTATTGATATATATTTAATAAATGAAATATGTGTTTTATATCATTATTTAGTTGATTTTTGATAGTCTTATTTGTAATAGAAATCGTAAATGTATATCATGTACTTTTATTAATTATATCTCTTAAAGAATTATCTTTTATCATTTTGTGATTTCCTGTAATTACATGGTGTAGTGGAAATCATTAATTTTTTTTTTTAAAATTCAATCTTATAAATTTCATAGTTTATATAGGCATATTATAATTAAATTTTGATATACCTATTATTTACTGTATTTTAAAGCATTCCTAATAGTGATATTTTTAATAGGGAGTAAAAACATGTTGTTTTTTTTAAATATTTAGCATAAGTTAATATTAATGCAAGATTTATTCATAAAATACAATATATCATTTGATAGTTTTAATTTGCATTGGCATTTATTTTACGTTTGTGTATCAAATATTTGTG
Organism: Trichonephila inaurata madagascariensis; assembly: GCA_019973955.1. Lineage (NCBI taxonomy): Eukaryota > Metazoa > Arthropoda > Arachnida > Araneae > Nephilidae > Trichonephila > Trichonephila inaurata. Next base: position 176,746 of record BMAV01000532.1, on the reverse strand, counting down.
AATATATTTTAAAATATGTGTAATGTATGACAGCATTTAATAAGTCATCTATATTTAATAATTCATTTCTATTAAGTGCAAACACAAAAGATTTGATTTACGTATTTAGCAATTAATTAATATAAATATCGCAAACGACTATCTTGAAATTTTCAACTTTGAGCTTAAGTTTACACTTTAATGTTTGTAGTTAAATTAATTGAAAATTCGAATAAAAACAGAAAAGAGGATATCCCAATTAAAAGGTTTTTGAAAAAAATAACGAATATCACGCACTTTTTGTGAGTTTTAGTAATTTGTACTACAAAAATAAAGTGAATTTGAATGCTTTTTTTACTAACAAAAAAAGTACACTGTGAACAGTTTAATAAATGCATTTTAACTTTAAAATAATTAAATTACCACCTGAAAATGTTTTACTTGAAAAGCGTTATAACCTAATATCCTGATATTTCTTAGAAACTAGTTAAAAATTAAAATGAAATATTAAAAATTTTGTTTTAAAAACAGTATCAAATACATTTATATAGTTTAATATTAATATAAAAAGAAACAGCAGTTAAAATCTTCTTTCAAATTAAGAAAACGCGCTCAGTAAAAGTTCTTGATAACACAATAAAATGGAAAAGAAGATGGCAGTAATGTCACTTGATCTAAAATCAAAGTACTTTTTATTAATTAAATAGCATAAAATTTATTTTTACAATTATGCAATTTATTCGATTATTTTATGAATATACAAATGAATTAAAATCACCACATAAATCTTTTTTTCTTTTTTATTTTGCAATTCTACTGTTACAACAAATGCATTCCTACTTATATGAAAATGAATCTTTGTTTAGTGTAAGAGCTTACACAAACGCTATCTTTCCTTTCAGAGTGGAAAAATATTTACTTAAAATACAATTTGTGTTCATTTAAAATCTTGAGGGATACGCTAGGGAGCAATAATCCAGAACCTTTAAGTATATCATCACATTCCTTGAGATATTTGATATCCTTTTACTTGCTTTATTTCTGATACTTTCTCCGGTCTCTATCACATGTTTAAATTTCGTAAATAAAACTCTGGACAAGTTTGGGTGTTAGGATAACGAGATAAATGTGAAAGTGTCAGTCTTAACACTTTAAGTGGAATATTTTTCCGGTAAGTGATGGTTCAATGAACTCTGTTATAAAACAGTTGAGTTGTAAAATACTGCTTTTTTAGTTTATATAGGAAGTTTAAGAGCAAAAAATACTTTAAAGATAATACGGTTAAAATTACCGAAAAGTAGCTTGTCTGTCCAAAACAGTTGAAACTAAATCTTATGCATATAAAAAAGACAAAAGTAGTGTGTATTATAATCAGTGGTGCACATAAGGGGGGGGGGGGGGGGCCAGGGTCTAGACCCCCCTCCTTCCCAATAGACCTTGAATTTTTTTGGATTGATGATAATCCTATTTACATAATACGTAAAATTTAATTAAATATTTGAAATTAATAATTTATTTCATTAATTAATGCTAATTATTAACTCAATAATTTATTTTTTTACTGTTTTTTTTTGTTTCCAAAATCGACAAAAGAAAAATAATACGTTGGGCGTCGTATTGAGGTATGATACGAGAATAGTGGACTTTCAACCCAGGACCCCCCCTCCCTGAAACATTTTTGTGTGAGCTACTGATTATAATGTATCATTTACTTTTCAATCTATTAGAGGGAAAAAAAACTTTTTAATTCAAGTGAAAGTGATGCTTAAAAGATAAGATGATTTTGTTAGAAAAAATTAAGAAAAAAGCTATGATGTATAGATTTATTTTTTGTCAATGTAATCGTAAAACAATACGTATTTCATTTTCTAGACTTTGTTCAAAAAATGATTTAAAAATTATACAAAAATTTGGATTTCTCAAAGGAGGGTTTTTCTAAATTAAAGTAAAGTCACATTTCTGACTCTAAACCTTTAAACATGCTATTATAAACTATATTATAAATTTAAATGTATTATAGAAAAAAATAATTTATACCGCATATTGTGTGTTTAAAATATTTGGATTTAATAGGATGCACTATACAATATTCGAAATGTATGATGAAAGTATTCAACAAAATGCAATAGAATAACATAGAAGTGAATTTCTTTCAAATCGTTTCATTTAATTTTAAATGTGATATTGCATTATTTATAAAAATGATGGAAACACACACGCATGTATATACTAGTGATTACCCACACACTTCGTTGGTTTTTATTGACATTGTCAGACAGTACATTCTTTTTAGGATATAGCTTTTTTTCCAATGGGCTTCACTTTAACAACTTAGCCTTTGCAGACACGGCCATTCCCCAAATGGAATGGCACCCCCATGGCACCATCACCATGAACTTAGATGCTCGAATTAATTTTTAATTCCAGCTCTCGTTGGATGCTAAATACTGCCATGATTTAATTTTGCCAAGAGTACAAGAACCAAATAGACGTTCAATGAATCTTTTACATGCAACATAAACATAAGATATGAATGCCTGCAATTTTCGCATCTTGAAATCTTGCCACTCCAGCCGCGGTCGAACCTGTAACCTTGAAGCACATAAACCCTAATCCTTCGGAGCCGACTTTTAGGATGTTGTTATTTAAGTTCTAGTATTAAACTTTCGGTTGATTAAAAATATTTGTACAGCACTCGACTCTTGATTAAAAAGAAAAACAAAAGGAAAACAGAAGTATATTTATCATTTAAAGTTCTATAATCTCCCGCAGTCAATTTTCTCAAACACCAGTTTTAGCGGATCTAAATAAACATGTTGTTCCAATTCTAAGTCTGTAAGTCTAATTGTTCAAAAACGGAATTGTTTTTATCTATAACGCCCACGTAGACCCTCACAAACCCTATTGGGAGTTGATCTTAGCAAAACCAGTTATTCGAGAATCTATCGACTCCAGCCGGGAGCTTATATTTTAATAATATTTGTATAGAAATTAAATAACATTCGCCAAAAATATAATTTATCTTTAACTACATTCATTTCTTTCATTGACGCTTAAAACGTACTCCACATTCATGAACACACTATGATATACATATATATATATATATATATATATAATCTATTTCTATATTCAGAAATATTGTTATTAATTATATACAATGCAATAAATTTCTGGTGTCAAAAAAATCAGACATTATAAATAACTATAAACATTTTACTAAATATTGCTTAAATCAGAAATACCCAATTAATTTTATTAATAGTTATATGAATAAAGCTATTCAAAATAGTAAGGATTAAAAATTCTTCGATTGTGATAATAGTTTATTACTATAAATTTACATATTTCATAGTTATAGTTACCTCCATATTCTAATATTAGATAAAATTACTTATTATTTAATTCATATATACTCTAGTGTCACTAAAGTTATGGTAATTTGTATAACTCTTTTATTAATTTTTATTTCTATTCTTCTTATACTTTTGTTAAGTGCTACATTTTAGCCATTCACATTCTTTGAATCTGCATTAGGGCGCGGGCTCTGCATTTTTAAGTGCAATTTTTAGGTAAGTTACCTGTATCTTGTAATGGATTTAGATATTCCTATCCATTACTTTCAATAGGTTTTTGCTCGGTATTATTTGCATAATAGAGGAAGGTTGGCTGGCCAAAAAACCTGTTCAACTCCACTTTTATATAAATTATTTTATATATTAGCTGTCCTAAGTCAGCGATGTTTATAATACTGCAGCATCCAATCTATAATTTTTAATCTCGGTTGCTCATGTGTCCTTCATTGTGTGATTTTCCTACTGTCTATGTGTTTTTCGAATGTGATTGTTGGATGTTATCTCTTCTTTGTAAAGAATAAGACTATATATATATATATATGGCTGCCCAAAAAACATGTTCAACCCTACATTTATATACATTATTTTATACATAAGATATGTCCTAAGTCAGCAATGTTTAAAAAACTGTTGCATCCATATTTTAATATTTTAAACTATATATATATATATATTATTTTTAATTTGTCATATATCCTTTCTGAAATTTTTGTTTGGTTATCATGCATTTTCAATTTTTTTCAGTTTTGATTATTGATTATTCATCTCTATTTAGTAGAGATTTTTGACTATATATGTATATATTTATATAAGATTTTTATAACACTTACGCAAACTACATTTTAACTGAAAGAGGTACTAAAAGACATTTGAAAAATAAAAACTGTGTTCTGTTAACTAAAATAATGTTAATTTCATAATGTTTCCTTAAATGTACCTTTTAAAAAGAAACAAATGTTTTATTTATTTAATATCACAACCAATTAATCTTTAAATATCAAATAATACTCCTAATATAAACTTACACTCTACTTCCCTTTAAAATGTGGTTGAAATAATTTAGAGCAATTCGAGTTCATACATAACAGACTGTAAGACATTCATAAATTGAGCCATAAAAGTAATTCATCCTTCGTAGCAACAGTATGCCCGCAGGAAGAGTGGTCATCCGCATTTACGAACCACCGAATCAGCAATTCCCCTCCAAGGACAAAACTGATGCAGGGTACCACTCATTTCTACGACATTTCAAAAGTCATCTGCGTTTTACTTTATATTCAGAAACGTTTCTCTCTATTTATGACAACATTTCGCCACCTCTTCCCTTATCTTTGATAGAAGGGCTTTTACGGGCCTTCTATTTTAAGCGTTTCCTCTTTTATGTGCAATTCTATGAAATCATAAAAATACCCGTCGCCACAGAAGCGTTTTTGGGAGCTTATAAAACAACGCTTCGATCGCTATTAGCTTCACCGAAACGATGTTTTTAATAGGGAAATGAATCCAGATTATCCAAGTTTTTATTGCCTTTTTAAAGTATTTAAGGAAACACCAGCAGGCTTTTGGGAGTTCACGTTGTAGGAACGAAGTAACAAAGGATGTAAAATGTTACAACTGAATGATCTTATTGGATTCCCCTCCCCCCTCTGACTTCGTTATTTGTTTTTGACTTGGGTAAAATGCTGTTTCACGTTCGATTTGGTACTACTGTATTTCAGTCACGAATTCTTATTGACTCTTAACGGAATGTTCGGGAATCTTTAGAAATCTTTTAAGTTACTTTTTATATATATATAGACAACTAAAATATCATAAACCTGTACAAAATCTATTAAAATAGCTGTGTACCTTATTTTTTAAATTTATGAATTAGATTCCGGAAAGTTCCTAATTTTAGCATTGAAACTTACACGGATACAAGTTGTAGCCAAAAGAGTTAATTTGCTCAAAACTTCTTTGTGCTATTTTATATCAACTGAAAGCTTTAAAGCTAAAATATGTAAAGATCTTAAACACAACTTAATTCTTATATAATAATTAAGTTTTATGCCTGGTTAATACATAGATTATAAAATTTTCAGGAGTATTTTAAACTGAAAAAAATATTTTAATTTAAACTAAAAAATTAAAATTAAGTAAAGAAGTAATTATGAAATCTATCAGTTTTATGCACTTCCTTATTTTTTATAGTTATTTGACAGAAAAAAAATGTTAGCCATCTCCAATATACTACTGGCACACACACACACAAACACACACACGCACGCACGCACACAAGCGTTTTGTCACTGATCGCGAATTACATAAAGTATGAAAAATTATATTTCATGGTTTTTGACCTATATATAAATACTTGAAAGAATTCGATTTTAATACAAAATTGTCCAGACTAAAGGATCGCAAAACTTTTTAGCCTCAGTACCATACTGAAACATCCACTATGTCAAAATGGTTAACACTTTGTCAGTTCATCATACCAACACATTACAGTTTTAAATTACACAGAATGTTTCGTTTCGGGGCTAGTTGGCTAGTAAGACGACTCCATTTAAGGATAGATTTTGCAAATGAAACTTTGAGCGCCTTAAAAATTCATTTTTAATCCCGTTTTTGAAAGTTTTATGCAGTTTCAAACGTCATCAAATTCCTTTGTTCCAGAACTTCAAATGGAAAGGAATGCTTTGCAGTGTAGTAATATTTTTACTAAAAACATTTAAACCCAACATTTTTGGCATTACATAAGAGCCTTACACTCCCACGGTTGGATCAATTGCATAAATTTGATGGTGACTTTTTTTTCTGCTTTCAGAACTATTCATCTACAAGAAAATCCAATCTCCAAAATGAAATCCAATCTCCATTGATTGGTACTGTGTGAGGTCGTTGATAATAATTTCACTAGTTAACCTGATCTTCAACTGCAAAACCCGTCCTTTGTGAAAGTTATTGTTATAAATCTCATTAATCCTCACGTAAATTACCAATGTAGGACAGTTATTCTAAGACAAAAAATTCTCGAATTCATTATTACAGATTGGATGTTCCATTTTATTATGCATATTAATTAATGTGTTTCTTAATTGTTTTGAGTCATTTACTTGTATGTGTATTTTTTTTAAAAAAAATATGTAAACAAAATAAACTTCGCACGCAAAATTATGAGGTCCTTGGGTCGTAGCATATAGATCTCTATTCTAAAACATTTGATTGCCTTTATTTTGTCTCTCGGAAGTTTTGAATTTGAGTATTATATTTAAATGGTGTCCAATAAACTATAACGAATAAATAAACCTTTCTTCTAAGACTTTCTCTTCGCTATTGCATTACTTGAAATTTATTACTGGCTTTACTTTAACCTTTCAACTGCCACCCGCGTATATATACGTTTCACTCAACCAGTGCGTTGACTGCCCTTGTCGTATATTTACGGCTTTCCGAAATACGATCATTTTCTTTTCTATGCTATCAGTAAAACTATTTTGAAGCCTTTGGAATGCAATAAAACGACTTTGACAGTGTTCACGAAAGATTTACATATTTCAGAAGAAAAACTCTTTTTTTCCCCCTCTACACCAAATGCGCACTTTTATGTAAAAACTGAGGAACTAGGGAGCAAATTGCGTGGCTTTTAATCGGAGGTTAAGAGGTTAAACTTAATATCGATGCAAGCTAATCTTAAAATTTAAATACAAAATAATTTTCAGTACGAGACAAAAAGGTACCTTTTTGTTGAGGAGGTATCGAGTACTTAACGACTATTCTCCTACTTTTTAACTTGTGATGGTACACAAAATATTTGCAAAATGCAATAATATTTCTAATAAAATTCAGCTTTGATATAATAACATACTTTAATATTTTAGCTAAAATGTGGTGAGTTATGTTTTATACTTTTTTAAAGTTCCCATTTCTTTTATTAATTTTGCTTACTTCTCATTTTCAATAATACATCTTACTTTGGAGCGCTTCATTAAACTATTGTAAAATAATGTGGTATTTATATATAGTTGTGAATTTAAATAAAATGTCTCTAAAGTACCTGTCATATTATTAACTAATTTAATTAATACAAAAATGGTACTCGAGTTGCAGAATAAAATGTTAAAATTAATGTTAAATTTAATGAAATGGTCTACTGAAAAAGACCATGTAAATGAAGAAATTAGTTCCAGGAAACTCTAGACAGATTAGTGCAATCTTCAATGATGTATCTAAAGTTACTTTATTATATATATATATAACATTAATTTTGGCAAAATAAAAATTTTAATAGATGCAGCACATAGAAAGAAAACGCTAAAAGAAACAAAATTATATTTGATTATTTCAAACTACATATTAATCTTCACTGTTGTGAATAATATTCTCTTAAAAATAAAATTGCCAAAAATCTTTAGAAAATATTATTTTAATTTCAACTATTGACAGCAAAGAAATAATTCCGTGAACTTAAGATAGATTAATTAAAAGTTGTTTATGATATTTAGATTCTTCGATCTCCATAAGCAACTTCAAAATACTGAATAATTACACAACACTACTGTTAAAAAAATGACTGGAAACCAAACAGCATAAAAATACATGAATACAGACTCAGTATAAGAATATATTTTAGTTCCAACAAAATAAAACATTGGCTCAGTTGAAAAGAAAAGGATTCGTAGAATGTATAACGACAGTCAATAAGTATGTATAATGTGACATGAGGGGGAACACGATAGTTTGTCATTTTCCGAGCATTATATTTTTACGGAGGTTAAGCGTCTACCCTAGGGTCATTTGTCAGCTATAGGAAGCATATACGATGATAAATTGTGCTATATACGAAAAGAGGCGTACATTTATGTCTCTTATCATTACTAATGCAATTATTTGTGATAGGCAATGAGAAAAAAATTCATTCCCTTGATGATACGGTACTATGTTTTTATATTATTTTTGCATTTCGTCATCTAAACGTGGACTTGGCAGACAAAGCATGTACGAAGACAGCAGTGTACTTATGCAAATGTAAGATAGTCTGTTAAGCTCTTCAAGAGTTAACTATTTTAGTATAAGTTAAGATTTATACTTTCTATACGGAATGTGTTAATGGTTCAGCTCAGCTGGCAGTTGTGAATATCAAGTTTTATTTTATTTTCTAAATTTCTGTCAAATTAATTTCTTAACGTACATTTTTTGAAAAAAAATGGCAAAAAAAAATTTTTTTTTTCGTAAGAAAACACATTTTAAAAACTTGAAAAAAATACATAAAATACAAATTAATCAAAATCATTATTTTGATTTTGGATTTCAATCCACATTTCAGATAAGAGTCAAATATTACAATCTTGTATGTACATCGATTTTTATTGTTTTTCTTTTCGATCTTAAAAAAAAACATATTCTTACTAGTAAAGTACTTTTAATTATACTTTTTCAACAAAAATAATAATAGTAGTAACATTTAGCTCTTTAAAAAAATTCAATGTTTTTGTTAGTGTAAGATATTTGGAAGCATGGCGCAGCACATAACCCAACATCACCATTATTACACATGCGCAATACCTTGTGGGGGCTTCTTTTTTGTTGTTGGGCGAACCAAAATGGGAAAATATGACAGTTCGTTAGTCGTAGAATTCCTGAAGAATTTGGTTGACTTGATTATTTTATGTTTGTGTTGATAACTCTCTGTATAAGTTTTTCTACTAATTTTCTTCCGAAATCTAAATTTTTCTCCCTCCATTTTTTCATACAAAACATATGCATTCCAAATGCTGATGTCTAACAAATGAAAGAATACTTTTTATTATATGTATAAAAATTTACTATACACTTTATCTAAATTTAGGAAGTCACGACAACAGATCGTTGTCAGTCACGAGTGCAGACTGTGATCACTTTTATTCGAGTGTGAAAATCGCAGCAGCATAAAATACGACTCTGAACGAATTAACTTGTTTGTCACAATTTGGCCAGTTTAGTGCGTTTGAGTCCACTCAATCGCACTCTTTAAGGGGTTAATGGTGTTTAATTCGCCGTATTTATTATTAAAGAACTATTACGTATTTTGAATTAGATAAATATTAAATTTTTTGCATTTTCTTACAAATAAAGTGTAAATTTGGAAATAAATTCCGGATTTTTAGCAATGTAAAACATATATGACTTCTCAGTAATTAAAATTTGCTTGCTTTATTGATTATAAGAAATATTTTTTTAGCTTCATAAGCTGCAGTAAATAATTCTATTCACAAGTACTTCTCATAAAATATTTTTATCTTAAGGTATTCTAATACATATATATATAAAATGCTTCCTTTCGGTCGTAAAGATCTGCTGTTTTCTTTACCTGTTCTTATTGCTTTCAAAATGTTTGGATAGTAAGCGCCTTCCAATTCTTTCACGAAATTGTTATTGAGATAGACCATTTTCCCTAGAAATTGGGCCTCTAATAACCCTCAGCCAAGAAACCTGTGTGTCACCCAATTTCACTGTAGATCTAAAGCATTCAATCATGTAACGATCTCCAGGAATTCGCCAATTCCAGAGGCGCCTATCAAATCGTCTTTTCGCTACTCAGACGAACCTTTAAGAATGCTTACTGCCATTCAAGCTAAATCACTTATCAATAATGACCAAAAGACTAAACTGTTTAACATGATTAAACTACATTTTTGAAATAAGTCAATAGGGCTTTTTTCTTATAAGAAAATAAAACGTTAAATGAATAAGCTACATTCTTTATATTTCTTTATATATATTCTCTTTCAAACGACATTATTTATATTATCATTAAATGTTCTTGTTAAAAATTGTTTCTTGTTAAAAATATTTCTAATTTCGTAAAAGTAGATGACTCTTTCGATTATATCTAGAACAAATAATATATATATATATATATAAAAATTAAGTCAATTCTTACTTAGGTCAACAAAGAAAAATTTTATTTTAGTTACTTTTTATTAAATAGCTACAATTAATATAAATATGTACCGTAAAATCCGGCGTATAACGTGCAGCACTAAATTTCGATCTTATTTTTTGTATTGAAAGGGCGCTTTATATGTCGGGATAAAAATGATAGCTTTAAAAATAAAAACAGGGATGCATAAAGAAAACTCAACTTCTACATACATCGATACACTGTTTATTTTAAAGAATTATAATATAACTAATGAACTTCAAGAGTTGTAATTTTAAAAATATACTATTTTTTTTTCAAAGCTTGGGATAAAACCTCGAATAAATGACTTCAGAACACAAGAGCACTGCCTAAATACATTTCAGGTTTCTTCGATAAAAGGGGGGGGGGGGCGGCATACGGCGAATATATCTAAAAATTAAAAAATGCAGTTTGAAAGTATAGGTGCGCGTTATACGCTGGATTTTGCGGTTAATACATATGAAAGAAACACAATATTAAGTGACAAAATAAAAAGCGATTTTCCTTGCAATTTTCCATTTTCCTTTCTATATATGGTGTTTGACTATTTTTTTGTTTGTTACTATTTATTCATAAATTAAATTTAATTATTCTAATAAAATAGTCTAGTAAAAAGAAGTCGCATTCTCAGAAATTAGACATTTTCAGAAGTTAGATTCTGAAGTCCATTGCGCTACAGAGAGATATAACGAATAATTTTCCTTTCTATGTATGCCTTTGGACTATTATCTTTGTTTGTTACTATTTATTTATTCATTTTTTAAATTTAATTAATGAATTAATATTTGAAAAAAAACGTATTGTCATCGGTTATCATCCACTACACATTTAAAAAATGTATTTGAACTTGAATGGATGAATAGAAAGTATTTTATTAAACAAGTGAAATTTTGAATAAGATATATATATATACATATAGGGAAAGAGTGAACTAATAGTAAAAGAATTGAGAAATAGACTTGGCAACTGAAAATAATTGGACTTTTATAATTAACAGAATATCTTCAAATATAAAGCTTTTAACCCCTTAAAGCATGAGTTTTTTTTCTCTGAAAAATTGGTAAAAATTGATCGAGTTTTTTTTTGACAGAAAATGAATATATAGATAGTTTATATTGTTTAATATAGTTTAATATAGTATATAGATAGTTTGTATTGTTTAATATAGTTTAAATAGTATATAGGGTTTTTTTAATTATAATCTAGCCCATTTTTACTAGAATGGACCTCAGATGGTAGGAATACAAGAACGCGAGATATACGATAGCCCGTGTGAGACACGTGCATATACAAATTTACTGTTAACTTCCACCCGAGTCAGGCTCGGGCAAATGCATTAAAAGATTAAATAACTTGTAAACATGTTTAAAGTCAACTTTATTAAAATTTTACGAAATTGCATTGCGGTAGAATTATTGTTTACTGTCTAGAATCTCTCTCTCAGGAAACAGATAAAACTAAAATCTGCTTCTTCCCTTTATATTTTAAATGCATTACTGAAAGAATAAAAATGTTTTAATCAAATTCTTTAAAAGCCAATTTTTGATACACTTGAGAAATTATTAACAATTTTCAGTGAGGTTGAAAGTGTTATTTTTACTTTTATTAATTTTTCACATTTAAATAACTGTCGAATATTGCATAACTTGCTTTCTAATCGAATTCTTAGTTCCATCAACTCATATCACTTGTCGCTCTTCCATCCACGCTTAATACTTTTACCCTTTCAATAAAAACGATTATATTGGAAACGGATATTTGAGTAGAAATGCTCTAATGGATTATATGCCACCTAATACATCTAAAAATTACTCCAATAATTCAGCTATCGAAAGAAAACACTTTGGTACTGAGTGTCGCTGATACGATTATCTATGAAATGGATTTAATCAATACTTCCATCTTACCCATCAAAAATTGACTTGAATATTATGAAATTGTTGTGAAATATAATCCCTTAAAGTATGATATATAATTGATTCTATAACTTTGTACTTAAAAATTACGAGTTTTTACAAGTGGAGAAAAAATTAGCGAACAACTTAATGAAATTTATTCTTATACATTTGTTTTTTAAATGGATCAAACCATTAGGGTGTAATAATTTATTGCTGTCTCATTTCATGATAAATTTACAGATCCTGCAATATTGGTAATAAAAGCATTGTTTAATTTTCAATACAGTTAATTCTTCCATTTATTCATTATCTATTTATATTTGTTTTAATTAATACAGATATAAACCGTTTCACTTTAACTAACTCTAAGAATATACAATTTTTAAACCAGATCGGAGAAATTAAACTGGCTTTATTTGATAACTACACAACTTTTCTTACTCTTATGTCAGAGAATGATAAAAGTCAAGTATAAATAAATAAATAAATAAGTATATATATATATATATATATATTTCCTTTAAATTATAGAATACATTTGTTTTGATAACTCTGTCATTTATTATCTCTCCAGAAAAAAGGGTATCCCAAGGTATCGGATCGTGGCTGGATTGTCACGAGTTCAAGCCCAGTACCGCTAAAAGCCCGCCGTGTAGGGGATCGATGACGTTAAATCTGTCGAGAGCTCAAACGTCCTCCCGTTGGTGTGGTGTGATAGTTAGGAGAGGGAGTGCCAGCTCAGGTGTCGTCCCCTTGACTTGACCATGGTTCAAAGTTATGAGGTCCGTCACCAAAAGCACTCGTGTAGCTGAACAGTGTGACGTTAAATTCACTCACTTGAATTATACATAGTATTGATTTCTGAATTCCCTTCCATTAACAAAAACTCTATTATTTTGTTAAAAACATTCTCTTTAGATTTTGAATATAAATATTCTAACTCTAAATATACGTTTTGAAACTAAGTAAAAACTATTTTTCTTCTATTTAAGAATGATAAAAAAGTTTAACTGTCCTTAAAAATTTCCCCGTGACCCTTTTACTATTACTACTTAGCTTACACACACACACACACACACACACACTCACAAATAAAAACAAAAAAACAAAGACACGAACATATACAAGAAAGAACGCGCAAGAC
>BMAV01000532.1:151181-163044 GCA_019973955.1 Trichonephila inaurata madagascariensis | reverse complement strand
TATATATATATATATATATATATATATAAGAGCAACTACTCTAAAAATTATGTTTGTCTAATTTGATTAAAGTAATATACATCAAAATATAGACAATATTTAAACAGCTTTTAATAATCTAACTCATATTTTCATTACTTTAATTTAAAAAGACAAATTTTAAAAAGCAAATCTAGGAATATTTACGTGGAAACAAACCAAATTAATTTTATTCTAAATTGTTTGATTTAAATCTTAAGAACTAGCATTAAAAAGCCCTTATTGTAGGTCTTATTTTAAGAAACTATAGATAAATTTAACTCGGTTGAAGAATGAAATAAGAAATCAGCAAATGAAATGTATTTTCTGAAGTGTGAAATTGTGTTGTAACCTAAAGTATAAAAGGAAATTTCAGAGAAACCTTCAGCCATTTCTAGTATAATAAAAGATTACATGTAATTCGCATTTACACTTTTCCTTCTATTGTTGGTTGCGAGTGAGATGAAACACTTTTCAAAGGAGTCCATTTTCTATTCTTTTATATTAGACCATACCATGTGTAGCCATTTCTACATTTTAACGTGTCGATAACTATGCAGGTAGTTGAATGTGAGCAAACACTCTGTCAGAAAGAAGCTCAGAAACACGTGTTTGTCTAAGTACTAGAAGATTTAAATACGTGGCAGCGAGTATCATGCATACTCCAACTTGTCTGTAATCATTCAGGAGAATAAACATGAATAAACGGGGAAGGAACTAAAGATTTAGATACAAGTGTTTACTTTCCTCAGAGAGAGTTTAAATTAGAGGCAACTCTATATATTTTAAGATCCTCCTCGTAATTCACAAAATAAGATCAATATAATTAGTTATTCTTATGAACCGTCTACTTTAGGTTACATTAAGAGACCATAGTACGATTTATGCAAAAGTTTTGATTTTAAAAGAAAGTTTTGCCTTTAACCAAAGTATATGGATCACGTAAAACTGATTTTGCTCTCAAAATACTGAAAAAAAAATTAACCTTTTGATTTTTTAAATAAGTTTTTAAAATTTATGAAGGAATTTTGAAATAGTATTTATTCTTCTTACAATAATTAACGTACATATATGAAATTTTATTTACACACACAAATACTACAAATAAATCAAGATATGTATAACAAAAAAATGGTATGATCTTACTGCTAGCATGATTGATATACGTAAAATACTTTTTTTACTTCTGAATGCTTATTGAAAATTTCTTGAAAAATTTATAAGTTCTGAATTCAAATGTTTTTTTTAAAAAGTAAGCATTTCTCTTTGCTTAAAAAATGCATACCAACTCTTTTTTATATGTAGTATTATTAATTGATAAAAAGAAATTCAAGGCATTAGGCAAAATAGATAAACAAAAAACTTAAGCATTTTAAATTAAGATAAATGAGATTTTTTCATTCTGAGATAAATCCGTTTAAAGTTTTTATTTGTCATTGGAATGTGAATAAAAACGAATATAAAAAAGTTATCGTAACTTTGAATTTTTTTAACTTAGAGCTTTTAAAATTTTTGAAATTATAGAAAATTTTGTAAGAACAATATTTAGGCTAAAAAAATTTTTATTTGAGTTTTTGACCAATTTTTGGCAATTGAATCATTGTGTCCCTTAAAAATGATCTTTCATTTGAAGACTGAAAGCAGTATTATTAGACCCTTGCATCACGATATCTCAAGTTAAGTTTCACATTTCGTATTCAAATATACAATGGTTCTTTTTCATTATTTCTTTTTAAAAGTATATTTTAACATCAAGATCCACATTATAAGAATGACGAAGCAAAGAAGCAATTCAGCTCTATTCTGAGTATATTTGTTTTGTGTGTGAAAACCTTTTAGATCTTAAAAAATAGTAAAAAAAGATTTAAAAAGGTTTTTCTAAATATTTTGATGTTTTTAAATGTTTGGAATTGAGATCCTGATGCTAATTTTTTATTATAATAATCTGGCAAAATAATGTTATTTTCATTACCTTAAATACTATTA
Organism: Trichonephila inaurata madagascariensis; assembly: GCA_019973955.1. NCBI lineage: Eukaryota > Metazoa > Arthropoda > Arachnida > Araneae > Nephilidae > Trichonephila > Trichonephila inaurata. The sequence continues at coordinate 161,040 of BMAV01000532.1, read as the reverse complement.
AATTTCAGTTCAGAAAAACAAATTTCGGTTTTCCATTAACTATTCAGCTATTTTTGTATAGAAAAAAATGAATACGTACAATGGTCTATACATATGAAGGAGGAAGGTTCGTGCCGGGTACCTTCCGTTCCGAATGTGAGTACTTCACCGATCACGCCAAAACGATCGTCTTCGCGTGATGTTGGTACTAGTTTATATAGATATCACACCGCCACACGTATATACGTAGTAGACTTTATAATGGCTTGTTTATCTAGAAAACAATTTTTAATCCAAGGAGGAATGAAATATCAACAGTCAACAAACAGATAATGTTTCCTAAAAGGAATAGAAGAAATATAAGGTGTTTGAAAAGTGTGACTACACTTTCAAAAATGAACTAAGCACAAGCACAGATTTTTACTTATGGTTTTTTATATTCCATAAAAAGAAGATTAAAATTTCTGTTTAAAAAAATGCAAAGTAGATGGCTCAATGCCCTCGTTTTTTGCATTATTCTTGTTTCAAAATGGCTTCACCACAAGAACAAGTGCAAGTTGTAGAAGGTTTTAATGAATTTAAATCTGAAACATATGTCAGCGTAAATGGAGCACCCCCTCACTGGTGTTTGAAAGTGAGAAAAAATTCACCGGGAGATAGAAGAAAATAGGAAGTCTAATACTGTTGCCACCTAGATCTCTAGACATAACACCTTCGAACTTCTTGTAGGGATACGTACAAAATATTGTTTGTCTATCTCCAATTTGTAACACTGATGAATTGAAAAATCGAATTACAGCGGCCATTCAGAATGTTGATAGTGCAATACTTCATAGAATGTGTCCAAAAATTTCACATAGACTTGATCTTTTGCTCAAAACTATTAAGGTATCCGACTACGTTCGGAACCATGATTTTAAAAAGGCGCATAAATGGATGATTTTCATAATATTTAGTGTCACTTAGATTAGAATACATGTATAAAATTGTTTTAAGGACATTTTGACAAAAAAAAATTTATTTAAACACAATATCTTGGCAAAAAATTAACTTAGAATAACCTTTTTTCAAAATGTTCTCCTTTTATAAAAAATGCTTCTAAAATAATAATATTTTGCTTATATAAAGTAAAGACTTCTCCAGAGAGTTTGAAATATTGTTTTTGAAAAATTCACATAATTTTCAGAGTTACAACCCATTGAAATAATTATCGTGTTTTTTTCTTAAGTTTTTTCCCCTCTGTTGTCGTAAAACAGGGATAAACCCACTTCTAAGTTATATATTTCAAAAATTCTAGTTAAGCCTCTGTACAGAGGTCTAAGCTATATACAAGCAAAATATTATTATAAGAGAAGCATTTTTCACAAAAGGAGAATATTTTGAAAATGGGTCATTCTATATTCATAATTTGTCAAAGTATTGTACTTAAATAATTTTTTATTGTAATAATATTCTTAAAACAATTTTATGTACATTTTCTAATCAAAGTGACACTAAATATCATAAATATTAGCCATTCAAACTCTTTTGCAAAATCATGGTTCCGAACGTAGTCGGATACCTTAATGCGCACATTTGAATCGTACAATAAAACATTGTCAAAGAATTTTGGTACTTCCTTTATGAAATATTAAAATCCGTAAGTGCCTTTGATTGTTTATTTGTAATTAATATTTCAAATCATTGTCATACTTTTCGAAAACTTGATACATAATAATTTACAAAAATTAAATTTAAGTTACCAAAACAAAAAGATAATAAAAATGTAATGATATTGCTATGAAAGTATTTATGTTTTTCTAAGCCATCAATTTTGCTAATAAGACATTATAAGCAAATACATGTGCTTAAATATGTATATGTGTTACCTTTAAAGTGTGAAATCCGTTATTTCATAGAATAACTAGGTATTTCATGAAATAACTAAAAAAGTCAGTTAAATATGTAAAATTATTGAATTCTACAATTTAACTAGGTAATCTATAGAATAATTATTACTTGATCGTTAAAGTATGAAATACGGCACTTGAAAGTTCTTTGAGCCGGTTCTAGCTGTTTTAGGAATGATTTTTCCGATTAGGAACTAGATATGGCCGAATAAACAATTGTACTGTAGTTATCAGTTCAGTATATGTCAGCGAGAAAAAATTTCAATTGAAGAAGTTCCAAATATTGACGCAACGCTTCGATCCGTTGCAACAGTTCAAAGTTGCGGTACTGGACAAGGTTTTAAAAAGTGCTCCTATAAGAAAATGTTTAATAGTAAAAAGTGTGCCTGTTTCAAAAATAATAAAGAGTGCGCAATAATCCTTGCTCTAATAAATAATGAAAAGTAAAATTAAGGTATCTCATAAAATTTAAATTATTATTCACTTACATTTTTGTTTTAAAAAGTTTACTCAACGTTTTTATGAAGCAACAGGTTTTCTTCACAGCCTCCATTTCTGTTGATAATATTTAAATATAATATATTTTTGCAACATATTCTTTCCCCCTTTCTGTTTAACTAATGTTAGCAATATGAGCAATAATAAATTGTATCATTTGCTTTCCCTAATTATTTATCAATTAATCATCCACAATAAATAAATGTATTTTTCAAGAGCTTTTAGCTATTTAGGATCAATTAATTTATAAAAGAACTTTGAAACTATTCATTTTTCACTTTAAAGGTCTATAATTAGCTATTTTTATAGAATAACAGGTTATTTCACAGAATACCCAGGTAAAGTATGAAATTTTCCATCCATTATATACTTTAACTGACCTGTTTCGTTATTTTATTAAATATGTCTAGTTATTCTACAAAATAACTGAATTATACACTTTAACGGTAACATATATACATACATATACACACACATATATATATTCAATATGCTATTCAATTATATATGTATAGCAGTAAATAAATTAAAATGAAGACTAACAAATCCTAAGACATTTTAAGATCAAACCGAAAGAACCAAGAACATGGAGCCATGACAAACTAAAAAAGAAATTTAGCTAGAGTGGAAAAAACTATTACGATTTCCCGAGCTGTTACTGGTTTAGGACAGTGAAACAGGGTTAAACAGTGTTTTGTGAGATCTCAACCTTCCCCTGCAGCGGAAATTTTCGACATAATAGCACAGGAGAGAAACCAAGGCAAAGGCCCAAAACCCACGTGGGTGAATATAACAGCAATAGAATAGAATTGGAATATTAAATTACTATAGGAATCTGGGAGAAACGGACAAATATAAATATGTAAACAAAAAATATTTGCAAAAGAGGTTAAAAATGATTATATATATATATATATATATTACTTGAATATGAATTTGTGATACAAATGGATTCAACAATATCAGAATTCAACATTTTATCAGAACACACAGATATTTAATGTAAATAAAGTGATAACACACACACGCGCATTCCCTTGCTCATTCCCTCACTCGCTCGTCAGGCAATCTCCGGAGCTACTAGACACGCAGTCATGAAATTTGGTAGGTATGTTTCTTTTGTTAACTTTTTAACTGCCAGTTTAAAGTTACGCGATTCGATCGCTAGTGCCACTGTTTTTCACGAAGGCGAGTGTATCGGGTGTATTGAAGAGAAAGGAAAAGCACAGATAAGCAAATTTTTTTCTGAATTGAGTAAGAGGTCGCTGTAGAAGAGTGGTCTAGGTATCGGATTGGGGTTGGCTTTCTCACGAGTTCGAGCCCAGTACAACTAAAGACTCACCATGTAGGGGAGCGATGCGCGTTAAATCTGTCGAGAGCTCGAACGTCCTCCCGTTGGTATGGTGTAGTCGTTAGGAGAGGGGGTGTCAGCTTAGGTGTCGTCCACGTCACTTGACCATGGTTCAAAATTACTTGGTCCGTCGCCAAAAGCCCTCGTGTAGCTCAACAGTGTGACGTTACTATTCACTCACTCACTGAAATGAGTAAATCCTTTGTAAACACTGTCAAGGTCCTTTTATTACATTCCAAAGCCTTCGGAATAGTTTTACTGATAACCTCTCTAAAAGAAAATAAACGTATTTTGGAAGGACAAGTATACACGTCCGTGGCACTAAAAGTACCAACTCAGCAGGACGAGCGTATACACCTGCGGCTCTTAAGTAAGAATCCACTAAGAACGGGTTTTAGGAACTCGACTCTCAATGGGCACGCGTAAAGGAAAAATATACTTCTTCTTTAGAAATAATTTATATAATTCATGAATCAGAAGACGAAGAGGCTATAAGAATATTTTTAATACAATTGAAAGCTTAATTCTAAGACTTAGATACCCATAGCTTAAAATAATATATAGTCAACAATTAGCAACAATACACAACACCATGAAATGCGGAACGAAGTGGATGATTAACGGCTAGAACACGTATAGAAATAAGTACTCATTAAAATAGTTTATGGAGTAAATGTTTTAAAATTGAAACCTTAATTCATTCTCTGATACATATCATGAGTTTAAAAATTTACAGTTCACTTATATGAATAATGCAACTTAAGTTTATACATTTAAATCTAATATTACACCAGAGGATATTCAAATAATTAAAGTTCTTACAAACGATAGAAAATTGTCTCATTAAAATATGTATAATAGTATTATATAGCTCATTTAAAAATTCTCTTTTAGAATTCAACATCATTTTTATATTTTAACAGCAATTTTCACAGGACACCCAAGTACGACATTTTTTGGCAAATTATCCCTCAACTTAAATTTATTTTAGAATTAAACAATTCATAGCTATTGTTTTACTCTCAGTAAATAATTGACATTAGACACAGAACATATTTATCTTCTTTTACGCACATATTTCATTTTATTTTTAACATAAAAGAAATTTCAAGGCCTCTTCTTTGTAACTCCACGACATAATCTGAAAGCAGTTAATTGCAATTCAAATTTAAAATTATTTCCTCTGTCTGCCAAAACTCGATTGCGGCAGAGATTAACTCAGTTTGAAAGATGGTTGTTCGATTTTATTTTGACAGTAAATATTATTAAATACATTTTTCAATGAATTATTAACATGCTGGTTAGTCATTAAAATTAAAATACGTTTGACTCATTATGCATTTTCGTCTCCTTTTAAAACTCTTTAGAATTTTGAATAATATATAACAGTAAGAACAAAGTATTATCAAATGATCGTGATTAGTTTTTCAATTTATATATATTCTATCATTCTTATAAATATCTTTTACTGAATTTGACTTTTGGAAGAAGGGAATGAGAGAGAGAGTTTTGATATTCTGATATGAATTTAATACTTTGATATTATAAAGTGTCACATAAAATACTTACACAAATGTTAGTCAGAAAGCGTATTCCATATTATTTTTTAGAGGCATATAAATTTAATTTCAGTTAAGCTAAATATACTTTATAACAACTCGTTAACATGATAAAAATCTAGTTGTAATCAATGTTATGAGCAAATACTAAGAAACTTTAGAGCTTTTATAGTTTTTAAAACCATTTATAAGGCGTTATTTTTTGTTAAAAAAGTGCTCTTCTTCAGAAAATGATATTGGGTTATATAATCTCAATATTTTCATTGGTAAATTCATCAAAATTTTTTTAAAAAATATTTTGAATTGTATAAAATGCCATCTTTGTGTTATAATTATATCAAATACATTTTAATGTATTTTTTCGACTTGAAAATCATATTAATTGATTTTTTTAACACCATTCAAAGTTTAATAATAATACTAAAAACCTGAAAGTGTATGTATATGGAGAAGTTAAATTCTAAAAGAGTATATATGATATATTTATTTCAAAAGAGAGTGCGAGATATAGCAAAATATATATAATGCAACCGCATTTGTTATATTTCGCTTAACGCTATCTGAAACTCGGGGCGTACTACCGTATAATTTAAGATAATTTAAGAATAATGTACCATTTATTCATAATATGGTATATACTTAAAATTCTGAGCTACATTTTTCTCAAATTTTATCTCTCCTAATTCACAAAGTTTGAGAATATCTGAACAACAAATTTTCTTCTGTAAAAATAACTTTTTAGCTTTCTTATTTAAATAAAAATAGATTGCAAAAGACATTGACATCACTGATGAAGAAGCAAATTAAATTTTAAATGAGTGATAATGTTTAGTTGTACTGCCGTTTAATAAACTAATAATATAAACTGAGCAAAGTTCATTAACATTCAAGTCATTCAGTAACGAATATTTATGTGAAATTTCAATTGAATAATGAAGATAATAAGCTAATGTAATCTTAATGAACTTCTTTGTATAATGTTCCCTGTATGCAAACTTATCTCTGTATCAAAAATGAGACAAATATATGAATTAGCGCTCGTGTACAATCTACAATGATATCGTTATCCTATTAGTTTTGTGAAAGTTTTGGGGGCAACTTAGCCATAATCGGTTCTTGGGCCAATAAGCACCAATAATATCTCAAATTTGTCCTTAGTTTTATTTCATTAGAATGGTTAAATTATATTAAAAAAATCTCCATAGCTTAAATATTTAATATTACTTGGAATACGGTGCATTATCTATGGAAAATCCCTAATGTAATGTCTTTGAAGCATAAAAAAGGAGAATAATATAAGAATATCGGAGTGTTTTAATACTTTTCCACGATATCTTTTAGTTATTAATTTAAAAATCCCCTCAATATTCCTCCACTACAACTGAGGAATTGTAAATATATCAAATTTAAGCTCAATGCTCAGTGATGTTAACAACTCAATTTTTTGTAGTCAATTTTTTTTCCATTAAACTTAACCCAGCTATGAGTAAACAAAAAACAAACAATTTTCAGGTTCTTACATGCTCTGTGATATATATATATATATACTAGTGTGCAAAACTCTCTCTTAAGTGCCGTGATTAAGGGGAAAAAAGAGAACCAGCTGGGTGTAATAGGAAATTAACAATACAGAGGCACAATAAAAAAAGGTTGATGCAAGGGTTGCATCAGCCCATCAGGGTTGATGCACCTTAAAGGTTGATGCAAGTATAGTAGAATGAATTGTTCATCTACCTTAAAAGGATCAAAGCAGGAAAAGGTTTTATTGGCAGAATGGTGAAAGAAATAGCATTATCCAGCCATGAGCAAGAAAATTAAACCAAATTTCTTCAGCGAAGTATTTTACCTCCGTTAACTGCTATAGACACCGTCTGTTCATACTGAATACCAAAATATCGAAAATTTCTTGAGGTAAGAGTTTCCTCTCTTCAAGGAGTATCTGTTTTGGCTTTCTGAGGTTATCCAGGGGATAACATCTTACTTTCAAGTGTCCTTTCACAGTATCCCACACAAGCTGGATGGAATGCACACTGACTAATCCATTCTGCTGATATCCTCACTTTCTAGAATTCCTCAAAAACAAAGGTTCTGTGTTAACGTGCATTTTCATTCACAAAATTAAAATCTGGACCAATCTTAGCTCGAATTAGATATAAGTGTAGTAGGAAAATTACATTGCATTAACAATTTTCGCTAAAAAAAAGTGTGAAAAATATGAAGCGTCATTCAATTTTAAGCCTTTTTTACGAAAAGGCACACCAGTATCATTTTGGTTCAGATCCAACAGTCTCTTTACATTCTATTAGAGGGATGAAACCGTGTGTCTCTATTTTCTTTCATATGGACATCAACAGGGTTTAGGAATGATTACTCAGACTGAAACAATTCACATCAGTATTAACAGAATATTACTCCATTGATGAGATGTCTAATCTTTGTGTCCAATGTACGTGTCACCGATGGGCTGCTGTTAATGTTATGCAGTTCAGGACAATGAATGAATAGACCACCTTTATGCAAATGTTTAACCACAGTAAATTGTGATACTTGTCACTCGATTACCGAAAGTAACAGTTTTCCGATGTCTGGTTTCGGTATCTTTTCGCCAAGAGAACAATATACAGGTCATCATTTTCCGTTGTTTAACTCGGCCAACCACTGTCAACCTCTTTTATAGCTGAAAATGTCATTTGGAAGTCTTTCAATGCTCTTGAATGTACATTTTTGTCAATTACGAACTCTTGTGCTCCACTTGTCCAACTTGGCTTCTCTTCAAGCTTGCAGATCAATTTGGCACGAGTAAAGGTATCCTGAAGACTTCTTGTAGGCGTTTTTAACGTACGCAGAACCCTTCTCATGAAAGTAGCAATCAATGAAGAACAAGACTAAAAGTCCTTAATTACTGGCTAAAATGAGGATACCTTTTCGTCTCATTCGTCTAACGCGTGCTTGGTGTAGTTATAAACCGGTAGGTTGGTGGTTCAAATAAACACTCTAGCCAAGCTCAGTAGCTGTATACCATAAATGTGTCATTTTGCATTCATTTGCCTGGAATATATAGGAAAATGTCCATCCTTCTCTTTAAGAGTTGCCTTGAAACTCCACGCGTTGGCTTGCGTTTTCTCTGATGTCACTGCGTAACGAACATCCATTTGCGCTGGTGTGAAGATTAACCTAAGGAAGAGACATTTCTAAATCTAATTTTCTAATCTCATCTCTAAATCTTTTATTCTTACTAGTTTAGATTATAATCAATTTTAAGAAAAAAAATAACTAATGGGAACGCGAGTCAGCCTTAATCTATATTAATAATTATTACTAAATAAACTTATCGATTAATACTTTCACTCGGTTCAATTCTTTGGACTCGAATCACTAGCTTCCTAGTCTTGATCCTAGATACGCGATCAATTAAAATGTAAATATCACTCATTCAAACTAGAATCAACACAGCTTATTGCTATCTTCCTCCAAAAACTCGATTCACTCAACTTTAAATAGTAACATTCTTTTTCATGTTTCACCACTTCTTTACTGAAAAAAGGTTCTCAAATCAAAAAAAATGTTTGTAAAGTGTTTTCCCGCGAAGATTAGAGGAAAAATCTAAAGAGAATCTGTCACAAGAGTGCTGATATTTGCATATGCATCGCCTTGACTTTCTACTGAGCTGCTTTTTCAATGTAATCGTCACAAAATACCCTTTTCAACAATTTCATGATTGTATGCCAAAAAACGCATTTGTTGCTTCAGTTTTGCACGACAGTGTATATATAAATATGCGTATCATAATTTTATTGTGTAATAAGCTAGAGGCACATAATTTATATTAATTTAAATTAAACTAAATTATTTTTGAATATTTTCATGTGGAATAAAAATCTGTGAACTTTCATGTAATTTTTGCAACAACTGTACGTTCTGAAATACTCATACTTCAGTTCCATTGAGATAAAGGCACTGGTTTACAACACAGGGCTGTTAACAATTAATGTATTTGATATTTTTCCTTTCAACGCTCAATTCAATTTCCCTAAATTTAATTTTCAGATTAATTACGTTTAACACTTTTAAAATAGCATTTATATAATTTACTGATTAGAATAAATATTAGAGTAATTACCTGCAACTTTAAAACTTTCTCATGTCGATTATCTTTAGAATATTAACATATTTATATATATATATATATATATATATATATATAAATAAGTACTTCTACTTGAAGGTTATGTAATAGTTCATGGAACGTTCACATTTTCGAAATTTTAGAAGCAAAAATATAATATCAAATGATAAACCAAAAATTATATATATATATGTAGAATATAGGTTCTGCTAACTCTTGTGAAGAAATGTCTGCAAATTTAAAGAATAATGAGCATGAAATTTTTTGATCTAGTATACCTCTATTGTTATAACATCTTTTTTTCAATATTGTTTTGTGTGTCGGGTTATCAACTTCATTGCTTAACACTAGAACGTCCGGTATTTGATTAACCTTCAACGTCCGCTGGTGTCGTTTCGACACCGTGATATAAAATATATAAGGTAACTAAACAATTGCTGAGCTACTGTTCAGTAGG
>BMAV01000532.1:109730-146111 GCA_019973955.1 Trichonephila inaurata madagascariensis | reverse complement strand
ACGAACTCATTCAACAATTGATTTCTTCAACTTCAATGGATTTTGATAACGTTGCTCGAATGAGCTTACGATATGGATAAACACCGTTTCATACGGTAAATTGTAGTAGTGAATAATTATTGTCGTTATTATTTTGATTTTGTTTATTAACTCATTCGAGACGGATTTTTCAACTTCAATGGATTTTTATAGTGTTGTTCAAATAAGTTTACGATATGGATAAACACCGTTTCATGCGGTGTCTTGTAGTAGTGCATACTTTTTTCACTGATATTTTGATTTCAGATAGTGACTCATCTTATTATTTCTGAAACTTTAATTTCTTGGATAATCACTTACGGGGAAGACTTTTGAGTCAGAATATATTTAATGCTAGATTACCATGTATATATCCATATAAGTTTTCATGATGCATGTTTTAAACTGGCACTCTCATATCTACAGGGTAGACACCTGCATTGCTTTATATGACATTTTAATTTTATACAACATATTTGAAATCAGACTTTAACATTGGTTTAGTAAAACCTTATTTACATACTTGTCTGTTTTTCAAAAATGACAATAAAGTTCTTTTAAGGAAACAAAATGTCCAATCATGTACTTTTTCTGAAGCATTTTTTTAAATATATGTATATATTTTTACTGATTATTTTATCTTTCATTAAGTCATTTTTTGTTGAATTAGGAATAATGATGATGTGTTTTTTTAACATTATACCGCATATTTTCGATCTCACTTGTTAATGGAAGGGCGAGATTATATCCGTATTTGATTTTCAATATTTTCATTTGTCGGATAATCTCGGAACTTATCTGTGTTTTAAAGTATTCTATTGCATGATACAGAATACTAAGTGTTTATAAAATTTCCATGCCACATGTTTTTATCCTTGAATTGGATTGAAAGAGTATGCCATTTTCTCTTCTTAATGTATTTTACTTTCACTGGAAACTGTAAATAAATGTGAAAGGTTTCTGTTAAGTGTAATAGAAAGATATTCATATGTTTAATGACTGATTTATGGTGAATACTTTCGTATACGTTTTGTAATTTTCTTCTATTTTGATATTTTTTTCATATGCTTGTAGTGCTCTAAATATGTTTTTTAATCATTTTGAAATGTCATTTATATACATATATATGTATATATATATAAGTAAACTTGTCAAAACATTTTTTGAAAAGTAAACTTTAAATTTTGATTAATACAATTTTTGTATTTAGTAATGTTTTGTATATTTTTTATGAAATGCTTTCAGTTTCTTTTTTCAATCATACATTTAAAAGACAGAAAATATGGCCTTTTTATTTTGAAATAAAGTATACTTTTGTTGGAATTTACTTTCATACGAGAATGAAATTTTGCTCTGAATTATGTTAGAATATTTAGGAATACTAATATTTTGTGCATTTTATAAAATTCTTTTCAGATGTGCTTTGCTTTTATTAAAAAAGAATTGTTTATAAGCTTGGATAATTTGTTGGAAGCAAAAACGGTTTCACCAGCTAACTTTCTGCACATATTTTGAATTTATCTAAATATCAAGCTTGGTTTTGAACTGATTTAAAATAAAACTGTGCATGGAAATATTTATAATGAATAAAACTATTTATCAATTGGCATTTTTATGTCTTAATTCATTAACATTATGCTTTTTTAAAAATTGCAAGAGGTTTCTCAGTACTTCAAAACAGGATTTCTAAAGAAAATTATAATAAGTTTTGAAACGTTCAGTGCCTTCTTTTTCTTTTTAAAGTAATGCACAAATTTAATTTGAAAATATTAGCTGTGAACATAAAAGAAATTTACTTCAAAGGATTATCTTTGGCATTTAAATACTAAACCTGCCTAATTTTAATGTGCACATATTTATACAATTACATACTTCGAGATAGCATTGATTTAATTTTAAAAATTAACATAAATTAACACTTCATGCTTTAAACTATTACTTACATAAATTAGGTCTTTCAGATTGCAAAATGAACAATTCAGTTTTTCTTTTGAGAAACCATCGAACTAAAAATGTTTATATTCTTAAATTACAAGTTTAGTTAACTGTTTTTACTTTATTGCATGCATACAATTAATTAACAAATTACTCTTAAAAACATTTATATTATGAGAACAGAAAAACGTAAAGAAAATTATAATTGTCAGGTGTTTGTAGATTAATTCAGTTAACCACAAAAACATTTTGTGTAATAACTGTCATTTTTTTTTTTTTAATTTTAAATTATATACATTTATTTTGATGTTCTTTAATGAGTAATTCGAAATAATTAAAAAATTAAAACTCATGTAATTCCATTTTATTTCACTAAAAGGAACAATTAAAACTCATGTAATTCCATTTTATTTCACTAAAAGGAACAATTTCATTACTTCCCACATTTTATATGACTATTGTTAGAATCTTCTGATACGTCAAAAATTATTATATACCAAAAGATTTATTACATATTCTCTTGTAGACAATGCGAATTGATAACAATAATGAAAGATTGTCACATAAAGATTAAATTGTGTTCTATAAAATTTAAGGTATCCGACTACCCTAAAATCATGATTTTTTTAAAAAAATTGACAATTTTTTTGTGATTTTATTTCATAGGTCATCTTATTAGCTTTATAAAAATACCAAGATTGTTATTTTACATTCTCAAGAACTAAAACTACAAGTCTTTTAGTAAAAGCTGATGCCATAACTTTACATAAGATGTCGAACTTTAAAATGCGTTTTACTCGAAATGTGTTTTTTTAGAAAAGTTCAAACAGGGACAGCGATTGCTCAAAAAGTTTTTAAAGTAATTTGCTGAAATTTTGTGTGTATATATTCTGTATAAAATAAGAAGTATTTTGACTTACAGATTTATCAATCAATGTTTTATTACAAAATTTGCAGCTCTTTATATGAATATAATCACTGTTTTTTTAAACAATTTCATATAATAGCTAAGATAAAGTACTCTAGTTTTTGTAAAAATTAAAATATCTCTTATCTTGAAGATCATTTCAAAAAGGAATAACAAAGTAATGCATTACAATTGAAAAATTAAGAGTTTGTTCATTTACTATTTGTACAGAGCGTGCCCCGCTTATGTAATTTTTTGTCAATTTTCACCCATTTTAGAAGTAAAAATTTATTGTTTTCGTCTTAATTTTAGCCTTTTTTTCTTAAAATGTTCTAAATAAATCTAAAAACCGCAAAAAAATATCCATATCTCCATTTATTTTTTTAAAAAAAAGTTGTCGCAAGTAGTCGGATACCTTAGGACATGAAACTCACTGAAACTGGATCTCATATATTTTTGTATTCTTTTTATGGAGGTTTACAACTATTAAAAAATCATTTGTATAAAATCTTAAGTCCAAAAAAAAAAAATAATATCAATTTTTATATCTTCATTACAAACTCATACTAAGGAAATTGCAAAACATGTAGGGAAAATAATTCAGAAGGAATTATGTTTCGATTCCACATTACTAACGATGATACAAATAAATACTAAAAATTCTAAGCTAATAATGAGTAAATAGAATCACATTATGTTTTTAACGGCTGGTCTACATGGCTGTTACTTGAGTGAATAATCGATCAGCAATAGCTACAGTGAAATGTGATGAACCAGTTGTATTGTCGCATATTTTCATATGTCTGAGAAAAACAGTTTTAACTGCGAATCATTATGCTTGAATATCCTTTGCATTATTTGACTTCAAAAACAGTTTCGTCGGATATAAGGCCAGAAGTTTTCAAAAGAAAAATATAGTCTGAGCTTCGACATCCTTCTTGAGTATTGGCTGCCTTGACTATACCCAAAAAATGAGTAAGATTTATCCAGTAACTAATACTTCACCTTATGTGACTGCTCGTTTGATATTACATTTAACGTGGAATGCTGAAAAGGTAGATATCATTTTTAAAATCGTATATCCAATAAAAAGGAAAAAAAGATTCTAAAAGGAATAAGTATTTCGTCTTTAAGTCTTACATCAATAGAAAGAGTACCATACGTGAAACAGAATTCCATATTGAGTACAAGTACTGCAGGAATCTACTCAAATTTCTACTGCCATGAGCATAACACTTGCTTTATCCAGTGTCATTTTTACATTCTTCATTTTTTGTGCTGCTTTCCTGCTACTTCTGAACACGTATTACTGTTGTGGTGCTCTTTTTGGTTTGTGCTACAATATTGTGAAGTGAATATCTTCTTTTCTGAATATAAATGTTGTATTGTCGTTGAAATCCTGTGATTGCATGGTACTCGTGATTTAGGGACTCTCCTGAAGAGATATTTACTATTAACTGTCAATGATAAAATACCTTGCCTTACGTTAGAACAGTCCTCTCCTGAAGTGCTTCTAATGGCAGAGATCTCTCTTAAAGTTTCAAGTATTACATTGGCTGGAAATAACTTTCATATAAAAAGTTAATTTTCAGTTCCTATAAATTCAGTATTAATTTGAATGAGTCACTGATCTCGCTGTAATTTGCATAGTTGTGAATATACATTATGATACGAATTTCATTTTTTTCCAAATAGTATTAAGGAAAGAAGTATTAAATTTTTAAAATAGTAAAAGCTTTTAAGTTAGAGATTGGAATTAATACAAGTAATATTGATCTCTTAGTTGATGGTATGTAAAGTTCCTTTTGCATTAGCATTGGTCTTCAAAAAGAAATGAGGAAAAATTACAGTTTAGGTGTCAAACACATTGATCGCAGTCTAGCGTCAGATACTGAGAAAAAGAAAAAATAATGCATCCGAAATATCAATGATATTTAGATACATAGAAGCTTCGAAGTGTCTCAGAAGTATTGAAAGGATGGCAAAGATATAGAACTTGTTCAAGTATCCGATTACATTCGGAACTGTGATTTTGCAAAAGCTCACAAATGAATTTTTTTTTTGTTGTAATATTTAGTGTCACTTAGATCAGAATATACGTATAAAATTGTTTTCAGAGAGTTATTACAGTAAAAAATATATTTAAATACAGTATTTTGTCAAAAAAAATTAACACAGAATTACCTATTTTCAAAACATTCCCATTTTTTGGAAAATGCTTTTGTAATAATAATATTTAGCCTATATATAGCTCACATATTTCCAAAAAGTCTGAACTAAGATTTTGGAAAAATTCCCTTTATTTTCAGAGTTACTATCAATTAAAATAATAATCGTTTTCTTTTTGCTAAACTTTTTTCACTATGGTGTATTAAAGTATGGATAAATCCATTTACAAGTTATACATTTAAAAAAAACTTAGTTAGGACCCTGTACATAGATGTGAGTTATATATAGACAAAATATACAGGGTGTCCCTGAAGGCCATGTACAAACTTGGAGGGGAGGTAGAAAACATCCTGAGAAGCCATAATTAAATGGGAAAGCATGGACAAAAACGTAACCCTAACGAGATGAAGAGATATACAGTAAGGCCACAATACATAATGTAGTGTAAAACGCTGTATTACAAAACAAAAAAACAAAACAATAATAAATTAAAAGTATGACGTTAAAGTATCACAGGACGGGTCTGAAATTGATGCCATTGGCATCAATGCACGCACTATACCGACGCGACATAGATTGGCGGATATATTCGAAAACATTGGGCGTTTCACGGATCATAGCAGCAGCGATGTATATTCATGCCACAAGACCCATTTGAGATTTGAAGAGCATGTCACCAATCATGGATCTGATATAGATCCATGTTCCCCAAAGTTCTGATGCATCCGAGCGAACGTTTGATGATTTGGTTGCCGCCTCTTTGGATATCTTTCCCCATGCAATCGAACAGCAACACATCCATTTCCGTTGACAGGGCCGTAGTTGAAGTGGATATCCGCCAACTTGGCTTTCGTATAACGATTCATGTTCATCGCACGCTGTCCATGTTTGAAATGGGGAAACCACATGTGCCGAACCTACAAGCTCACGTACAGCGTCACCTATTGCTTTCCGCCCATGCTTTCCTATGCAATTATGGTTCCTCACGATGTTCTCTAACTCCTTTCTAAGTTGGTACACGGCATTCGGGGACACCGTGTATTATTAATATAGAAGCGTTTTTCATAAAAGAAGAATTTTTTTTTGAAAATAAGTTATTCTATGTTCATTTTTTGAAGCATATCACATTAAAACAATTTTTAATGTAATAATATTCTTAAAACAATTTTATATTGATAGTCTAATGTGAGTGACAATAAATATCAAAGAAATATTAGTTTGTACGCTTTTGCAAAACCGCGGATCCTAACGGAGTCGGATACCGTAAAAGACATCGGTAATACAAATTTGAATTATAACAGTATCAGCGAATACGTGTACATCAATAACCATTCCATATATATGAAACCATGCAATTAAAATTTCTATTTGATGCACATCTGATTGGAAACGCAATGCTTTAAAGTAGAATTGGCTAGATACGCACAAAAATGCATGAGCAGTAATATAAAAATTTTAGATCAACTTTTTATCTCATTAGTAATTAAGCAATTTTAATCAAACTAGCTTGTAGAACTACTTGATCAAGCTTGGAACTCACATGCATGACATATTCTCTTTTTTATGCATTAGATTTTCTAACAAGAATAATATAATTAAAAGCTATTCACGGTGATTTATTTTTTTATTTGAATTACAAGAAGCACATCTATTTAAGTGAATCAAGGTTTTGAAAAAAAAAAAAAAAAAAAACGAATCTATGTAAAGACATTTCATTTTCAATATTACTTACTGTCCACTCATCTGTGTTATTTAAGAGACGTTGAAAGAGATGGTATAAATAGTTCCAGGAATTAGAGTTGGATACCAATACTAATGAACCGCTATTTTGCAGATAAAAAGTTAAAATCAGCCATGAAGTCCCTTAAAGAAATTGTGAAATAATGAGTTTGAATGGTATCTAGTAAATACTGCTACTTCTTCGAAATCAGAAATTTCTGTTTCTTTAACATTCGAGCAAACGACCATAAAAAATAATAGCTCAATGTCCTCTGATAAATGAGTTCATTATATGTTCTATTCAAGATCTTCATTAAAGGCCTTGAGATCTCGGAGCAAAAGGTTAGATCAAAAGATTCTAACTTCGTTGCTGCTCATTAGCTCCCTTGCGTAGCTGTACGAGCTCTTAATCTATTGGAAGGAATCAGTATTCAGTCACCGGAAGGTAACATAATTTATTTCATTTCATTTTGTATATTCATCAATTTTTTTGCAGTATAGGCTGGATAAGTAAAAAGGTAAGGTGTGGAGGATAGCATCCAATGTTCTTTGAATTAAAAAAAGCATTGTATCCAAAGTATTTGGATTGCTTTGATGTGGACATTACTGTTATAAAAATACGATTAGAGCGCTTCAAAATTCAAATGTGGGGTTTTCCTAACTGCAATTAAATGCTTTAAACTACTGCGTACTAAGCCGATGTTCAAAAAATAGTCTGATAGTAAATATTTTAAACATACTATGCTTCCTTTAACAGACAAGAAGGGGAAAATGTATTATTTTATTTTTAAGAAAAACTTTTTTAGTATAGTATGAGATATCAAAAAAAAAAAAGGGATTTTTCTAGAGCACTATATTTTCCTATTTCTAGGACTTGTGAAAGGCAGTATAAGACAGTGCGAAACTATGAAATCATATAAGCACTTTGTAATACTCCTTGAATTTGACAAATGAGCCCTAGAAAGCTTAATCTCGTCGGCTGGGTGGCGTAGTTGGTTTGTCGCTGGCCTTCTGTACCCAAGGTTGCGGGTTCGACCCCGCCCCAAGTCGATGGATTTTCATGATGTAGAAAATCGACAGCGGTCATGTCATATGATTATACGGCATGTAAAAGATCCCTAGGGGGTGCTCTATACAAAATTAAAAAATCCTAGTACAGGTTCGCATCGTCAGAGCTCAGGTGCCTCCCTCTAAGCAGGAGACTGGGCGTCCAAATTACCTGCGGCGATTGATATCTGCTAATATGGCACCGCACTAAAAAGAGATACTAGCTTTCGGTGATGTACTAGGTAGATATTGATGAACTCTGAAATAACTGTTCATGATCTGTGCCATTAGAAATTAAAAAAAAAAAAAAAATAAAGCTTAATCTCTTATCAATGGTTTTTGTCTTACTTTTATTTTGGAGAATATCAACATTTTTAAACGAAAATATTATTCTGAAGTAAGATGTTTGAGAGTAATGTGTGTCATAAAAAGTGAATTAATTATTTTCGTTTTGAAATTAAATCATAGTTTTGAGAGCCATCTTGAGGGAGATAATCTATATAGAGGTCTGCACAAGTAAGTTTCTCAAGCTTTTGGATGTATTCTGTATATGTTTCTGTGTGTATTTTCTTACTACTGTTTGATTATCAGTATATGAAATATATGTTGAATTCTAAACTACAAATGCGACTATTGAGACTCATTTCCATCGCATTGCCCCTTAGAAGAATGAATGAATGAGGTTGAGGGGTCTGCTGCAAAAGAAGCGAGGATTGAACACTGGTAAGGTTTTGTGTGTTTTTGTGGTTATGTTGAATGATTTTTATGATGAAGTTTTATCAGTTTTAAGTTTTGTTGGTTTATAGGAATTTGGTTTATTTATAATTGATCATGTAGTCTCTATAATCTAAGAATAATGTTAGCCATATTAATTATTAAAAATTTTACTTGTGAGAAAGTTCTGGACTGTCATTTCAGTTGGTACAAGAAACTATTTTCTTCTCCCGAATCAATTTTTGTATTCCAGCAAGAATCGATTTTAGCATTTAAAGAAGAACAATTCAGTGAACTTAAAAACAATATTCAACATTTTCGGAGGTATAAATTAGGTGGTATAAATATTGTGGTATAAATTAGGCTCTTAAATATTTTTAATTCTTTCTTAATACCAAATTACATTTTCATAATCAATTGTTATAATGAGTTTGGCTTTTTGAACAATATCTATTACAGATTTAAGAAACAAAACCCTATCAGCCTAATACTTAGCTTCAACAATGATATTTTAAATAAATAATTACTAATTGTTGCTGTTTCTAATGCCACATGTCTGATGCAGTCAGATCGAGGCCCACGAAATTCATCGAGGCAAAGGGCTAGAAATACGCCGTTGGTCTTGAGCACCATATAGGGGACAGTACGATTTAGTTCGGAGAAATTCCCGAAGGGACGATCGATGGCGACACCACCTATTTCTACCTCCACAAATTTTAGTATGGAACTGAAGTGGAGGGAAATATTCTCCAATCCCCTGCACTCGTGATTCAGCCCACTGATTTAACGAGCAAGTACTCCGTATGAACTCGTGGCATCGAGCATCGAACCTAGACCTTCCGGTCTAGAATCCGATGTTCGAACCACTAGGCTACCCACAGCCCATAATTATTATTTTCTTTCCGTTAATGATTAAATTTACACAGACTCGGGAAAATTTTATTAACTTATGCTAGTAATAAACAAATTATACTGTCTATCAAGTAGGAGATTAGATTATAAAAATTAAGAAAACAGGGGTTGTGTTTAAAAGTTATTTAAAAACAGGGAACTATATAGTTACTGATGTTTTCCCAAGCAACTTCATCTGATTTTACAAGTGTCTTTTTGAATAACTCAAAAATCATTTCCTTTAATAACTAATAATTCTGTCTTCAAATTATAACGAACGTGCACAGGAAAAAAATAGTAGTTTTGAAAATGACTAATTTTCCGAGTAATATTATTTTATTTAAATTTCTCAGCAAGAATGAAAGGGGGATCTTCAGAAGTATAACATCCTTGCAGCTTGAATCTAATAAAGGGATTCAGTTCTCTACTTTGATTAAAACAGGGTTATTTACGGTTACAGATTATTTAAATAAGTGTCACCAACTAATAATACTATATATTAAGCCTATTAATATTATTGAAATACAATTTATTTTCTAAAGTTTTAAGTAAAAGGATTTCATAACTTTAAAACATAATGAGTATTTTTGAAATCTGATTTTCTATGATGAAATTGCAAAACGTATAACTTATTTTTTCATACACTTCTTGCATGCTGTTATAACTTAAGAGTGCTTTTTTTAATATGCAATTGCTTATTCAATTAACAAAAACATTTTACTTGTAGCTTTTCCATAGTATGATGCACAATTTTCTTTTTTCGAATAGATAGCATGATATAGATAAGTAAAAATTTCATCGATACAGTTCTCAAGTATGTAAGTATGGAACTTTATTTAATTATAAGCAGAATTTTTACTTTTATTTTCAATTATTTCTTCTTCGATTGCTCGTTGAATTTCGGCAGACATTACGAATTTACGATTTACAAAAGTTTCTGATAGAATATCCGTAAATTGTACCAATAGAAATTCTATAACGACTCTTGAATTAATAGAATTTTATAAAAGAAAAAGTCAATACACACACACACACAGAGATCAATTAATTTTTAACCAAATCTGATTACTTTTTTGCATTAGGTGCGTTTCGGTGATAGTATTTTGAAAACATATCCATTTAACACAGTGCTTCTCAAACTGTGGGGCACGCCCCCTAGGGGGTCTGATAACTCTTCAGGGGGAAGCATGCATATTGAGAAGTCGAAAATAAAAGATTATTTTAAAAAGTTATCAATTTACTAAAAAGGAACAAAAAATATTCTGACATACTAAAAAATAAAAAATATACACTCGGATATACTATATTATATGTGATACTCGGATATACTATACTATATGATACTCGGATATACTACATGATATACTTACTATACTTATAAATGTATGAATATGGCACAATATATTTGATACTAAGTTAAGAACAAGTTTAATAATTACTAGTGATTTTTCCAAGGGCTTATCATATCCAAAATTGTATACAAAATTTAATAATTTTGTTGATAATTTGTACGGTTTAAAATTAAGGTCATATTGTAGCTTTACTGTCAAAGTATTATACATTATTACTGCATTCCATACATTGTTATTGCTCGCGATGAAAATTATGATTGAAAATTGGGTCACGAATATTGAAAGTCTGAGAAGCACTGCGTTAACATTTTATAAAAACGTTATAGGATTTCAGTTCAAGTGTTATCTCTATAAGTATATTATTTGCACTTTACTTTTGAAGAGCAATGTATAACTCGATTCAACTGCAAAAAGTATCATACCTTACATCAATATATCTTACCCTAATATCATTTCCCTCAGGGGGCTCACCTTCTTTAGGGTGGTTTCACAATCCCGAGGTACCCTAGTGATTTTTCCCTTTTTCCAAGGGATTAACTACCTTTGGTAAACATGGGTGTCACGACCCCGGGGTACCCCAGTGATCCTTCTCTATTTTCGACCCTCCATCTTGTCATCCAATTTCTTCTTTTCTTTTCCCGTCCAGACCACAGATCTATGAATGTTTGGCGCAGTATAGCCAAAACTGGCTCTTGCGCCATAAAACACCAAACTCAACTCAACCCTAATATCATTTCTTAGGTACTTTAAAAATTCAATCCATGCATACTTCTCTTTAATACGAACACAACCTGGTTGTAAAATAATTTAAATTCTTAAAATTACATTTCGGTTGAATGATCATTTTGCTTAAATATAAAAGTAAAGTTATTTTTTTATCGTCATTTTGAAGACTAAACAAATTTTAATTGAATTAATATGCTTCTTTGTTAATAAGAATAGAATGACTGTGACATCATACAGAAAAGGAATCAATATATTTGTTGCGGAATTTTTACTTTTTTTATGAATACATTTTTATTTTCAAATAACACTAAGAAGATCTGTCTTTCTTTATTATTACAGATCTTTGAAAGGAACACATTTATTCATTGATATCTGATTTCGGCAACAAAAAACACGTTAGTTATCTAATTCACACTTAATAACGACAAAAATTATAACAAATACCCACGGCGAGTCTTAAGGTATCCGACTACGTTCGGAACCATGATTTTAAAAAAGCGCATAAATGGATAATTTTCATGATATTTTGTGTCACTTAAATTAGAATACATGTATACAATTGTTTTAAGGACATTATGACAAAAAAATATTCAAAAAAAAAAAAAAAATATTTCGACTAAAAATTAACATAGAATAACCTTTTTTCAAAATGTTCTCCTTTTGTGAAAAATGCTTCTATTGTATTAATATTTTGCCTGTATATAGCTCAGACGTCTGTACAGAGGCTCAACTATGATTTTTGAAACATTCAAATTATTTTCAGAGTTACATGCATTTGAAATAATTATCGGCGTATTTTCTTAAAATTTCTCCCTTCTGTTTTCGTAAAACATGGATAAATCCACTTCCGAGTTATGCATTTCAAAAATTCTAGTTGAGCCTCTGAAGGGAGGTCTGAGCTGAATACAGGCAAAATATTAATACAATAGAAGCATTTTTTAGAAAAGGAGAACATTTGGAAAAAAGGTTATTCTAAGTTAATTTTTTGCCAAAATATTGTATTTAAATAATTTTTTTTGTCGTAATGTCCTTAAAACAATTGTATACATGTATTCCAATCTAAGTGACACTAAATATCATAAATATTATCCATTTACTAACTTTTGCAAAATCACGGTTCCGAACGTAGTCGGATACCTTAAGATATTTCGAAATTAATATGTCACTAAGAGTTTGAATTCATATTGTAGATCTTTCACAATGGCTCTTAAATTATGAAATATGGTTGCTGGAAACACTTTTTTCCTAGAGCAACCATGCATTTTTAAAAAACACAATTAGCACACACATCTTTAGTTGCGCTCGATGTTATTATTTTCATAAGCAATTAATTGAGTGATTTATATGTGATGTGTATTTTTATGCAATGAGATCAAAAATGGAGACACCAAATTAACACCTTTTTTTTTTTTTTTGTATTTTTTTTAGAAGCGGACTGAGCCATCCGACCAAAGTCCACTGGGCTCCTGATGTGGGCTGTGAAGCAGATAGAGATGCTGTGTGGCTCTGATGGTGACTTTAAACTCTCCAACACCAGCGGCCGAATCTGAAGGCTAACCTCGAGTTACAGGCAGCTTTTACACTTTTATCATTATTAGCATAGACTAGAGATCCATGCGCTTCAGAAAAAGAAGAAACAATTTATATACGCAACAATAACGGAGAAAGAAAAAAAAAAGTGTAAATGCTGTCATATGTGGAACCTGAAATCAGAGGACATAGAATAGCAAAAAGAATCTACTTACGAATTACGACACGTTCTATGAGCTTCAGTCTAAGCCGTGTGGATTGGGGAGTAGAGTATGACAGCCTGACAGCAAAATTCTCAAACAGGCTTTTTAACGATAAATCAGTATAATAAGTCTACATAACAAGGACATACTCATACAGAAACCATCTTGATGCTAAATACCAGTACAGAAACTCTTTATCCGCAGTGACACATCAGATGAAAGATTTATGTGAGTAAATCTAATACTTATGGAGCTACATTTTATAAGTATACTTTTAAAAAATTTCCAAAGACAGTAAATGTTTTCTAAACATTTCTTTACTGGAAAAAGGAGTGAAAATTTTTTTCCTCGTTTATCTACAGTGATTTTTGACAAACATGAGTGATTTCTATAGCTTCGACTACAATTTAAAGAGAAACATTTTGCGTACTCTGACCACAGAAACTTTCAGACAGCAGACTCAGAAATGCATTGTTGATCCCAGAACTCGAGTGCAAATTAACAGCTACTGAAAGAGTTTTTAGTTCTACCTGTATAAAAGACAAAACATGAAAACTCTTTTTAGACTTGTAACTGTGTAAAATATAATTTCCAGCTATGTACACAGCAATTCAAGAGGTGGATGTGCCAACAAGTTATTCATCGTACTTATTTAGCTCTATGGACACTTCTTGGAAGTGTTACTTTTAATTTTCAGATTTTCTGTAAAGCTCTTAAATGGGTGTTGAGTACTCTTTTCTGATGTTAATGATAAATCAGAACACAATCCCTACGTGTTTGAGAGGGTTCAATAATGCCATACATTTATAAAATCTATCGCATTATTTTTCTACGGAAAAAAAAACTGTTATAAATTTTACATTGAATTATAAAATCAATTTCGTTATGTAAAATAGACTAATTCTAAGGCTAAATATATAAGATGAAGTTATAAATATCATAAAAAATTGAACTAATTAAAAACAGTTTTAAAATAAGGTTTTGTCATATACATAAAATTCTTTTATTTAAAGAAATTATTTTCTATTAATTGATAGATAGATTATATAAAGCAGTTGGACCCTTTGTCGAATATAATAAAAAGCTATGAGCTTTTACCGGGGATTTTTGAAAACCTTTTAATTCTTAATATTAAATGTGACATTTATAACAATTTTGTTTTATACATATCCAAGATTTAGCAAACCAAATTTTAATTAGTTACAACTATGATAATGGCTGTGTGTGTATATGTATATATGTCTACTTATTCTTATCGTGAGGATAAATACGATATGACGTCATATGACGAAAATATGGTTGTTTATTAAGTATTGTGTGAAATGTGTTTAAACCATCATTAAGTCAAATAAGTGAACTTTTTATTAATTATTTTTATGAGAAATGTGAATGTACGTTTATTAGTGTATTTCAATGACCAGTTCTACTGAAAGAGAGGAACACTTATATGAAATTTATATTTCAATACGACAAACAAGTTCTGTAATACGGGTCTCTGCAACCGGACTAACATAGAAATGTTCTAGTAGTTGCAAAACTGTAAAATAATGCGAAGTGCATTAATTTTTGTCTTCCTTGCATGTTTTAGCGAACGCACCTGGAACTTTGCTCGCTACACACCTGAAACTTTGCTCGCTTCACCCTGAAGATTGTGCACTGCACAGCTTAACCCTAGAATGCTAACGTTAATATATCTCACAAAAGTGTGCGTACTAAAATACAACTTCCACAATGTAATTAATCATAATGATAATACAAACTTTTTTGATTTTACTAACGTATTTATATTTATTATAATGAAGTTTGACCTTAATTCATATTAATTAAATTGTTTCTAAAAATATTTTTGCCCAAGACAAAGCAAGAACTAACGTATCTTTGTGTATTGATATAATTTATTTCCCAAATTTTTAGCAGATGATGTAATACAAAAGTAGGTTTCGATTTAGTAAAATACGATGATTTAACAGAAAAACTCAAGATACATGAATTGTTCAAATGAATAGTTCCTAAAGCTGAATATTATTTCAAACGTTATTATTCATCATAAATTAAAAATGCGTGAATCTGCAGTAGTAATTGACGTCTATTCTTCTTTAACCCTTTAACGTCCTATTAAAAGTTACGCGATGCTCTCGCCAGTGCCACATAGGCATGCATATGTGGTGTATTGTAAGGAAAAGAAAAGGCATAAATAAGCAAATTTTTCAATGGAATAAGTAAATCCTTCGCAAATGCTGTCATGGACATTTTGTTATATTCCAAAGCCTTCTTAATAATTTTACTGAGAACAGAGCAAAGAAAAGAATCGTATGTCGGAAATATACTTCCGGGGAATTAACACACATGTTGAATGAGACGTATATATACGCCGATGGCAGTTAAGGGGTTAAGAGCCAGAACCGTTCAAAACATTAACTTGTCCTCTTGAACACGATCAAAAGCTCAAATATCTGCTGACCTAGGAAATCCAGTTATTTTATCTGCAGTTTATTTTAGAAATTGTTATGTGCATATCCGCATAAGCTACTTTGTCACATGGACGAGAATTCATAGTAAGATATTAAATTGATATAGCAGAATAATATCACTTTCAAAAAAGGAAATAGCAAAAATAAAATCAAACGTAAATAGGACGTTAAAGAATATGTAAGTCTCACTTTATGGATAAATAGGCAAGTTGATCAAATTTACCTGGAAAAATACGGTGCACTAATAGATTACGCAGTATAATTATTTATACATCCAG
Source organism: Trichonephila inaurata madagascariensis (assembly GCA_019973955.1). Lineage (NCBI taxonomy): Eukaryota > Metazoa > Arthropoda > Arachnida > Araneae > Nephilidae > Trichonephila > Trichonephila inaurata. Next base: position 130,151 of record BMAV01000532.1, on the reverse strand, counting down.
CTGAATTCAAAACGTGTTCTTAATTCCCACAAAATTAATTAGATTTTAATTCCTTTTATTTGTTATATGTGTAAAAACCATTAAATATTTAGTCAATTAAAACTTAAAATTTCTTAAAATTTCATCGATGCTTTCTTAATTTTTATTTATTATTATTTATTTTTTTTTTCAAATTTTTCACGTCACTGTTGAATAGCCTTGTTCTTTAAATAAATCCGAGAGAAACATCGTAAGTAAAATTTTTTGATAGTTAATTAAAACATTTAATGAAATAAGCAGTTTATGTTACAGTTTCTTTGTTTCTTGCTTTGTTTTGCCCTGATGTATTTTTTTTTATTCTTAAATTACACTTTTTTTTAAAAAAAAAATCTATATTATGAGTTCTTATTACATTTGTTGCCTTTTAGAGAAAATGAAAATAAAATTACCTGCAAAAATTTTCATGCTGATGTTATTTAGTTGGTACAAACATTTTTTTTTTTTAAAAAAGATTTATTTCAAAATTTATTACATGTTTCTAAATAATTGCAACATTAGATACGTGTCTTCAGCACGATTTGGAGAAACAGATTAAAGCAAATTCTTAAATAAAATCAGTCCCGACTTTTCGCAGAGAAAAAAAACATTTTGATTAAAGCGATTACTTATTTAAAAACAGGGATGATGATATACTATATACAATCGAATACATGCTAAATATAGTAACATTAGATTCCAGGGTTAAGCATTAATATCTTCAGTTATTGCTACGTAGTTGCATTCGTATCACAAACGCAATGCACTATTGTTTGCATGTCGTATACTTTGTAGGTTAGTCAAACCGTAGCAGGAATCGCGATAATCTTTAAAGCAATAATATGATATAAGTATTTTAATTTATTTTTTAAAAACGGCCATGAATTCCACTTCTGGCTTAAGTAGAAAACGAGTAACCTTTTCTATGTATATATTCCTATATATATATATGGTTATAAGATATAAAATCATTTATTTGTTTAATTTTCACTGGATTTTTTTTCACTAAAGTCAATAATTTTGTCACTAGACTTACCTTTTAAATGTATATAGTTCGTTACTTGTATACTTATTAATTATCAAATTACTTTTTTATTTTCTCTTACTACTTAAATGTAAACAAAATAATTTCTCTTCATATGGATTAAGACTGTATATATTTCTATTTACTGTAATTAGCTAATAGTATTTTTGGTGTTTTATCAATGCGTAATACATAACATAACGACCATTATATATGGAAGTTATCACAAAGGCAAGTTCATATCATTTCTTTTATAATGACAATATCCAATTTTTAATTTTGTACGATTTTGAACTGCATAATAAGCGGTGGATGAAAAACATAATATATATATATTCCTTCAAATGACTGTATCAATATGAATTTTCTTTCAATAAATGAGTAGTTCTAGAAATTTAATATCCTAAGAGAGGTTCTTATTATTTCATCTGAATTTTATTCATTGAGTCGACTGCGAGCTGTTTTGCAACCATAAAGCATTTCTGTGTACATACTTTCTTGCATCTGATCTCTGAATCTCTATCAGCCATGTTATGCAACATAGCTTTGATGAACGTTCATCAATATGAATTTTTTTATGCTATTGCATCATGTAAGTACCAGGCATATCTATTATATTAACTTTTATTCATAAAGAAAGAAATGCGTATTAAGAAGTAATTGCTAAAATTTTCCTTTTCTCTTTCACCGTCGACTAACTGAGGGTTATATCCCAATCATGAGGACATATTTTTTTAATTTTACGCACTTAATATTTCTCCATAGAGAGTTCTTGCAATATCTTCTAGAAGAAATAGTAATTCTCGGAGAATTCTAAGTTGTTCTGTGTTGCTTACGATATCGGTTAACACTTTCTATAAATGTACATAGTAATATGATGATGACATTCACATTAATTCTGCATGTATATTGTCTTGTAGTTTTCATATTTCTTTTATTATTAGCTATAAAAGTTAATTTGTAACGCGCAGAGTTACAGATCGTTATAAAAATGTATATAATCAGTAGGATATGCTCATCAGTGGTAGATAATTATTATTCTGTTAATAAATTCCATTTCTAAACCACGTTCCTTCTGGCCAGTTGGCAAATCCGTAGTGTTTCTAGTTATAGATGTATTTATTTCATATTAGTGTAGTACGGTGCATAGTAGCTTTTAAGTTGTAAAACGCTGTTTCTCCGATACATTTACCTCTAAGTATAATGTACAATATTATGCGTATATATATTTCGTGTTTATATAATTGAAGTAAGTCGCGTGTAACATGGTTGCGTTATTCTTCACGAAAGAATACTTTACGAAGAGTACTTTTCTTGGTATGCTGGGCTATGTGAAAGTTATCTTTCACAGCTTTTTTTAGATACACTTTAAAGTTCTGAATATGTGTTCCAAATGTAGAGATGGCGATTGAAAAACACTATACATGAGAATTATCTGTGCTGTAACATTTTCAATGTATTTTGCATGAATATTAAAAGATTTCTCTGGATATTAATAATAAATGTGGTGTATTTATTGTGTAAAATATTATGTGCCCTTTCTTTCAAAACTCTGGAAGGAAATATGAGTGTTTAGTAAACGAATTTAAGTATTAAAAGAAAAAGTCCCGAGTGCTTATTCTCTCGATGAACTTACAAGTAGAGAGATTATAAATGTTTCTGAACAATTTATTCCTGCTAACCTAAGATTCAAATTAGGTTTGAAGTAAAATTTCGTGTTAAATGTCACATAAAAAAACTATTGTTCCTATGGCAAATCTCTAATGATGAGTCCTTGAACAAAATTTGTTCAAACATTTAACTAGAAACAATTTAAAATATTTTCATTTCTTCAGAAATGTGATAAAAATTAATTTCAAATCAATTCATTATAGTTAAAATTTTTATCAAACTATAATCACAGCCAAATACAATATATATATATATACATATATATATATATATGATATGATTCATGTATAACATTGTAATATAAAGATTAGGCTTGTAAATATAATAGTTATTCATTTTATATATCTTAAATAAGATTTTCAAAAGATTATTAATTCCTAAGAATTTTTAATATTTTCGCCAAGATGGTCATTTTACTCTTTATCTGCTCTCAGAGTTATGAAGTTATGCAGGTTTAAATAACTGCATTTTTATGATGCATCTAAATTGCTAACAAGTCAGCCCTCTGTAATTTAAAATCCTTCTAATAGCTACATCCTGTATTGTATTGTTACTGATTCTTTTAACAGTTTAGCATGCTGTATAATGAAAAAGGATTTTTCATTCATAAATTGAAGATACTTTTGATACTTTTTCAAGACTTTTTTTTTTATGCTTCATGTGTTTAAAGTGAATTCATATCCTTAATTTAAAGTAATATTTTTCATTAAAACATTATTGATCTCGTATCTTGGGAAATTTCCGAAAATACAATGGAGTCTAGATTTAAAAAAGTACTATTGAAAATTTATACTACTGATAGCAAATGAAATGTGATAAGAATTTACGAAAATTTAAAGTAATGAGGTTAACATATAAGCATTGATATAATTCTGGAACTGCAAATTTGATTTCTTTGAAAAAACTGTGGGGAAAAGTGTTAAACATTTAAAACTATATCTTAAAAAATAATAAGTTAGTTTAATAATGATAATTTTTGCATAAACTTTTCTTAAATTGCTGTAAGATGAATGCATTAGATTCGGATCTGTTTTTTTTATTATCAAGCTACGTCAGCTTATCAGGAATTTCCAGTCAATAATGTAAATCTGTTTAAAAAGTTGTTTAATATTTACAGTGAAATCAATTCAAGTAAGAAGGTTTTTAATTATATATTTCTTAACATAGAGGTTCAAATATCCAAATTTATATGACAATGACAAAAAAGTGGAAAAAAAAAAACTTTAAATCCATAATCTATTTGAAATATCACCCTGATTTACTAACATCTTTAATATTAAAATGAAGTTTTATGTCAAATTAAATTGTAATTAATTTATAAAATAAGCAAAAAAAAAATAACTGATGCTATTGAGTTTTTTTTTTTTTTGGTATAGATGTATTTCAAACCAACCAAGTTTCATTTAAATAGCACGTTTAATACTCATTTATACAAAAAAAATCTCTAATGGTTAAAATATTTTTACATGCATCATAATTTCTTTTCATTCACTAAGTTAAATATCAGTCCTTCCCTTATAGAAAAAAAAGGAAGTTCGTTGGAATAATTTTGAAAATATTTTTAATTCTCAGTAATTTTATATGAAATAAATATTCAAAATCACAATATAATACATATATTGAAATAAACTTCTTTCAAAACTTTTCGTAAGATAACTGATAATATTTTTATTCGCATTAAATCTGAAGTAAATGCAATTCTCAAAATTCTTGTAAAACATTAAATATTTTTATAATACAAATAAATGCAAAGTTATTGGCTAGAGGAATTCAGCATCTCACAAATTTAAAATTTCTTTTTAGATCTGTTAGAAGTCTTGGATATGGAGGGAAAAAATTATGCAGTGGAATATAAATTGAAACTCAAAAATGCTTCTCACTTTACGAATATGCCTTATATAAATAATCATTTTCGGAAATTTTCAATAACCGTATGTTTTGTTCTCTGAAGCAGATTGAATTAAATTACAATTTTATGTCACCCCAACACATATATTCATATATATATATATAACTCTATTTTTCTGAGTTATGCTTTACTGCATATTTTTATTTCAATACATAGAAAGAATATATATTTCTCATATATTTATTCTAATCCTGTAATAAATGTATAGTATTCTCTAAAGAAACATTTTTCTTTGAAAATAATGTTCCAGATAAATGCATTCTAGGCTGAATTTTATTTTCCCAAAGGAAAGATTGGATAGGTCTTTATTGCATGAACGATAACATTTCAAAATTTCGTTTGAATAGCGATCTCGAGGTGACACAAGGTCCTGTTTTCATCATAAAATCACTAATTCACTGAATTTACCACACATGATTGTTTTTAATGCTTTATTTTATTTTTAAAGATCCCACGGTTTACTTAACTAGAGTAGAAATCTTTATAAAATTAGTGTTCTTCATACATATTTTACTTATATATAATTAACAGCTAAAAAAATCTCATTCAGACGATCTCTTTTTAAATCTTCATTTTATTTCATTTATAAAAAGGTTTACAATCAGAAATAGTTTACTTACACTGACTATTGAGGATTTCATAAATATCGTTTTAAAGTTCAAAGATTATAATTGTTACTGAATCAGTAAAATTAGTGCAATACCTTTAAGTTCTCTTTCTGGTCGTACTGTTTATAAAGTTACCAAACAAACTTCTCAAAATGTTAATAAATATACGGTAACAAAACAATACATAAGTTGAAAGAATTCAGGTATTTCTAAGTAGTTTACTGTAGTTAAATCCGTGTAACATCTTTAGAAAAGTATTACTTACGGTGCAATTCACTTCAAACACCAGCATTAAAAAAATTCTGTCTCATTAAAAACCTTTTTTTGACTTGCCGTCATTATAATCCCTAGTTTTATGTCTTAGTACCGTCCACTCTTAAGAGATTAGCAACATGAAGTACGAATCACCCCATCAATTTCCAACACACACACACAAAAGATATTTGTTTTTTAGTCCGAACTCACAAATTGAAAGAGCTGATTACTTCTAATAATGTGCTTTATATTTTTTTCTTTCTTATTCAGTTTATCTAGGAGTTATCATCACAACTATATTAAGTTTAAAACTATCGTATAAAGCAGATACAATTCTATGAAAAGTACTATCATGTTTTTGCTCCCGTTTTTTTTATTTAATAATCCTACTATTAATAATTTATTTTATATCTTATGATATAATATTAAGCAAAAGTAGCAAAATTTGTAGCAGGATGTTCAGAATGCAATAGGATTCTTGATATTGAAATTTTGGAATCAGTAAAAAGACAAAGTGTGGGTTCTGAATTGATAACGCTGTTGATAATTGTGTTCAATGTCTGATAGATGACTTTTTCAATGTTTATTAACATGTGTAATATACTAATATATAAATTTTTGTTTGTATATTGAAAATGTGAAAAATATCATACGATGTTTAATTATTGCACTTTAATTATATGTGTATTACAATTTATAAATTTATGTGTAGCAGTGTTTGTAGTATTTGTGTAAATGTCAAATAAAAAATAAATAACTCTTGTTATAGTTTGGGGCTCATTTTATTTTAGATCTATATTAAAAATGTGTCAAAAATGTTACTTATTATGTGCAACTGAACTTTGTTTACTTGCATCACTTGAGAATTCAAAACAAAATTTCTAAGTGTTTTATAAATTATTTATTTAAAGAATAACGGTGAAAGTAAATTTTTCTAAGGCTTATATATATATATATATGTCAAGGCCTTACACTCTTAGTTAAACACAATAAATTAATTAGCAATTAAAACAAAAAATCCCATGAGAAGTAACCGAGTTCGGTAATTGAATTATTCTCCCATAGAAAATAAAATTAAAATTATGAACTACTTTTGCCCTATTTAGCTTTTTAAAAGACAAAGAAATCCTTTTGATTTCTCTTTAACTTTTTTATTAAAATATTATAGTTATTTTTATACTAGTCTGTTTTTATAAGTAAGGTTTTAAGAGGTTTTCCATTCAGCAAAATAAGGTTTTTAAAATAAGACCTCATATCATTTTTGAGTTATTTTAAGAAAAGGTAAAGCATGCTATTTTACTTTAAAGAATGCAGTAATACTCCGAACTTACGTGATAGGTGGGATACAGTGATAACCGCGAAAGTCGAATTCGCCTAAGGTGTCTCATGGGTGATCATTTTGTCTCGAGAGCTGAAAATATAAACAATTTTCAAATAGATATAATTTTTTGAAATTAAAATAAAATAATATAATTCTTTTCCGCGTTATTTATAAGCAAAAAAGGTTTCAAAAAAGTGCAAAGTGTTTAAAATCTAATCATAATTTTAGAAATTATAAGCATGTGAAAATAAGAAACATTTCTGTAATAAATATTAATCAAATGTTACGTTGAGAGGGCTATTTTCTAAAATAATAGTCTTTGATGCATAAAAGTTCATGGAATTATAAAACGTTTCGTACTCTTTAAACCAGGTGTATCAAATTCAAAGGCTAACTTGGGCCAAACAAACAAGGATTAGCTTTAACTGGGCTGCAAAAAAAAATGAATATTCATAAAACGTAAGTTTATTTTGAATAATACATTATAATAAACAAAAATAAAAAAATGCAAGAAAAATGAAATGTTTACCTCCTGACACTAGACATCTGTTCTCTTCTACTGTCTCTTATTTCGGGAGAATTTTTGATATTTTATTATATATTATTGTGTACCGAAATATACTGAACGCGCGGGCCACAAAAAAGTTCGTTGTGGGCCAGATGTGGCCCACGGGCCATGAGTTTGACACCCCTGCTCTGTAAACCCTGCCTAATTTTAGTATTATACGTCTTTTATATTTCAAAATATTTAAAAAATATTGAAATTTCAAAAAAAAAAAAATTAAAAAATGAATTTTTTTAGTACTTTTTTTAATTCTATTTATACAAAAATAGCTACAATGTAGTAAGGATATATTTAAGTTCATAAATCAACTTATAGCTAGTAATTAGAGGTACCATTTTATAAAATGTAATGCGCAACTTAAAATTGTTTGTCTTACTGAAATATTTTTATTTTCATATGCTTATAATTTTTTAAATTATAATTATATTTTACACATTTTTGAAGCCTCATTCCTTTATAAACAATGTGTAAAAGAATCGAATTATTTCATATTAATTTCAAAGAATTATATCGAATTGAAAATTGCTTACATTTTCAGCTCTCGAGACAAAATTAACACCCCTGTGTACCCCTGTGTACCCTGTGTACCCCTGTGTACCCTGTGTACCCCTAAGTAGGGGTATAATTTCACATATAAGTACATGTAAATTATTTTTTGTTGGGGTTGGAGACGAAAGAATATACAATAATTTTCTTAAAAAATTACTTAATAAGAGCTCAGATAACACAAATATAAAATCACAAACTGAAGTTATTTTGCAGTAGAAGGTTTCATAAATTCTAACAAAAAATAGTCTACCAGCTGAAAGACCTTTTTCTCCCACAAAATTCCCTCTCAGCATGATCATATTTTTTTTATTCCTTGTTTTGTTGAAAAAATTCGTTGGAATCTCTATTTTCTCTCTCTCTCTCTCTCTATATATATATATATATATATATATATATATATATATATATATATAATGTGCAACCCTTTTATAATTAAACTGAAGCCTACTGTCAAATTCCCAAACGTCATTCGAATTTCTGATTGATCTGGGTCTAAAGTTCTTTAATGCATTTTAACAAGCTCATCAATGGTCGGCTCCTAATTGGGGGAATCTAGCGGTTCTTGCTCTTATTATGGTAAACTAAAATGTTTTTATCACAAAGCATTGAATCCGCGTGATATGTAAGAACAAGTATAGATAGCGGGAAGTAAGTAATCTAGGTGTGTAACTCGCAAACCAAAGGCAAATCAAAGAGATTTGAAAAACACCTAACTCCGGGTTAGTTGAGGTATTACTATACTTTATATCACGAAATTGTAGAGATTGGTTAGCAATAAATTGCTCTAAAAATTAATTATCTGTTAACAATTTTGATTTTAAATATATTCCGGTGGACATTTGAATCTATAAATAATCAGAATTTAAGCATTTAATGAAGAAGATTTTTCATTTTCCAAACCATCAAAATCTGAATTTATTATGCTTCTTAGTAAAAAAGAATGGCAAGAATAATTTTCATTACAGGTGATTCGAAATGAATTGAAAAATATAAATAAAATCATCGGAAATTTACTCTGGGCCTTTTAGAAAATTTATCTTTATCCAAAAATACGCTATATCGCATGGAGGGCAATAGTTTGGTACGTCTGTAAAGGTTCAAATGGTACATAAAGATTTTGTTAGGGCTCAAAATACCTTGGAACTTTATCATATTTAAAAACCCAGGACATTAAAATTTCATAATTCAGAGTCATTGAAATTATTTATTTTTAAAAACAACTAATAAAGAATAGAAAATACTTTTACGAAACATTAATATATTGATAATTGTACTTATGTTTTGAATAATATTTGAATGCAATCATTTAAATTTTTTCTACAAGAAAAAAGACGTGTATACCAAAACTATTAATGTCTGATGTATTTAATAAATTAGTCAAATCATGAAAAGCTGTAAAAAAAATTTGTAATAGACAAAACATTTTCAGTCCATATCAAGCCTTATATGTAGTTATCTGATGTCTTATAGGTGGATAGGTATTTAGAGGTTTCTAAACCTTAACCTAAAATTGCTTGCATTATCCTCAATAAATGCATTAAAAACAAAAACCACAAATCTATTGTTCTTATTTATTCCTATAAAAACAATTTGGACTAGTTATATTTAAAACAAAGGTCCATAAGCACTTTTTTCTAAATATTATAGGGCTGCGGCAGCCGAGTGGCATAGGTATCGGATCGGGGCTTGTCTTGTCATGAGTTCGAGCCCAGTACCATTAAAGACCCGCCGTTAAATCTGTCAAGAGCTCAAACGTCATCCTGTTGGTGTGGTAGTTAGGAGAGGGGGGTACCAGCTCAGGTGTCGTCCCCGTCACTTGACCACGGTTCAAAATTACGTGGTCCGTCGCCAAAAGCCCTCGTGTAGCTGAACAGTGCTACGTTAATATTCAATCAATCAATCTAAATATTATAACATTTTTCTCAAGTGTATATATATATATATATATATATTAGCTTAAAGATTTTAAAAATTATGCATTTCATAATGTGACAGAAAAGACAATTCTCCATACGTACATTGATAAAATGTAATGATATAATGTATAATAATATTTTTACACAAGCGTTGTATTGAAGATATCGAGTTAGAGTTATGGAACTTCCCGAATCGTATTAGCTGGTAAAGAAAGCAGCTATATTTAGGAGAAAAGAAAGAAATGCACGCAGATTCAAGATTGAAATATAAAGCTTAAAGCGATGAACCTCCATTAAACACACACACACAATCGTTGTCTTTTCTGATATTACCCTCATTATATTAAAATAAATATAAAGAGGTATCTGCTACTGCTTTTTTATAGCATTGACGATTTAATAACACAAAGTAGGAATTACTTTAAGTTATGTAGGTAATAATCTACAAGGAATTTACGAAAAAAAAGTTAGAATAAAGTGATAAATAGTACTTTGCTAAATTAGTAGACATTTGTAAAATAATGTCAAATATTACGAATAATTCCCTCTCTCCTTTTATAAATTTATCTTCAACAATTGCTTTCACTTAATTAAACAATAGTTATTTCACACTTTCAAAGGAGGTGGATAAAGATTGGACTTTTATCGTCCATCGCGGCAAATTCATATTTTATATTTTTTTAACACTGATACTCAGTCGAAATTAAAATGTTAGGTTTTTTAAAAAAAATAATAAATGCTTTGTATTAAATAGAGAAACAGGAAAAAATAACAATGTTAGACTATTTATAACAAATGTCTTGGATTATATTTCCTTCTCGCTTTCACTGGCTGAATAGTCACTGGACCATCCAATAGCAGCGTCTTGAAATATATCAGCATATCCAAGACTTGGTGGTTTCGTCTGAGTATGATTTTGGCGCTAGTATCCCAAGTACCAAAGTACAGATACAACATGTGCACGGCAGACAACAACACTACCACCAACTTTGCACTGACAATACCATTCAATGTTTGGATTATGACCTATACTTGTTCTTATCCATATGTTATATACTTTTGAACTTGTGTGTGATGATCTCAACGAGTCGAGAAACTAAGGAATCTTCTCGATTTACGTAAAGAGAGTACAGCCCCGTTTGATTATGGTGTTCGTGAGTGCATTACTTCTTAATAATATACACAAAACGCATACAATATTGCGTAAAATAATGGCCACAATAAAAAAGAAATATTTGCATTTCAATATGACATGCGCGAGGTGAAGACACGTTTGACACCTGAGTCTGACTGATTCAAGGAAAAGTTATTTTGTTTCATATCACATCAATGCGCTCGATACACCAAAGCAAATGAATGTCAGTTTAAAAGTATTATTATTGTAGTATTTGAGAGACCAAAAAATATAGTGGTGCTTAAAGAGCTTAACAGTTTTTCTTAAAAAAATGAAAGCTAGAAAAAGAGTTAAAAATAACAAAACCCAACGAATTTGCCAAGTTTGATGACCTTTTTATGTGATTTGCTATTTTTTTTTCTTAATCTTTTATAATAAAAGAAAAGATAGATACATATAGTTCATAAAAATATAACAATGTAGCTCCAACAAAATTTTTTTAAATTTTCATGACTATGATGGGCGAAAAAAGGCTGATCTTTAGCCACCTCTTTTTTCAGTGATAAACGATAAAATAAATCCAGAATATCCCCAGTATGTTTTAGAATATAATAGACTCACCACATGGAGGGCAGATGTACGCTAAGTTTGCAGAGGCCCTAAGTTATTACTTTAGCTTGGTGTGGAAGTTGAGAACGTGGGGTCCAAGCTCACAGGTGTCAATTTTGTCACTCAACCGAGGATCAAAATTAATATGACGCTAATAAATAATCATTCATTTGAAGAGAATAACAAATGTATTATGGGAGTCAGTTTGTAAACCTATGAATTGGGGTATTGTGTTTCCTCCGAAAAAAATACTTAATGGAAAATTAAGCCTTTGCATAAATTTTCAGATAGCTCGTGACTTAAGCCCTTGTTAAGTTTGCCAGTCTTAACTTGGATCTAATCGAAGTTCAGATACAACATACAGACATATTTGATGATAAACAGACTTGGCTGTGCCACATTAAATTTTTCGATTTTCTATAAGATATGCGTTACAATGGACACTTAGTATTTGATTAAATAATAAGTTTAAAAGTAATACTATACTAATCTTCAAATAAGATGAGTTCAGAAAGAGAAAGAATTATATATATATATTGTCAAGTACAAGAAAAGAATTGTGGAAAATTCGACGAGTAAAAAGGATTAACATTCATCTGCATAGAGATGAAGTTAGATCTTTAAAAAATCCAAAATAATGATCAGAGTATGATAATTTCAGTTAATAATTAGACAAGCTAAATGTTAAGAAGCCTAGGTACGATTTAGGTCTAACCAACCTTTGTTTCCCGAGTTTAAAGACATTATCTGTGAATGGTTTAGTATAATATGGTTGTACACAGAGCTCCTGCAAGAGCATCATAATTAGATTAGTCGCCAGAATAATTCAAAATATCATAACACTTGGTGGGGGGTGAGTGAATATTAACGTCGCACTGTTCAGCTACACGAGGGCTTTTGGCGATGGGCCACGTAATTTTGAACCGTGGTCAAGTGACGTGGACGACACCTGAGCTGGCACCCCCCTCTCCTAACTACCACACCACACCAACGGGAGGACGTTTCAGCTCTCGACAGATTTAACGTGCATCGCTGCCCTACACGGCGTGTCTTTAGTGGCATTGGGCTCGAACTCATGACATGCCTGCCATGGTCCGATACATTAACCACTGGGCTACCGCAGCCCATAACACTTGGTGGATGTGTGGCTTTGTTTCCCACTGACAACTATGATGATATCTTAGAACTCGTCTTATGATTCATCTTATTTGAATAAATGTTAATTATTGACAATGTAAAATAAGACATCCTTGAAATCAAACTTTAATGTGGTTTGTTTGAAAAATTAATATAATACTGATTCTTATTTTTGGGCAAAAGCAGTAATACTACACAATTATCAATTTAATATCAATAATATAGACACAAGTATTAACTCTAACTACTGTTTAACTTTTTTAGTTTGACAAAACTATAGCTAATTAATAAACGATGATTAGTTAGAACGACGAATTCACCCTAAGGCAGTGTTTCTCAAACTGTGGGGCGCGCCTCCCTGGGGGGCGCGATATCCCTTCAAGGGGGGCGCGAGCATATCGAAAATAAAAGGTTGAAAAAAATTAATTTACTGGAATGAAAAAAAACAACAAAATACTTTCTGATATAATAAAAAAATACAGATCTACATTGATGTGATTTATATATATCATCTGGTGAAAAAAGGTCATCAAAAATAAAAGAAAATATTTTGTTTGCTTTGCTGTAATCCTACGATGAGAGATTTTTTATTACGTTTCTTTTAATCTAAAATATTACTTTTGCTGACTTTCGAACTTAGTGGTATGTTATCTGCATCCCCTTTTTTAAGGAAGTTGTAAATTATATAATTCTGTTGCGCTTTTTTCACAATGTGAAAGAGTTTTATGATACATGGATAAGCATATTGAGCACTTTGAAGGATTAATTGGCCAAGATTAATTTTTATGAGTCTACTGAAACATATAATACAAAAATCGTTAATTCTGGGAAAACTGTTTATTTGTTACCAATGACCTTGACAGAGAATCCTCTAATATGACAGTCTTAATGGGAGCTAAAATGAATTGATCACATATCTCCTTTTTTGGGAGTGGCAAACGTTTTTTTAGAATCTTAGGATACTTGTTTAGACCGAATTTCCGGCACGATCACTTTTTTTCAAAAATATTTTCTTGAATATGCTTCATTTTCCCCTTTGAATAACTTAGTGGTTTTAATTGTGATGTTGTGTGTACGACTGATTATGGTTTATAAATGTAAATGAGCAGAATATGAAAAAAGAATTGGACATCAGTGATCTCTCTGAAAGGAAATTGAAGCTGATCAAACAAGGGAAACACTTGCTGAAATAATGCATATTAATCATGTTAGCGAAAGTAAATTTTAGAAAAGCAATAAACATGAAACGAAAGGAAAATTTTCAATAGCTACATTAAGAACTTTATCAAGAAAATACAAAGCCATAAGTGTACCGCAAAATGCACTTCACCCTGTCAAAAAAACACAAGCAAGAAAAAGTTCAACAGGATATTTGTCGATCATCAACGTACATTAAAATTACAATAACGTGAACAAAATGTGACAGTTTTGCTTGCAAATAACTTTCCTGTAATGTTAGCAAAAAGTGTCTGTGATTTGTGTTCTTTATTAAGGTCACGTACATTTGGAACAATTTAGTTCAGTTTTATTGGATATTTACTCAATTTATGAAAGACAAACAGAAAAATCCTTGAAATAGGTAAGTATATTTTCTCTTAGTTAAATTATTCACTGAAATTGTGATTTTTATCTTGTATATTGAAAATAATTATAAAAAAAAAGAATTGGGGTGCATCACTCCCCGCGACCATTAACGATAGTATCGAGTGCACACCTGATCCCGGGCTAAAACATTTTGAAGTTTTCTCGCTTTAAATATTAAAAAAATAACACAATTGTTATTCATTAGAATTTTATATTCTTTTTTTATTACTTAACATTTATTCTAAATGCTAATTCTGCGAGGCTTAAAATTACAGTTCATTCAAAACCGTTTATAATATGAGTATTCATTTCAATAAATCATTTTACATTTTTGTATACATTGTCATGCACTTAGTTTTACTCTCCTTACAATTAAGCTATTATATCAAAAATAATATATTATCATTTTTTAAAAAAATAAACTTGTGTTAAGAGTGGGTACTTCAGCCATTATATAAGAACAAGTTTAATAATTATCAGTGACTTCCATGGGCTTGTCTTGCAGAGCAAAGTTTTTCAAAGGAAGGCTAAAAATTAGAAATTGACACTCAGAGTTGTTTTTTGATATTTAGCTCATATCTATATTTTGTCTTCAAAATAGCCATCGCAGAAAATCCGGATTCACAAAGGTATGATGTTAATAAATTAAAAGTAAAAAAAAACTTTTTAAAAACAAGCTTTTATTTAAATGCTCTAAAAAGAATAAAATAAACTTTTCTTTTAAAAATTTTTTTGCTATCAACTTATAAAATCGTTACACAATTTATGATATTAAAGCTTGTCGCGAGATTTACCTGTGTTGATAAACAAGCAAATTAAATAACTTGATCTGATTGATTTAAATTTTCAGTCTAAGTGAAAACGAGTACTTAAATCTCGCGACCAGCTTTTATATCATAAATTGTGTAACGATTTTATAAGTTGATAGCAAAAATATTTTTTAAAAGAAAAGTTTATTTTATTCTTTTTAGAGCATTTAAATAAAAGCTTGTTTTTAAAAAGTTTTTTTACTTTTAATTTATCTATATTTAGCTGATATCTATATTTTGTCTTCTAAGCAGCCACCATATTTTGCAATATGTTCCAATTTAAAAATTAGAGAAAGGAAAAATAACAATAATTATCCTATTACTTAATTTTTTGTTTAAAAGTAACGTATACACAAAATTTAATACTTATGTTATTAATTTGTACGATTTATAATTAAGATCGTGTATTGTAGCTTTAGCGTCAAAGTGCATTATTATTGCATTCAGTAATTTATTAATGTATAAGGGGGGCGCGATTAAAATTGTGATTGAAAAGGGGGGCGCCAGTATTGAAAGTTTGAGAAGCACTGCCCTAAGGCGTTAAAAGTATTGTACAATTCTCATCTCCAACTGCTGCAGTGCGTGCAGAACGTTATGTATGCTCCCGTATCAACCAGGACCACTATTGACTGATTGGGCACAAGAAGCTTGCTTTCAAGATTCAGTCATTACGAATAAAAGTCTTCGCTTTCATTTGGAATAGACTTTTGGTAGGCCTACTTGCATAATTGAAAGGCACCGAGTCCTGATCCTCAACCAATCATGTTTTTATTTCAGCAATGACAATTGCCACCTGCGATTTTCTGTAAGAAGCTCAGTTTGAACGTAACTGTATAACGCTACACCGAGCGTCAACCTGGCATCTTGGATTGGGATATATCGTCTATGATAGCTGGTCCATTTTAGAGATATTATAACGTCCGATTTATATATATGTGTACGGACCACCTACTGTTACTACCGTCATTACTATTTATCTGCAAGAAGTACCCAACGATGCTTACTTGCCAAATAACGATCGATGGCATAGGTCATGCATCATCTAATAAAGCTGGCAGTGTAAGGTACTTTCCTGGTTACCAGTGTCCCTGTTCTTTCACTTATCTAGCTCATGTGGGACATTATTGCTCATCGTATGCGAACTATGCCACCTTCTCTCTTAGACAAACTCGAGACAAATTGTTGATAGCTAATGGTTGTTCATCCGTCAGGCCACTATTCACATGCTCATTGACTCTTGTAGACCACGTATTTCGTGTATCTTCAGCCAAGGTGGATCTACAGCCTATTGATTACTAGATATTGATGCTCCCTTAATTGTTGTATCACATTGAATTAAATATCACTTACTGCTCGATATTGTCTCGCTTTATTTTCCAATTTTCATCATTTCCTACATGAGTTTAGAAACACATGAAGAAAGTGATGGAAATTGTGTCATGGTATTTGTAACACTATTTTTTATAATTATAAAAGCGCTTTACTCGTCAGTTGTTTTATACATGTCAAATATTTTAGCGTGTTTCCTCAAGTGAATCAAATTTAGGAAACCTTTATGCCAGTGCTTCTTAAACTTTCAATACTGGTGGCCCTATTTTCAATCATAATTTTTATCGCGCCCCCCCTTATACAATAATAATGCGCTTTGTCGCTAAAGCTACCATACGATTTTAATTATAAACCGTACAAATTCACAAGAAAGTATTAAATTTTGTATTTGTTACTTTTAAGTAATATATATTTTAAGCAAATTACTTTTAAGTGATAGGATAATTATCATGTCATTTTTCGTATCTATAATTTTTAAATTGGAACAGATTACAAAATGATATTTATTTAAAGATTTATTTCTTTCATCATGCATTTCTAAAAGTTTAAATGTCATTAGAAAAATAGTCTAGTCTCTATGTTGCTCTCTATCATATCCGTCACAATTAGCATTCTCGCGAACGTCTGCGTGAGTCTGAGCAAACTATCCGACGTCTGGGCAAAACGTGTAATTGCAAATGTTGGTATTTTTTTCCTTTGCAGACCTAGCATATTCCCCAGGAGCTGGTATCACTTTTTAGTGTGGCACCGTATAATAGGCGATATCAATTGCCGCAATTAATTTTGATGCCCAGTTTCCTCAGTAGGAGGCACCTGAGCTCTGACGATGCAAAATTGAACTTAAGAATTTTTTTTAAGAATTTTGGCCTACAAGCCGAATGGGAACTTCAAGGGATTTTTTACATGCCGAATAATCATACGACATGGCCGTTCATGACCGCTGTTGATTTTCTGCATCATGAAAATCCACCGAGATGGGCTGGGGTCGAATCCGCAACCTCTGTGTGTGTGTGGTGCAGATGGCCAGCGACAAACCAACTACGCCACCCAGTCGGCACTTGCTGAATTGTAAGGAGAGTAAAACCAAGAGCACGGCAATGAATACAAAAATGTAAAATGATTTTTTTAAATCAATGCTCAAATTATAAATAGATTTAAAGGAACTGTAATTGTAATCCTCACAAATTAGTATTTATTATAAATGTTAAATAATGAAAAAGAATGTAAAATTCCGATAAAGAATAATTGTGTCATTTTTAATATTTAAAACGAGAAGACTTCAAAATGTTTTAACCCGGGAGCAGACGCGCACTGGATACTAATGGTAATAGTCACGCGGGGTGACGGAGTCACCCCGAAGCTTTATTTACAATTATTTTTATTGTACACTATAAAAATCACAATTCGAGTGAATGATTTAACTAATAAAAAGTATACTTACCTACTTTCTACCTTTGTTCATAGATAATTTGAGAAAAATTCCAATAGAACCGAATTAAAATGTTTTTAAGGTACGCGACCTTAATAAAGGACACAAATCACAGAAACTTTTCACGAACGTTACAGGAATGATATCTGCAAGCAAAACTGTCATATTTTGTTCAAATTTTTGTAGTTTGACTCTGTTCCCCGCGCGACCACTCCCGAGTTAAATAAGCAATCAGTGTAAAACTATGAAATTTAGTTCTAAAAAGGAATTATATAAAACATTTTTCATCATGTTTTATATGTTTCAGAATACTCAAAAATAAATATTGGCCAAATAATCTTTCAAAGTGCTTTCTGTTCTTTTCGAAATGTCATATAACTCTTTCGTATACGTGCATTATTTACAACTTTCCTAAATGAAAAATAAAGGCATAAAAAAGGAACGAACTAACCATAACAGTAAGTTCGAAGGTCAAACAGATGAATTTTGTATCTTCTTAGAATATTTCTCTGGATCTGGGTTTGGTCTTTTCTCTGAAATAGTTTTTAGGTTGAAAAAGAAAACTCAGTAAAAAAATCTCTCATCGTGGGATTACAGAATATCAAACAAAATGTTATGTTTTTTATTTAGTTATAGGATCAGATAGCTAATGAATGTATCGAAATGAAAGCTCTTATGTTTGATGAAGTAATACTAATAAATTTTATCAGTGTAAATGTGTATTTTTTGTTATGTCAGAAAGTATTTTCTTACTTCATTACAGTAAATTAATTTTTTTTAAATCTTTTATTTTCGATATGTGCTCGCGCCCCCTTGTAGGGTTATCGCGCCCCACACTTTGAGAAACAGTGCTTTATGCACAATAATATTATGTATAAATATACAGATGTGAATAATAAAAGAACCAAGTTCCCATAAATTCTTAAATTATTCTATTTATATGTCAATGTTCTGTAAATTAGTTTAAACGTATTACACAGGAATGAAAGCAGCAATGCCTTACATTAACAGAAAAATAGTTTTTTTTTTATCAAAACAGATTTAATAATATTAAAAAAGAATTGGAAATGCATATAATAATATGTTTGCTTTTTTTTGTGTGTGTGTGAATGATATAGTACTTTTTAAAACTGTGTAGAGCAAACGTTTTTACTGCAGATACTAAATGTATTTCCCTTTTAAAGTTAAAAAGTACAATGTAGCTTGACTTTTTTTACAATTGGAATAATTTCTTGGTATTGAAAACAACTGAATTGATTTTAAGAAAAGAAATTCTTTTCCTTTTTCAATAGCATTTTTCCTTTCCCTATTAAGTTATTTTTATATAGATAAAATTCTGTTTGTTTGAAAGTCATTGTTATATAAAGTATACTTAAGAAATCCGAAAAAATGACTTTAAAATATTAAAAATAACAAAAAAACCAGCTTATTTTTTCTTTGTAAGCGCCTCTGTTTTCTACAAAATCTTTGATAAAATATTTGTTTGACACTGTTGAAAATATCAAATGACAGATTGGAAAGCACTCTATCAGCTTTCTTTTTTTTTCCAGAGTTTGTTGCGATTCATTTACTTTTCTGTCAATAAATTTTTCCGATGGTGTCCCTTTCGTGATATATTTAGTGTACCTTACCATCACGCTTTATTTAGCTTCCCTGATCCAAACGTTGTGTTGTGGGAGTCGATGAGAAATACGAACACTTCAAATACGTCAATACTAACCTTTCACAATACAAAAAGTTCTTTTAAAAGAAGGACTTTCACATATATTTATTTGTGGCATAGAATGCTTAGACACATTTGTACTCTAAGTTTAGTACGCATTCAATATTTTCTTATAATTTCAAATAAAATACTTACAGATATATTTACACAGTCAATTAAAATAATGTATACATTTCATTCTTATATGAATATAATTTATTTCAAATGTATCAAAAGAGATGAATTAAATTTTAGAAAGAAAAAAGTGATGTAAAAATGTAATAACTTGTGAATTTTAAAAATGTTTTTGAGAGTAAATTATATTATCCTCATTTACCTAGAAAGTGATATTCAAATGAGACGAATCCCGTAAATAAATATCTTAAAATAATTATAAGTAGACAAAGCAATAACAGAAACTGGTCAAGAACCACATTGGAGCTAAAGGACACGAATACAAGGCAAAATACACTGGTGTGCAAAACTTAAGCAACAGGTGGGTTTATTGCCATAACTTCACGAAAAATCATCTGAGAGACATGAAATTCTGAAATGAGGGAGAGTATTATGTACGTAAAGGATGACGAAAGCATCGGCGCTGAAAAAGGAATACAACGCATACGGTATGGAATCAAACAAAAACAAGCTTTATTGAACGCATAGTATCGTGACTCATGATTGTCTATCCAACAGGAAGAACAACAAGCAGATGTTCCTTAATATGGTATATGCCCTCCCCTTACTACAATGGTTGCTTTGCACCGTCTCCGCATACTCAGAACCAGCTGGTGCAACATTTCTTGAGGTAGGAGTGCCCATTCCTCAATCAACATCTGTTTGAGTTGTTGGTTGTTCTCCGGATGATGTAAGCGTGT
>BMAV01000532.1:50901-91273 GCA_019973955.1 Trichonephila inaurata madagascariensis | reverse complement strand
CCGATATATATATATAAATGATTTTTTAATAATATCTATTCACATAAATCCTTATTTCATTATCATAATCATTAAATATGTTATACAAAACAACCAGAAAAAGTTTCCAAACTTTATACTAAATGTATATAAAATCCTCAGCAATTTAAATACACGATTATCGAGAGAAAAATAAAAATATGAGAAAATGCCATTTCGGAACCGAGATCTTAAGAAAGCGCATAAATGGATAATTTTTCATGATATTTATTGTCACTTAGATTAGAATACATGTATAAATTGTTTTAAGGACATTTATATATAGAAAAAAAATATTTAAATACAATATTTCGGCAAAAAATTAACTCAGAATAACCTTTCTTCAAAATGTTCTCCTTTTGTGAAAAATGCTTCTATTATAATACTATTTTGCCTGTATATAGCTCAGACCTCTTTACAGAGGCTCAACTATGGTTGTTATAAAATTCACATTATTTTCAGAGTTACAACCAAATGAAATAATTATCGGCGTTTTTTTCTTAAAATTTCTCCCCTCTGTTGTCGTAAAACATGGATAAACCCACTTCTAAGTGATATATTTCAAAAATTCTAGTAGAACCTCTGTACAGAGGTCTGAGCTATATACAGGCAAATTATTATTATAATAGAAGCATTTTTCGCAAAAGGAGAATATTTTGAAAATTTTTTATTCTATGTTCATTTTTTATCAAAATATTTTGTACTTAAATAATGTTTTATTGTAATACTATTCTTAAAACAATTTTATATACATTTTCTAATCTAAGGAACACTAAATATCATAAATATTATCCATTTACACGCTTTTGCAAAATCACGGTTCAGAACGTAGTTGGATACCTTAAAGCTTTCAAGGTCAAAAAAATAATTTAAACAGCTAATTGCGGACACTACGCGTTCCATTTTCGGTTTTCTCTTCGACATGATGGTAAGAAAAGTTAAATAACCGGCTAAATAATGTATATAGTTAGAAATTCAAAATTTTGTTCACATAATTTAGAAAATTTGCGCAGTTAAAATGAAATAATAGATTAATTCGATGTTTTGGTCATGTTTAGGGTAATGTGTCCCCTTAAGCAGACTTGCTTAATTTTCGTCATGTTTAATTAACAGCAATATTTTTCAGATACATTAGTAATAAAGTAAGAAAAAATGATGCTTTTCTTCGGAGGGAATAGAACTCTTCTTATGTCAAAGTGAAAAACGGTTTCGTTTCATGTTGGTGTACTGAAGTGGAATCGCATTCATTGCCGTATCATAATCTAAATTCTATTGTATCCCCTATCAGTGTTACTTAATTTATGTTCATGCCAACAAGTTTTATATTCGTTCATTTTTCTTTCCCTTGGAGACAAGATATAAGCAATATGTTACATGATTCTGACATGATTCGAAAGCAACAATGAACAGACAGAATAAATAAATCATGAATGAGAGTGAAGAAGGCAATAATAATGTAAGTGTATGTCTGTTGGTTTCGTTCTATGTGACATAAAACCATGTTCAAAGTCACAGAAAATGTGTTGTCAACAATTCCAACGTTGTGCTGATGTCAATCGGATAGCAAGAATTACATAAAGAAACAAGATATTGCAACAATCTTGTCAACTATTGTGCTCGAGTCCGTCAGTTAGTATTTTCACGATATTTTTGATAAAACTGAACTAAAGTCGGATATCTATTTAATAACTTTTGAAAACAAATAAAAAAACAGCTCTGAGGGATAGAGTTCAGTATCAGGATAAAAATATGATAATAACTTTTATTTCAGTCATTTTTATAAAATCCTTGTTTAAATTTGTATCATAAATTGGCGAGTAAGATGCGGATGAAGCCATTATCTGGATTTTACTTCAATCTTTACAAAAGAAAAATTGACTTGGGGAATGAAATATTGATTTTATTGAAGAATATTTTGAGAAGAAGCAAAGAATTTGAGATAGATGAATAATGAAGCTATTAAGATAAGCAACATTCTGAATTTATAAGAGAAAAAAAGCCAATACAGACGTAAAAAAATACCCCTATAAAACTGCTGGGAAACTCGTAAAAAGTAATACCCTTCTCAGGAAAAGTGTTATTCTTGTAATTGAGAAAAAGTTTGTAAAAATCCTCTATCGAGAAAGTATAATTGATTTCATTATCAAATGGTGAAGCAATGAGCACTGCAATACCTTACAAAATCCTCAAATTATTGATTATTATAAAACTGCGGAATTTTTGTCAATAAAAAAAATGTGAAATAGATATCGGTTCTACCGTATTTCTCTTATGACTATAGAAATAAATTTAAGACGCTGCTGACCCCACAAAATGAAACACCAAGAGGAAATGAATAATCGTTTCTGAAAAATGTACAGAATGAGTCATCCTTTGGAATTCATCAATAATTAGTACTACTCCCTTACTAAAAGAGTAGAGGTATAAAGATCTATCAGTTGCAAGTATCATATTTTAAATTACAAATAAAAATTGTTATTCAGATTTCTGTATTTAAAAACGATTCTAAACATGTGAAATTTTTACAGAATTTGAAAACTAAATATTTCTTTACGTTGAATGATTTTTAGGTTATATGCATTTAAATTTATTTAAATTCATCTTATGGACAACCAAAGTAATATAAGTCCTTCTATTTCACGTAAAAACTAAAGTATTAAATGATAAATAAGATATCAACTCAATTAATGGGAATTCAAATTACCAGGTTTTTTCCTCAATAGGTTTGAAAAATTCTTAAATTAAGTCGGAATAAATTGACTGAATAATTGTATCAGTCGATAAGGCGAAGTAAGAATTTAGCGTCTTGATAATTATACGATGAATCTTCAACCACCCAATTAAAACGAAGGAAAATTCTGGAAAAGCTGCTAAGTAAAAGAACTTTTAAAAAAATAAGAAGAAAAGAAAATTTTACCTTGCTATTATCTGATTCGAAAAGCCAGCGATAGTTCTTTGACAATCAGAAAAGGAGAAAAATGAGAAAATTTAATGAGAATAAGATCCGGTCAAACTACACAAAATCAGAAAAGCGCTAGATTATACAGCTATAAAGAAATAACTTTCAAATAATTGGGGTTCATTTTAATCCCGAACTTTCATACTCTAAGCGATTCACGATACTTATTACTTTCATTTTCGTATTTTTGTAATAATTTTTGTGGATGGAAATCAGAAATGATTAATGGTACTGTGAAATGCAATAGGAATTTTAAAAATGGTACTTGTTAAATTTTACAGGGATTATTTTTATAATTAGACACACAGGCTGACACTTTAAAACCCATAATTAAATAGTCACTAGTCTTATATATATGTGAGTTTCTTTCAAAATATTTTGCTAAAAGTACTTTAACAAAATTAAAAATTGTATCATTTCCTTTTTTTTTAATCCATTTAATTTAAAAGTTAAGGTGTCAGATGGCAATTGTTGTTTCTTATTGTATTAGTTTTTAACAAAATTATATAAATTCTTTCAGATTAACGGATGGAAAATTAAAACTGAAATATATGCAAAATTATTATTCTAATAATAGCAGTTTTTTTTTTAATTTAACCGCTTAACTACCGATTAAAAGTTACACGATTCGCTCCCTAGTGCCACCGTTTATCACATATGCTCGCGTATACGGTGTATTGGGAGAAAAGGCACAAATAAGCAAATGTTTTTCTGAAATAAAAAAAAAAATCCTTTGAAAACATTGTCAAGTTCATTTTATTACATTCCAAAACCTTCGAAATAGTTTTACTGATAGCATCACAAAGGAAGGGATCATTTTTCAGAAAGACGTATATATACGTTCAGGACACATAATGCACTGTTTGAGAGCGAAGGATATATACGCAGGTGGCATTTAAAGCTCAAGGATTATTAAAAATTTCGGCTGATCTCTCTCTATAGACATTTATAATTATTGCTTTTTTAATTATTTCAAAATATTAATTTAATTTCAATAGTTAAAATTATGCACCATCACAAAACACATAAATTAAAAATATCTTTGCTTAAAAAATCTGAAATGAAAAGTTTATGACAATAAAAAAACAAAAAACTGTTAGATAAATCATGCAACCCATTTCCATATAAATCTTAAAGTAATGCAAAATTTATTTTCTCAAGTCTCAGATAATGCAATGGTTTAAAATTCCTACTGACTCTAACTTAACAATAAGAATACGGAAGTTGTATTCAACAGCACATGAAAGGCGCACTTGCGTATACTATTAGTAAACAGCACTATGCTGTGAATATTTTGAAACTCAAACTGAAGAGCATTATTGAAAATGACTAAAATTATTCAGTCCCATAATGTGACTTCTCACAGGATTTTAGAAAGTTGAGTAGCTGTCTGCCTAAAACTCAGACTGACGTGACTTGAATTAGTTATTCGGCTAATGTAAAACGAAGTCAGTAAGCTTTAACGTTCCGGAAAATGTATTGCGAAAGAACGCACAATACATATCATGCTAAATTGAATTTCTTTGTATTCTGTCTGGGTTTGCAGCAGTAACTGGCTGTTAGGTATTCAGGAAATACCAATTTAGCAATAAATGTTTATTACCTTTCCTAGTACTCACCCATATATTCTATAAATATTTTATCTGTCTGTGTTTAAATAGATTTTGTACCCTTATAGTTTTAATTGCAATTAAATATTAAGTACAAATTAATTTATGTATCTCTAAATATTGAGTTTGATACATTAGATTGAACAAATCCTATCTCGTGTGCAATCATTGAGTTAATTTATAACATTTTATATTTAAAATTCAAGGAACTAAAAGCATGGTTCGTTACATTTCAGTTTTGAAAATTAAGTATAGGGGGAACAGAAAGTCTTTCCTGGATAATAAAAGTTCATTTTGAAATAACCAATTCATATAATAATGTAACTTTTACTTCATTAGATAGGCCAGTTTTAGTAGGTCTTTTTGTGTGTGTGTTTGTGTATGTGCGCGTGCATTAGATGACAATAGTTCTTTTTCAAGAGTGACAGGACAGAATATTTGTAGGAAAGACATCATTTTCGGCCGAAATGGCATCGATTTAAGAGAAATCCCAGTGTCAGCTTTGATTTCTTAAAATGAAATCATCTATTAGTGCTCAGTGTAAATTCCAAGTTTCTAGTTCAAATGTTTTTATTTTACATGTGTTAAAATGTTTAATGAACCCTTTGTTATAGTAAAAATGAGTTTAGACAAAAAAAATTGTATAAGTCGCGCAGTTTTTCTTCTTCTTTTCTATTGCAATTGAACAGAACCACTTTCAAATCGAAAATATATAAAAATATTGCTTTTTCAAAGTGATAAATTTTATAGTAATGCGCCATTTATTATTTCTAATATTTAATAAAAGAAAACTATTACTCTGTACAAAGTAACAAAAAGTATAATTCAAAATCTATATATGTAACGAAAAATGGAAACAAAACATTTTACGAGAAAAAATAGTAAAAAGAAAAAACATTTGTAAATAACAGATTCTATTAGTCATGATAACAAAAAGAGGTAATTTAAAACCTACATCTTTAGCGAAAACAGAAAATAACACATTCTTCAAAATAGAAAATGATATATTAAGGAACATATACGTTCAATAGCAGTTCTTATTTATCATTGTTTCCACCGTTGTCATGGCTTCTTTTAGCAATTAAGGGAATGCAATAAAATTCAGTCCCCAAAGAAACAAAGAAACATTTTACTGCTTTCCGCTTCATCGTTGATAACGTAAATCAAAACATACATTTTCACTCAAAGTCCATTATCATTACAGAGGACTTTTACACATAATTAATCCATTCGCTTCATTCAATCTCAACTTTCATAAAACAGAAGTAAGTAGAAGAAGAGGATATCAGAATATAACGTGACCATTAGTAAAATACTTGCAATTACTCGCACAGGGAATCAACTTAACTGGCTTATTGAAGCATTGTAAATTGTGTATGTGTTTCGTTCACTCAATGCTTTAAATATTTCCACCCACTTTTAGATGGAAGGTGAACAGCAAGTAATTACTCTCTCAAATTACTTCAGTTGAGTAATTAAAAAAATACTTTGTTGTATAGCTCTTATTATTCTAACGACATCCGGAGTAAGAGCAACCATTTTAAAAGACTATCGTGATGTCACAGAATGGTAGTTCTTTGAAGTGTAATTGTTTTTGTACGTGATGAACTCGAAATTGTACCACTTTTGAAAATAGATGGCTTGCAGTTATTTTTAATGGTGACCTGTCCCTATGTTGAGATGCATACAAATTTGTATATATAGATGTTTGTCTTGACTTCAGTTTTTTTAAAAATAAATTATAGCTTAAAAAAAACTAAAAAACACGCTTGTACAGTCAATCGAACTAAAAAGTAGAAAAAATAATTCTTAATATAAGAATAAAATGTAATGTGGGGTGCTTTGTACTACATTTTTACACCCACTCTGCATTTCGGAATAGAACTAGTAAGAAATTATAACAATTAATATCGAGCACCCCACGCTTATATCACAATGCCATTAATTTTCTCGTTAATCATTTTATTCTTATATTATTTTTTAGTTCGATTAATTATAAAAGCATATTTTTTAGTTTTTTAAACAATAGCTTATTTTTTTCATTTTTTAGTTTGATCTACAGTAAAAACTTTTTTTTTTTAGTTTTTTAAACTATCATTTATTCACTGATGAATTAATCTTTTTTGTTTGTTATATTTGCTTTAACAGTGGACGTTTTCGCTTTAGGGTTGTAATTTAATATTTAGTCGCCAAATCTGGAAAGGGGAAATCGTTAATTCTGATGATCCTGATCAGGACAATATAACAAAATTATAAAATTATTGTATTGCCATCGGTCCTTGACAAGTGGGCAAAATTTCGAATTCATCTGACCTTTTAAAGTGGGTAAAAATCGAGTTGAAAGATTTCGTTACATACAGGTGAAACTAATAAAAAAGCATGTTAAAAAGAGATAGTTTTCATGATTTTGTTATTTTGTTCTAGTTGTAGCAACACTGGTATATTTAATTTTCTCAGCATTCCTATCGGTATTTTTGCGAATCTGGGCCGTTAACAAATCAATACCCGTTTAGTAATTTAGGAATATTATCTTAATTATTTATAATCAGAATTAAAATCTCAATTCAACTATTATAATAATAAATCATTTGACAAAAGTAGTCAGAATTACTCTTTAGAAAGAATAAAAAAAGTAATATTCACTCTTCAAACATGTATACACGCATATCACTGACATATATAATCAAAACCTGAACTTGAAAGAGAGAATTTGAAGAAATATCGAGTATTAAATAACATAATCGATTTTAAATAAATGTCATATAAATGCTTCTACAAAAGGGAAATGGTGTCCACGGTAGCAAAGCGTTAAAGGTCTCGAACTCTTGGTGACCGCAGTAGCCTAGTGGTCAAAGGCACGGACTCGTGGCTGGCGTGTAATGAGATCGACCCTAGTACCCCTAAAGACCCGCTATGTGGAGGGGACCGATGCACTTTAAATCTGTAGAGACTCAAACGTCCTTCTGCTGGTTGCGACGGAACGAGAATTTATACTTATCCTCTTGTAGAATCTTTGGGCCAGCAAATCGCGTTATTTCACAGCCATCCCTCTCAAGAAAAAGCCTTGATATGCAGATTAGCTAGTATTTATATAGTTGAAGTTTAATAATCTTGAATTAGAGAAGGAAAGGAAGCTGAGTAGCTTAAAGCAGTGCTGTTACGGTAAGGATTAGAATTTAGCCGTGCGACTAAAGATCAGACTTTAACTATTAGAATAAATTAAGGAAGTTAGGATTCTTAAGATAACATTGAGTAAAGTTAAGCTATTAGGATTTCGTGCGCTTATTCACATAGGGTTTTGGGCTATCGTTATATCACTCTAGAATTTTCCTTTATTATTTTCTTGTCTTGGAATATTATCTTTGGTCATAATAAATTGGATTTATGATGGTTAATCTGGGTCACATCAATATTTTTCTTCCACAGATTTAAGTAGATTAGATGAGGAGAAGGCTTCCCTAGAGGAAAGGCATTACATGATGTGTGGAATTAGGAGAAAAAGAGATGCCAGCTCAGGTCTCGTCCTCATCCCTTGACCTAGGCTCAATATTACAAGGTCGCCAATAGCCCTCCTGCAGCTTTATAGTGCGATCTTAATATAACTCTCACTCTCACTCACTCACTTGAACTTTTGATCTGATTTATTTATGTCAATTCAGGGATTCAATTTAAGCTGCTACTAAAGATCTGCAAAGTACAGGAGCCGATATATATTAAATTTGTCGCCGTTCAAAGTTCTCACGTTGGTCGCATGTGAAGCTTGGGGAATAGGTTAAAGGCTCAGGTGTCCAAGGTTTAAAATTAGAATGTCAGTCGCCTGTAACTCTCGTGTTGCTTTGAAGTACCGCGCTAATTAAAAAAAGATCAAACAACCAATTTAAAATTAAACTAATATTACACGAACTCTTTTTTTTTTAGAAAAAAAACTTATATATATATATATTTCATACACTTCAAACTAATAGTTCAGTATTGATACTCAAAATTAAAATTATGGAGTATAAAACACTCTAGGAAAAATACATGGGCATGATAAAGGAATTATAGAAGTCGAATATTGACGTAAGAATGAAATGTAATTTTGACATATTTTGTAGTAATCTTATTGTTATTATAACAGTACTTATTTGTATTCGTAAATTTTTTTATGCATAATAACAAAAAACAATAAAATTAATAGAATCAAAATCATTTGCTTTTCCCTCTCAATTACACTATTATTTAACAATCCTGTTCCTGTTTTCATCTAAAGTCGTTATTTTTCTACGATGCAAAATTTATCTAATATCTTGTCTGCTTTTCATCATTTGAGTAGAATATAAAAATTATAGCCTACTTTCCTCCGTAACTGTAACTCACACCTAATAGCAAACAACCCATTAGCCAATTGAATCTTTTAAACCACGTATTTAGATAATAAAGAGCATTATAGCATTTTCTTCTTTATGCAGCAAACTGTTTTAACTGTTAAACTTCTGACGAAGTAAATATATCACAAGTAGTTGGATGATCCATCACCCTTTAGAATTTCAGCGATTATCCCCAGTAGCAACAAGATTTATTAAAGGCATTAAATATTCCATTCGCTGAAATTTGTCAAGAATTATTGATGGCAGAATAGCCCTCCTTTAATTCATAAACAGATTTACGTTTTTAATAGTAACGATATACCCATATGTACATCAAAATTTTGAATTTTTTTTAGAATTCTCAATTTATCATAATTTGTAAAAATTTGATAGAATAGTATAAAACTAAATTATTTTAAATAATTCTGCTATCTATTATTCCTTACCCCTTATAGGACACAGGAGTGCTAAGAATAAATACTAGTATTTAACTATTTGTTTCAGTTTGTTTGGACGTAAAATAAAGTAAAATCGTAAGAAAAATGCATACAATGTGTAGTTTTTTTTTAATCAATTAATTTTATTCGGAATTTTTTTTAAATTTATCCAAAAATATATTTTTACTATTGCACAAAATTATAATTACCGAATAACGTATACACGTGTGAAAACATAATAGTATATTATTACATAATAAACTGATAAGTAATCATAACATAAAGTAATAAGTAAACATAATAAGTAATAAGAAC
Organism: Trichonephila inaurata madagascariensis; assembly: GCA_019973955.1. Taxonomy (NCBI): domain Eukaryota; kingdom Metazoa; phylum Arthropoda; class Arachnida; order Araneae; family Nephilidae; genus Trichonephila; species Trichonephila inaurata. The sequence goes on along the minus strand of BMAV01000532.1, from coordinate 81,585 downwards.
AAGGAGATAGACCCTGAATGTATTATCATCGACAGCAATTGTGAATTGGCAATTATTTTTTTTCTTCAACGTTCCCGTTTACGTCTTTGAATTTGGTATACGTTCTATTTTGATTTCCTATATAAAATATGTATAAAAGGTTTAAATTAAACACGGCAATCACTAATTTTAAAATTGTGAAAAATGTTTCCTGTAGTTCTTACAGAGTTAATACTAATATAACTTTCAACGGATTTTCTTTTTTATTACATTCCTTTTTCGCAGAATAAAATTTTCTGTATTCAAAATTCTCCTTTTGCAAATACAAAAATGCAAATTTTCTCAGAAGTCACAATATTTTATTTCACTATGTAAAATTAATATCACATGTAGTATTCATTACCAACTTTTTTTGAAAACATAGGGACCAAATTAGAGTGTTCTGCACACACACACAAAAACTGCTATCTGAAGATAGTTTTTTTCCAATAAGGATTAAAAAGAAAAAAATATTGCATCGGTTCTTTATTTTTATATTTTTATAATAACAGAAGATTTATGAAGGCTTAATTTTTGATTCTTAAGCTTACACAGCTTCTATATGTAAGGGAGAAAAAATTTGACAGGGAAAGTTAATAACTCAAAAATTTATAAATAGATTTTTAAAGGAATTTATCAATAATATAAGCAAGTTCTTGAAACCATTTTCCTGAACTTTATGAAGCTTCACCAAATTTAGAGGTCTTAGCATTTGGAATCTAAGAGTTATCTCAAAAAGTGTGTTTATATAATTTTATTTCATAAGAAAATCGTCCTTTCTATTAAAACCGCTTGAAAAGTTTTTTAATTATACACGTATCCTCAATGCGTTTATAAATTTCCTCGATTGTTGTTGGAACTACTATGAAGCTTGTGCAATTTTGTATAGTAATCAAGTAAATTAATCATTAGTATAGATGCCTTATCAATTCATCTTTTACAGTAAGCAAATCTATTTAGCAATTATTAGAATTTCTATAATTTTATCACTTAAAATTTCAATCAATTTATCGATTTTACTCTTTTGTATTATTTCCTAGCATTAAAACAGAAAATTAATTAATTTCTTTTTATTATTAATATCAATTTAAATTTGTATTCGTAAAATAATGTCTTTAATAGAGTTACATCATATTAGCATTGAGCAAAATACTTGATACACATTTGTATAAACTTTATTTCGTTTCAATTTAAGTATTCATTTATATAATTTTATATAAATTGTATTGAATTCAAACTTATCTCTCATCATCTATATTTTCATTATTCATTTTAAAAAAAATCAGTTCATTTTTCATCCCGACTGTATCCTCATTTATTTGTAATTAATGTGCGTAATAATTTCTTAAGGCTTCAGTACTAAATTTCTATTTCATTTAATTTTTATCATCTCAGATAACATAGCCCTGAATTTCATACTAAAGAACACATTACTTCTAAAAAAAGTTACAAAAATTGTGTCTCTCAAATTGCTGACTGGCATTTTTGTAAGCTCTTATGAAATGACTCTTAAAAAGTTGATTCATTTTTAAAATATATTCGTCGAATCGACCAAATTATTTAAAAACTCGCTTTTATTTCTAAAAGATTTCTCTTATTTAATTTTTCCCCTTACTTTAATTTAAATCTTAAGCAATGCATAAATAAAAAACCAAATATATTGAAGTGATTAAATTAATACAAACACGCAGGATATTCAAAACTTTTCTTTAAAAGACAGAAAATATCGGAGAAAAAATAACTTTTGCGATAGAAATTTTTAAATTAATGTACTCGGTGATATTTTTAGTGAAAAATACTTAGCTTTATGTGAAAAAGAGTAATTTTTGGCTTATTGAAAGAATGTATCGAAAGATAAAAAATAAAGATTAAGTACCTATTTCAGCTTTTATAGTTTTTTAAGACGCCTGTTTTAATTTTCATATCGGAGCAGTTATTTGCTCCAAATGAAAGTTGACACTGTGTCAAGAAATGCTTCAGAATAGTAATCATCGTGCTATGAACAACTAAATTACATTCTTTGTCTTCCCGCCCTCAGAAATTTTTTTTTCATTTCTACTACAGCGACAGGAATACATCTTTTATTTTTTTCTTTTAATCTTTCATCGTCTTTCTTTGATGCCAGATTTCAGAGCTAATTACATTAGAAGTTTTCGCTTTTGGCTGCAATGAAGAAATATAATCTAATTTTCACACACACACACACATGAACTTTGGTTTATACATTTACTTGTACAATAGAAACCCTTCTGTTTTTCATAAGTTCCAATGTACTCTTAATTTTTATTCTTTACCTCACACCTTGGCCACTTCTATATAAATAAATAGGGACCGCAGAAGAATTCGTAAGTCATGTAATAGTAAACTGTGTCCCCAGATTTCACAATTATTTTCTTAAAAGCTAAATTATATTTTTATAGCGAAATAGGAAAAGAAACAATGATAGAGAAAATATAATTAAATTCAAATGTAAGAGAAAGGTATATACAATATGTACAAAAATTAAAATTACAACTATATATTAGTCTCAATTTCAAGAAAATATGTACTTAGAATATTGCTTTAGAACACTCTGTATATTAATATGAATAGATTTTGATAGCTTTGGAACTAAGCTATTTAGCTCTCTCTCTTACACACACATATAAAAGGGTGATTCACTGCCAAACCGACAAACTTTGAGGGTATGTAGAGGGTACAGAGATGACTCGGAATTGCATAGGAATGCAGGGTCACAAATGCCGTATTTGCGAGCTATGGTGCAAAGAAGCAGAGAAAAAGAACAGAAACAGCAACACATTACTGAGAGAGAAAACATTTTCTTGAAGGGTTGTACCACAATAGGTGTTCGAAATTAACCTTTTAACTATCATGCCTGAGATAATATCGGGCACAGCACTGGTGTTCGAAAATTTCACGCCCGAGTACTACTCGGGGTAATTTTTTTGAGTGCATCGTATTGTTTTACCCGAATATATATCGGGAGAGGTTTATTTCGACTTAATCTCTTTGTCAAACCCGACTGATTCTTAGGAAAAGTTAATGTGCGCTCAATTCAATTAATGGCAGCACTTAACTGAAGACTTCAAATGTTGGAGGTTAGAGGTTCTTTGGTCCAACAAAATTTGACAATTTGTGTACCCAAATCATCAAAATAACTTGATAGTTAAAGGTTAAAATCAGAAGTCATCTGGAAGTCTTGACAGTGGCACTTCATGGAACTCCTTACGTTCTAGAAGATTTCTGGCATCTCACGTATCCTCTCGGCAGCTACAGATATTCGAGTAATGAGTTCTTAAATAGAGGGAACGGGTGTCTGGTATAGCAAACTCTTCATGTGACCCCAGAAGATGATGTCCATGCATGATATGTCTGATATGACAGGCTAAAGAACCGGATCACTACTGTCCAAAGGTTGAATTGAGGCAGTGCTTCTCTCAAACTTTCATTGTTTGCGACCCAATTTTCAATCTTAATTTTCATCGCGCCCCCTTCACACAATAACAATGTATTGAATGTAATAATAATGCACTTTGAAGTTAAAGACACAATATGATTTTAATCAAAAACCGTACAAATTATCAAGATATGTATTAAATTTTGTATATGACAACCCTACGTGAATCACTAGTAATTATTGGACTTGTTCTTCTCTTAGTATTGTGAGATTAATTATCAAATACATTGATAATTAATCTCAGTACTGATACATTTATAACTCCCACATTATTGATACATTATAAGTATATTATATCAGTGTAAATGTTTATTTTATTTTTATTATGTCCGAATGTGTATTTTGTTTTGTTTTCTTTCAGTAAATTTGTAATTTTTAAAATCTTTTACTTTTAACTTTTCGATATGCTGGCGGCCCTTTTGTAGGGTTATCATGCCCCCCAGGGAGTGTTCCCTACATTTTGAGAAACGCTGCATTGAGATGTAGGTGGACGGGAATTCTGTAATGTAGAGGAATCCCGTAATGCTTGTAGCATATGCAGCGCCGCAACGACAGAAGAACAGATGACGGTCAGATGACTTTTGATCGTAATTTCGAACACCTGTACAACCTTTGAATAAAATGTTTTCTGTCTCAATAATGTGTTGCACCATAGCTTGTAACTACGATATTTGTGACCCTGCATTCCTATCTGATTCCGAGTCATCTCTGTAACCCCTACACACCCTGGAAGTTTGTTGGTATGATAGCGATTCCCCCTGTATGTATAAATGTAAAATGAAAATGGTTGACTTCCAGAAGAGTTTAGAGAATTCTGCGCTTTCGCAGTTATGTTAATATGTAGCACGCAACTACGGTATTTGTGACCCTGCATTCCTATCTGATTCCGAGTCATCTCTGTAACCCCTACACATCCTGGAAGTTTGTTGGTATGATAGAAATTCACCCTGTATGTAAAAATGTAAAATGAAAATGGTAGGCTTCCAGAAGAGTTAAGAGAATTCTGCGCTTTCATATTTATGTTAATATGTAGACCAAATCTCTTTTGCAGAAGTTACGCCGTTTTCAAAATTTTTAATGTGTTTGGATAGATATTGGGCTTTTTTAGCAATCAAATTTATTTGAAACATGTGACTTAAAAGTATAGGGCTTAAGAAATAAACTTCAAATATTTTTGCAAGATTTTGTGGGTTTCCTAAACATTCAGTAACATTTACTGAGACTAAAAACGAAATATTTCGTACATACGTTTTGAAATAATGTTAAAATATTCATCTTACACCATAGAGTATGCAAATCATTTTATATGGCATCTATCACAGTAGTCATAACAACACAGTAGTCAAATTATACTGTAGTTACCATAGAGATCACGAAAAATAAGATCATCCTGTTTTTTTAAAAGAAAGTTTCTTAAACATACTATATTTTCTCATTTTAACTTGTTTAATCTTTTTGCGTTTATTTCATTTGTGCATTTATTGTCATTTTCCTATCCCATAATTATGATGGTGTAATATTATTTCAAAAACCAGTTATAAACAGTATACGAATTGTTTTTTATAAAACTAGTTCCCATCACTAAATTTAAGAATGAGCCTTGATTAAAGGAAATTTCAAAATGTTGGTTACATGCATTAAAATAGATGAATAAACGTTATTATTTCTGTTACTTATAGCAAACCCTTAGAGAGAAATTATGGGCGTTATCGAAGAAACTATTTTATACATTATTTCTCAAGAATGCATTCATTTGTCAAATATGTTTTCAAAATTCTTTACTCTTGATACATTATTTATCAACATATTATTTTAAATTAAATAGTTCCAATGGAATGGAAATTGTGTATTTGAAATGTATTTCTGAAAAATTCCCTTTTTTGCAAAGTAATTATTGAAAATCTGTAACTTTATTCGATGCACAATGAAAAAATGCAAAACAAATAAATTTAATTTTCTAAACTATTCTCAGAAATATCAGTAAAAATATATCTAATGTATTCCTGGAATAAATGAATTTCTACGAAAGTGAATAACTGATTTTTTAAATATTTTGTATTAAAATAATTACTTACACCACTATTCCAAGTTACAGAAAAGAATAAAAACTAAATATTCGGTGTTGACGAGTTATGTTCGTAAAAACGGCATAAGAGGGTTTCCGAGAACTTATAACAGAAAAATTACATTTTATCATTTGGTATAGAAAGGAAACAGTGTGAAAAATTTTCTATGTCCATTTCGTTAATTTTCTGACTCTTATGTTTCTAAGAAAGAATTTTATTATTCTCAAATTCATAAGCAATTAGAAAAAGGAAAGTATTTTTCAAGTCAGCTTGTCTCTTTGATCTCTTTATATTCAAAACATGAGAAGAGGTTTCTGTCTTTGAAGTGTTAAATTCCACACAACCATAGAGGATAAAGCCAGATGAGATTTGAAAGTATAAAAAATGATGAGGATAGTAAAAAATAGTGAAGGTAGTCAAATGAATAGATGTAGAATTATTCCAATTTATTGTATTTTGAATGAAAATTGACGATGTCAGATATTTTAATCCCTTAAGGTATCCGACTACGTTCGGAACCGTGATTTTAAAAAAGCGCATAAATGGATAATTTTCATGATATTTAGTGTCACTTAGATTAGAATACATGTATAAAATTGTTTTAAAGACATTTTGACAAAAATCAATTATTTAAATACAATATTTTGGCAAAAACTTAACTTAGAATAATCTTTTTTCCAAATGTTCTCCTTTTGTGAAAAATGCTTCTATTATAATAATATTTTGCCTGTATATATCTCAGACTTCTGTTCAGAGGCTCAATTAGAAGTTTTGAAAAATTCACATTTTTTTCAGAGTTACCACCCATTTAAATAATTATTGGCGTTTTTTTCTTAAAATTGCTCCCCTCTGTTGTCGTAAAATATGGATAAACCCACTTCTAAGTTATATATATCAAAAATTGTAGTTGAGCCTCTGTACAGATTTCCGAGCTATATACAGGCAAAATATTATTATAATAGAAGCATTTCTCACAAGAGGAGAACATTTGGAAAATTTTTTGGAAAGTTAATTTTTTGCCGAAATATTGTATTTATATAATTTTTTTGGCAAAATGTTCTTAAAACAATTTTATACTTGTATTCTAATCTGAGTGACACTAAATATCATGAAAAGTATCCATTTAGGCGCTTTCTTAAAATCATGGTTCCGAACGTAGTCGGATACCTTAAAGATTTCATAATTTTTGAGAAAATAACATAAAAATTACTATTTTTTTCTAAAGAACGTTGCATAAAAATAAGTGCATAGTTTAATCTTAACTATTTAAAAAAATTAACCACTGCATTCAGTTACAATATAAATTGGTACTTTCATGGGATATGTGAAATAGGAAATAAAAGTTTTTCCAGGAATAAGGGAAAAAAAATTGGTGCATTATTTTTGGACATTCCAACACGAAGGTATGGGCACGAGAAGCATAGGGAGAAATATAACTTGTTAGTAAGGTAGGAGCAAGAAAAAGATTAATAAAAAATAATGATTTTTTACATTCAATTTCTGGCACAAAGAACTCTTAGAGCATATTGGGTCAAACACATGGTTAAAAGTCATCTTCAGTCTTCAGAACATAAATAAAAATTGAAAAACAAAATTCATCTTTGCACAAATGAGGAGCATTGCGAAACCAGAGAACTTATTTTCCCCTATAATTCCCTCTCCGAAACGCTTTTGAAAGATCCGGAATTTTTATTTCTTTAACTTCAAGACAAAATCTCTGGTGTTGATATGTCTTCCACAAAAGCTGTGAAACGATCGGCATGGAACCTGAGTTTCTTTGATTTGTCATGACTTTTTCGGCCCATTTTACAGTTTTATAAAGTAATAAGAATCAAAAATTTAAAGATTCAAATAATGGTTAGTTAAAATAAGCAATATTTAGCGAAAATTCGAACATAAAATAAGTGAAACAACAGCGAGTAAATGGAAACAGATGTTGCCAATCGTCACCAATCTTTCAAAAACTTTACGAAATTATAGTGGCTTGCTGATAGAGCAGATTATAAATTAATTTTTAATTCAGTCCGTATTTGTATTTAATGAAATAATGAAAAACAATCAACTTCCAGCCATTCGCTTCTGGTTTCGTTTTCACTTGTTTGTTTTTAAAAAGAGTTTTTTTTTTAACAGATTTCCATTACGCCCAAGAGTGAAATAAATATAGACTTAGAAACCTTAATAAAAGAGCATTCAAATAAAAATCGGAATTTCAGTAAAATATTTCTTCAAAAACGTTGGCAGAGGCTTTAATCCTTTATAGATTTCATAATTTTCAAGAAAGCATCAGAATAGACTATAAAGAACTAAAGAAAATTCTATAAAAATGAGTGTATAGTTCAAAATAAACTATTCAAAAATAAACAAACTATTTCCAGTTACATTAAAAATAGTCTGGTACTGACATCCGACGTGTAAAATAGGAAATAAAATTTTTTCCAGGTATAGAAAATTGTTTTTGGTACGTTACTTTTGAACATTCCAGTCTGAAAATATGACGGGTACAAGAGGCAGAGGACGAAACATCCCCCATCAGTTTGACGGGAGCAAGAACGATAAGATTAATAAGAAATAACGGTTGGTTAGATTCAATTTCTGTCACCAAGTCTTTTTGGAATATATTGGACCAATTGCAAGGCTAAAAATCATTCAGATAATTTCTTAAAATTGAATAAAACCTAAATTTGCACAAAAAGGAAGTGAAACTTCAAATATAGTAAAGTTAATTGTGTAATACTTAAATTGTTTTAAGTCTTATTTTTATATTTGTTGCAGAAACTGGTTTTTCTAATACTAGAAATAACTGTTCGCAGATATTTTTTATCTACTAAGATATTACTCAAAGGCAGTGCTTCTCAAACTTTTACTGTTTGAGACCCAATATTCAATCATAATTTTCATCGCACCCCCTTCCATATAATAATAATGTATTGAATTCAATAACACTATACTTTGACTGTAAAGCTACAACACAACTTCAACCTCAAATGCCACCGATGTATATAAACGTCTCGCTCAACCTAAACGATAATTGCTCCTGACGTATATATACGTCTTTCCAAAGTACTAACTTTTCTGTGCACTGCTATCCATAAAATTATTCCGAAGGCCTTGGAATACAATAAAAGAACCTTGACGGTGTTTGCGAAGGATTTACTTACTTCATGGGATTTGCTTATTTATTCCTTTTCGTCCCCCCCCCCCTTTCAAAATATCACATACGCGCGTCTATGAGGAAGACGGTGGCATTGGGGAAGGATTTATTTGAGTAACTTTTAACTGGCAGTTAAGGGATTAATTATAAACCGTACGAGAATTATCAAGATAAGTGTTAATTTTTGTATTTAATTTTTTGTATGACAAACCCATGGGGTCACTGGTAATTTTTAAACTTGTTCTTCACTTTGTATTGTTAATTTAATTATAAAATACATGGTGCAGTACTGATATATTTATAAGTGTATTATATCAGTGTAAATGCGTATTTTATTTTTTATTATGTCAGAATGTATTTTGTTTGTTCACTCTGTCCATAAACTAATAATTTTCTTAAAAAATCTTTTGTTTTAGACTTTTCAATAGGCTCGCACCCCCCTCGTAGAGTTATTACGTCTTTCTAGGGGCGCGCCCCACAGTTTGAGAAACGCTGCTCAAAGGTAAAATTTTCATTATATCTGCACCAATAAAAAAATGCTTTCAAATTCTACAAATAGTAACACTTATTATAGAAATAAAAATACTTAAACGAAGGGGAAAAATTATCCTTTAAAAAAAAAACTCTCAAACGACTTCATTGGTTCATTATTGGAATTTGATGTTAATATTTAATGCAGACAACAAGACTCAAAGTGCATTAAAGCAAACGAAAATTTGAGGAATTCAATAAAAGAAAAGTTTTATAAAACTTGTGCTAGAGAACTTTTACGGAAGCGCATAAAATAAGTTAAGCAGTTACGTCTTGTCTGAATGACACGTGGGTGCACTAAAAATTCTAGCAAACTTACTTTTAGCTTTGCTTAAAATCTTTCTACACATAAAAAGACTATAGAAAACAATAAACTTTCTATTTGGTTAATTGGATTTCTAAGTGTATATACAACTTCTCTTCTGTGCTGACTGAATTTTCTCCTTGAATTGTGATTTGTTGAAAGCATTAGAGACAAACTGTAAAAAATGAAAGAAAAGATTCTTAACACACAATATATATATTGGTATTAATATGGCTTGGTGTTCATGAATTCGAGAAAAAAAAACTATATTTCTCTTTTTTACATGGCTGAATTACTCTAACACAATTTAAAATTGCTGATTATTACATGCTCATTATTTGAAATTCATTTGTTAAATGCTAATTTAATTTCTCATGGCTTTAAATTTGAAGAAAATCAGAAAACATTGATTAAACAAGTGAAGCAATTTTTTTTAAAGTCATTTCCTATTTATGTCAACAAGGAAAAATTTTATTTTAATTAATTAAATTTAATTAATGAATTAACATTTGAAAAAACTGTATTGACATCGCGAACATTGAATTTCAGTGGATGAATAAAGAGTATTTTATTAACGATTGAAAATTTGAACAAGATATATATATATATATATAGGGAGAGTATGAACTAATCGTAGGAATTGAAAAATAGATTAATATTATAAGTATATTGAATAAATCCATTTAGTTCTAATGAGAGCTGAAATATTTTTTTTAGCTAGATGCAAAAAATTATACAAACAAATTACAAGACCTAAAAAGCAGATTAATAATATGTTTTATGACTGAAAAGTCAGTGACTTAAAATATTTCATAAGGAAGTTCTATTCAAAACATCATTACTGGACAAAAATATTCAAGAGCTGTCAAAAAGGCAGAACCTTGTACGGAAGACAATGATTTCACGCGCCTCATCTCTGTGTAAAACATATTTTATTATTAAGAAAAGAAAGCTTAAGAAAAATATATATTTTAGTGTCATTTTTTACCAATGTCATTTCTAGTTGCAATATGAAATTTTTATTCTTTCTTTAGGCAATATAGTTCCTAATTTAATTGTAATTATTAAATGAAATTGTATAAATTTAATAGTAATTTAATTAATTTTAATGTATGTTTTAAACGTCTGAATATGTTATGCTGTTAAATACTGTAATGTTAAATATATAGATGTAAATGGATGCAATTAAAAACTTATAAAATTTGAGTTTTCATCAATTTTTAAAGTAATTTTTTGATTAAAAAAAGTTCCTTATTTTATCTAACACAGTTTTTGGATAACGCGTAGGGTGCTTTTCCCATTTTACTATACGATTCATATCTTTATTGCCCGTTTTTTCGAGAAACTTGAAACTTTTCTGCTAGGAGAAAAAGCTGTATATACACTGGAGTGCTAAACTTAAGCAACGATATAAATTTTAAGCAGACATCCATGAAATTACAGAAAAGGAGGGGGGGGGGGGGTATTGTGATCAGTACAATGAACATGCAATTCAGTAGAAAGGTGATGTGTATGCAAATGTCAGGAACAAAACGTCATAGGTGACATGAGTGCACGTAAAACGATAGGGGTCGTAGTGCACAAATAAAGACTACAATTAAAGGAAGAATGGAGGCGCAATTAAATATATTTGTTGCAAGTGCAAGCGAGTTCTTTAGTAAAATATGGCTAGAAGATATCACCTGGACGACCTTACACGAGGAAGAGCGATTGAAAAGCTGGAAGAGGGGCGTATATAGTTTGACCAGTGCAGCTGAAGAGCTCGGAATCAACAAAGGTGTCGTTTCGCAAGCCTTCCAAAACATATGTACAGCTGTTAGAAAGGTTGAAGTTGGCTGCCCTAAGAAACAACTGTAGTGGATTGCTTATAAATCATCCTGTAAGTGAAAAGATCCCGATACTAATAAGCAAGCACCATTGCTCAGCAACTGTGTACAGCAACAGGGTAACAAGTCTCTTGGTTAACTATAGCCAGATGCATTCACAAAGGTGGCCTATTCACCCGCCGTTCTGAACGCTGCATCCATTTAAAAGTTGATCAACGACAGAACCATTTAGAGTTGTATAAGGAGCACACAAACTGAACGTCTCAACAATGGAGTCGTGTCCGCTTTACGGATGAGAATCGTTTCTGTGCCACAAGCGATTCTCGACGCCTGTTGATTTGAAGAGAGGTTGAGACACGGTTTCATTGCAGTAACATCACGGAAAGAGACCGGCACTCTGGTCCTGGAGTTGTCGTCTGGGGAGGCATTATGCTGAACTGAGGTGCATGTTTTCGAAATAATTTCTGTAACCGGAGATCGTTATTGTAAGGGGGTGATCCTTCCCCATGTGCGTCTGTTCCGAGTTGCTATTGGAGTAGACTTCGTTTTTATGGATGTGACAATGCACAACTATACCGGGATGAGGATGTTCACAAGCTATTGGAAAGTGAAGATATCAATCTAATTGGATTGGCAGCGTTCTCCCCTAATTTAAATCCTATAGAACATGTGTGGGATGCTTTGGGGAGACCCCTTGTGGCACGATTACATCCTCCGTGGAGCACCCAACAACTGAAACAGATTCTGATTAAGGAATGAACACTCTTACCTCAAGAACTGTTGGACAATCTGATGCTGAGTACGGACAGACTGTGAGCAGCAACCATTGCAGTGAGGGGAGGGCCTATCCCATACAAAGGAACATCTGCTTGTTGTTCTTTCTTTTGGACAGACAATCATGTGTGACAATACTATGAGTTCAATGAAGCCTTTTTTGTTTGATTCCATACTATACGCAATACATACATTTTTTCGCAACTATGCTTTCGTCATCGCTTAAGTGAAAAATGCTGTCTCTTTTCTCTAAATTTCATGTCTCTCAGATGATTTATCGTGGAATTATGGCAGCGTTTCTCAAACTGTGGAGCGCGCTTCCTTAGAGCGGCGTGATAACTCTGCGAGGGGGGAGCGAGCATACTGAAAAGTCGTAAACAAAATATTATTTTTAAGAAATTATTAATGGACTGAAAGTGAACAAATAAAATACATTCTCACATAATAAAAATAATATATACATTTACACTGTTATAATAAACTTATAAATGTATCAGTACTGCATAAAGTATTTCATAATTAATTTAACAGCACTATACAAGAACAAGTTTAATAATTACCAGTGATGTCATGGGCTTGTCATATATAAAATTATATGCAAAAATTAACACACTTACCTTGATAATTTGTACGGTTTATAATTAATCCCTTAACTACCGAAAGAAAGTTTCCCGATTCGCTCCTCAATGACACCATTTTCTACGTAGGAAGAAGAAAAGAGGAAATAAATAAGCAAATCCTCTGAAGTAACTAAATCCTTCGCAAACACTGTCAAGGTCGTTTTATTGCATACCAAGGATTTCGGAATAATTTTACGGATAACAGTGCTTATAAAAGATCGTACTTTGGAAAGACGTATACATACATCCAAGTCAATTAACGCTTTGGTTGAGTGAGAGGTTTATATACGCCGGTGGCACTGAAGATGCTTAAGTCATATTGTAGTTTTAGCGTCAAAGAATAGCATTTTTGAATTCAATAGATTGATATTGTAAGGAAGGGGGGCGCGATGAAAATTATGATTGAAAAATGGGCTGCAAGTATTGAAAGTTTGAGAAGTACTGAGTTACGGCAAAAAAAAAACATGTTGCTTTAACTTTGCACACTAGTGTATATATATCATCGGGCACCATCACACGCGAGTCAATTTTATTCGTGGTCTAGCTATAGCCCTCTCTTATAAACAAAGCGCCTTGGTAGAATCGTGAGTGTGTCACTGAAGAGCCCCTTGATGCACGCTAAACTGCCATGCCTCAAAGCTCTCGTGTTTGTGTGGTGTGCTAGCTCAGGTATCATCCACATCACTTGATTTTGACTCAAAAAAACACTCATTCTCTCACCCTTTTAAATATTTGCTAGTGATGCCACTCCCAGACACATTGTGGCACCATTAATTATGTAACTTTGGTTAATGTTAAGTTATCAGACAATATATATCAATCTATCACTCTACGTATCAGACAGAGTTAGAAGTTACGCAGGATAACTGGAACTAGTAGCCCACAATTTCGATTTAAGAAAAATAATTGTTTGAAAAATGTTTATGGAGTATAAGTTTATAAAAGCATTTATAAATAAAGCCACAATTTTTTGTCACCTTATCTGAATAACCTGAAATGAGAAATCTTTTCAAAAATTCTTTATCATATTTTTAGTATTTTTATAATCATCAGACACATCATTTTTATTTTTTAAATTTAACTTCTTAGGACCTCATGCTAAATGTATTTATATTTTTCAAGAGCCTCCAACGATAAACAATACTTATATATATATAACAGTTGATTTTGTAATAAACTTAGTTGAATCTGAATTAATCCGTTATTTAATAATGCTATTGACTTTAGAAGAAATTATTAATCTAAATCATGTAACTTCATGCATTATGCATCTTAAAACAATCTCTTTTATAATTGTAAGCTCATCTTTAAACTCGTTGTATCCTAAACATTTACATTTCTGCATATTCTGAGAGATTAAACTATTATTATAACTATTATATATAAATATGGTGATTATTATTAACTATTAAATATACATATACATAGATAGATATGTAGACACACACATATATGTGTATGTATATAAGTGTGTGTAATAGTTGTAGGCTCCATTTATTTCTTATTTGCGTCTGAAGTTAGTTCATTTTCAATTTGGCTGATACTTTTCAGAGATGCTTTCTATCCGCTTTTTAAAAATGTTAAATTAACAATATGCTTTAACTTTTGAATGAGAGTTTAATATGTGTATATTTATTTACCAAAACTATTTATAAAGAAAAATTGGGTAAGAGACTTAAGTACAGCTTAGACTTGGTAAGTATATAAGAAAAGTTGGCAAATATATGTTATAGTAAATATGTAAGTATGGATTAAGTTAATGACTGCAAGTCGCTATGGCCTTATTCTATTTGGTTATTTTTTATAAACTACTTTAAAGTTTTCTCTTAGTTCTGCCATTTAACTTCCTCGATGTTTTATATTTCGTCTTTATTCATTCCAAATATATTTTTCTAAGGCAGGTATTAATTATATTACGAGTTATTCAGAAGTTTTGAAACAACGTGGCTTTTAGATTATTGGAGAAGAGATATTTTAAATAAATCGTTTTTAAATATTATTTTTTTGCCTTTTTTTAACTCTTTTCTTCTTGTTGATAAGAACTAAGATATTCTATAGATGAAGGAATTAATAAAGTTCATGTTCATGAATTTAATAAGGAGTGACACTAATTCGCGAATGTAAAGTAATATTTTTTCCACATTTTCAGCAACAATTAATTAGTCTAACTTTCATTAAAAGACACTTTTAACACTTTGTAAATTAAATAACACAAATATTTCTTTCCGTTGCTTTTTTTAATATAGTTTAAAGAAGTAGAAAAATATATATTATAAAATCCAACAAAATACGTATAAAATTGAAAGTTGAAAGGGTTTCGTGTTCGAGTCCTGGAACTGCATCTACTAGCCGCGTAGATGTAGCATATTAAATATGTCTTGGTAGTCCACACGTTGGGTCATTGTGGAAGTTAGGCGTAGTGGGTCAGCTATAGGGGGCCGTCCTCGTCATTTGGCCATGGTTTAAAGTTATGGGGTCCGTCACTAATAGCCCTCACTCACATATTGATTTAAAGTGCAATGTTAATAAACACTCACATACTGTAGCAGTTTTACATAGGGTGCAAAGTATGTGTCACATAAAAATATCCAATGAGGTTTGTTTGCTCGTAAACTGTTTTGGTAAAATCTTTTTTATTTAAATTTCTATTGTTTTAGTTTTCTAAGTACCATACTAAGTAGCATAAGAAAAGAATAAAACGTAGGTGACGTTGTTGATTTTGAGAGCTACATTTAGAGCGGTTTTTTTTTCAAGCATTATTTGAGGGAAAACTACTAATAATGTAAAACTTGGTTTTTAATTTGAACATTCAGTTGGAAATTATTCAGTGTTTCACAATTTGATTTTTTTAGTCGAGTTACAGTCTACAATAGAGAGGATTTCATTCCTCATCTGAAATATAAATATACAGTCGAACCTCCATATTACGAACCTTTATATTGCAAATTTTTCTATAAAGTTAACTTCTTTCTAGGAACCAAGCATATTTCAGGATTTTCTACTTAAAATAACCTCCCAATAGCGAAGAGCATTTTCTATACAACGAGCTTTTTCCCTTGAGATTCAACTTTTTTTTCTCCCTATTTTTAAAGTATCTCTGAATATTTAAAATTATGATCTCTTTTAACACATTTTATGGTGTTCATAAATCTTGAACTGGTTTTATTAAGTGCCTAGCTCTCCAAGAGCAATAGAATTCAGTGTGTTTCATCCAATAAATACAACCTTTAACCCCATTGTCCAGTTCACTGGAAACATCTTCGATATCCACTTTCATCCTCAGTGGAGTTGTTTTGTGTCCCCGTGTTCTGTAACTAGTCTCCATTCATTTGTAGTGTTGATCAGCCGTACTGATAACTTCGTTTCTAGTAGCTCTAAAATGTCATAATGTAAATGTTTGAGCATCTAAGAAAAAAATTAATTCTTCAGGAAGTGTGTGTGAATAAAGGCGTGAATGATTGATTGATTGATTGAATATTAGCGTCGCACTGTTCAGCTACACGAGGGCTTTCGGCGACGGACCACGTAATTTTGAACCATGGTCAAGTGACGTGGACGACACCTGTGAGCTGGCACCTCCCTCTCCTAGTTACCACACCAACGGGAGGACGTTCCAGCTCTCGACAGATTTAACGTGCATCGCTGCCCTACACGGCGGGTCTTTAGTGGTACTGGGCTCGAACTCGTGACAAGGCAAGCCACGATCCGATACCTAGACCACTCGGCTACCGCGGCCACAAATAAAGGCGTTAAGAAAATTTAATTGCAGTTTTATTTATTTATTTTTTTTGATAGTCAGTATGTAGGAAATAAATAAATAATAATTTACAAAAGGATGTGAATAATTTCTTTTTTTTTATTGTATAGTGTTAATGAATTTAAAATATTTTTTTATGTAGTTTATAAAAAAAATTGACAGATGAACCCCTCTGTATAGCGAATTTTCCATATAACGAACTTTTTTTTAGCGACTTCGTTATATAGAGATTTGACTGTATATTTTTCTCAATTATTTTACTTAAACTAGAATAAAATAAAACAAATTGTTATTGTTTTTATATTCACTATGAATTGATAAATGAACTGATGACACGACTTTCTATTTAACCTGTCATACACAGATAATTTATGTGATGTTTCATTTCTTTCACAAACATTAAATGCTATCATCTCTAGATCATTCCTATGGAGTCTCATCATCCGCATCTAAGTGGAAGTATTTCTGGTGACTACGGCGAAACGCATTCGCGCGTCTACATCCCATTAATTTTCCTCAGCCTTAAAACGTACCAGTGACGTCACAACAATCTCATGGGGCGTGCACCTTATGGTTAATGAAGTTTAATCAAATGTCAACCGTTAATTAAACACAGCGGCAAAACGGTTGAAATCACAGTTATTGAATTAACAATTATCGTCATTTAGATGGTATTTGTTCCAGTATGTAATAACTGCTTGAACTCTGCTTGGGTGGACTAACGTTTTTGAAAAATCTGACACACCTAAATACTTTTAATGCTCCGCATACTAGTTTAATTCCTTCACGCTTTTGAAGGCAGACTTAAAATACAAGAGGCATTAAGTAAGAAGTCACTTTTGAAGAAAAATATTTCCAAATAAGCTTTAAATTACTCATAAAAATGGCTTTTTGATCTTTAAACTGTCTTGGAGTGATTACTTAAATGATAATTTTGAATAACATTTAAAATATACTCGTGACAGTACTCCCATTAGAACCTTAGGGCTTATTATTCGTAAGAGTTGTTAAAACTAATTAGTTCATTTTTCAAGCTTGTTGTAAATCTATAGGGAGACACATTCTTGTGACAAAGATTTTATTTGCGTTTTAAAGTTTCTACTAAAATAATTTTTTTTTTGTCATACAAGCTGATTTAATTTTATAAGAGTACCCATATTAATTTTTATTATTTGTTTGGTATGTATTTGTTTTAATGAATCTGCATCTGAGAAATTTATTACTGTGATTTAATGCTACGCAGATAAATTATATGATTTTATTATAAGTGTTCTATTTATTCTTGTTAATCAGTGTACTTTAAATGTTATTTACTCTTTTATCACAAAATTTGAATCGTAGCTATTGAGGGATACTAGCTGATGATATTTCGGTTACTCTAAAAAAAAAAAAAAAAAACCCAAAACAATTCGTTAATGCCTCTAGAAAGACGTTTACATAGAAAATTACATATATGTATGGGATACCAATGGAAAATCAGGAAAAATCGACAGCGAAAATAATCCTTCACATAGGAGTAAGTTTTAAATCAGGCATTTACCTTAGAGTTTCTATATATATATACTTATAGTCATGTTTATCCATGACATATTTCAAGTAATGCATAGCTTATATCAAAATTATAAGCGGAATTTTAATCATTTCCAGAACTTGTCTATTTCAGAATTGTCTTTATTTAAAAAAATGTTTCAGCGCATTTATTTTTAAAAAAAACATTTATTAAATTAAATAATAATAAAATTTGCACTCCTGTTTGGAAATAAACATGTATTTGGTAGGTGTTGGACTAGTTATGTCACCCCAAACACACCAATTACTTGGTGGATATTTTAATCATAAGGTTGTTTCTTTTTTTCAAAATCAGCTTACATACGAGTATGTCAAGGTGTGTAAGACAATATAATTGAATGTAATTTAAAAATTTGTTTATTTGAAAATTATTTGTTTAAGTACAACATTTTTTAATGGTGTGACATAGCTTTCTATTGAGTGTAAAACAAGCAAAATAATAATATTAAAATTTTATAGAATCTTTTGCCCATTTTAAAAGAATTTTACAAAGGGAACTCTCACTAACCTCACTGAAAAGGTTAAAAACATATATCAAAAAATAAAATTATATTTAAGACGAGAAAAGAGTTTGCTCAAATTGTGAATTAAAATATATAACGACTAATTGACAAACATTTTAAGAAAGAATGCCATGCTTACAAAATCTACGAATTTTGTTAAATTTTAAGTATTAAAACTATTTTTTTTTTCCTTAATACTGCTCAGAATTCTCATTATATAACAACGCTTTATTTAATCTCTGCAGGAATCATTAATAACAGAAAGTATTTTGCTAAGAAGTCAAGACTCATAAGATTATAATAATTAATGATTCTATTTACAGTGCTCATTTTCTGTCTACAACGTTTCTATTTGTGTTTCAATATACAAATTATTTCTCCAGTTTTGAATCTTAGACCTATTTCCAGACTAAAATTTTCTTAATAAATAAGTATTTTTACATGACCAGTAAACTTTTAATATGCAAAAACTTGATTTATTTTGTCATTTACGTGTTTCTATTTACAATAAAATTGCACTGAACATCTTCTAAACATTAAAGTAGTTATATATTGTTAAAAACTATGAGTTGTAAGTACAGTGTTAAAAAGGTTACTGTATGTAAATTGTAAACTATTCATGTTTTGTACATACATTTATCCTTTCAGTGCTTTTGAATTTTATTGATATATTTCCTGATTTTACTCTATTAATTTCAAAAATACATCATGTGTTTACATTTTTGGTATGCGTGTTTTCATGTTTACAACAGATAAATCTTCTATCTCTGTTCAGCAAAAATCTACTAAGGTATTTTGAACATTTAAGTAAATAGGTTTTAAGCATTAAGCTTATTTCAACTTTATGTTGTAAATAAGCTTAACAGAACTATTCGAACGAAAATACGAACTAATAAGCAAACTAAAATTGGAAAGATAGTAGAAAACTTGCACGTATAGTTCTAAAAATCGAATTTCCCTAGAGGGAACAACAGTTATGGAGTTTCAGATCTCTTTTAGAAAATAAGCCAGAACTAATATCATTCCTTCAAAAGAAAAATGTATAACATTCAAAAGTTAAGCAACTTTTACTAGTTTCCTATGAGCCATATATATTATATTTACATTTTAGGGTTATGCAAGTGTTACCGTTATTGAATTTCGGAGAAGTAAACAAACTAAATGGAGTAATCAATAATGTTTTGGTTTCAGTAGGCGAATAGGAAATGAGAGTATTAAAATAACGTAAGAGCTATTTCTTACCGGTATAACTTAAATTTATAAATCTTAATCCCCAATAAGTAAACAAATAACTTCTTTTATAATTATTGTAATTAAAAGAGGATTTTCTGCCCTAACTCCTTCACCTTGGGTACATCTCTCTCTATATATATAAATTAGAAAGGTGACTCACTGTTTCACTCACTCGCTAACTGATCATGATATTTTAGGAGTTATATGGCCTTTATACTTAAATTTTGAAAGGAATGTTCCTTTTAGGGAGTAGAAATCAACTAAGAAGAGGTTTCTCAAAATTCGCCCCCTCCCAAAGGGGTTGTGAGGAGTTAAAGTAAGTTATAGATAAATACTCCCGCATTTTTTAACTATCAGACCTACAGACTAGGAATTTGGCAAGAATATTCTTTTCATTAAATAAAGATCCATTGTAAATGGGGAATTTGTGAAAGTTGGCTCCCAAAGAGGTTGCGAGGGGTTAAGGTATCCGACTACGTTCGGAACCGTGATTTTAAAAAAGCGCATAAATGGATAATTTTCATGATATTTAGTGTCACTTAGATTAAACTACATGTATAAAATTGTTTAAAGAACATTTTGACAACATTTTTTTATTTAAATATAATATTTTGGCAAAAACTTAACTTAGAATAATATTTTTTCAAAATGTTCTACTTTTGTGAAAAATACTTCTATTATAATAATATTTTGCCTGTATATAGCTCAGACATCTTTACAGAGGCTCAACTATGAATTTATAAAATTCACATTATTTTCAGAGTTACAACCAATTGAAATAATTATAAGCGTTTTTTTCTTAAAATTGCTTCCCTCCGTTGTCGTAAAATATGGATAAACCCACTTCTAAGTTATATATTTCAAAAATTCTAGTTGAGCCTCTGTAGAAAGTTCTGAGCTATAGACAGGCAAAATGTTATTATAATAGAAGCATTTTTCACAAAAGGAGAACATTTTGAAAAAATATTATTCTAAGTTAATTTATTGCCAAAATATTGTATTTAAATAATTTTTTTTGTTAAAATGTCCTTATAAACAATTGTATACATGTATTCTAATCTAAGTGACACTAAATATCATGAAAATTATCCATTTATGCGCTTTTGCAAAATCACGGTTTCGAACGTATTCGGATACCTTAAAGGCCATTATAGATAAATATTCCCGTTTTCAAACTTGACCTGAAGACCTGAAATTTGTATAAGGTATGTTTGTTTTGTTGATTAGAGATCCATTAAGAATGAGTTTTTCGTAAATCAACTCCTATGGGAGGGTTGCAGGGAGCTACTGGTGCGTATAGATAAAAAAAAACTTCACCTTTTCAAGATACTAGACCTACAATAATGAAATATGGTACGCATGTTTATTTTTTTGAGTTGAAATACATTAAGAACGCGTCTTACAGAAATGGACAATGACGAGGAATATTGATAAAAAAAATTCCGCTTGTAAACTATATTAGATTTAGACTTGTAAAATTTGGGAGGCATAATTATTTTGTTGCGTAGATATCCATTAGAAATGAGTTTTGCAGAAGTAAATTTTGGAGGTAGGGTTACGGAAGCTTAAAAAATAATTTTGCTTCCATTTTAGAAATTCCTTTCCTTTTTAAATCAAGAGGTGAGGGCTTTAAGAATTATTTTCAATACAATCGAACTCTTAATGCTACGACTTAGGTATCAGCAATTTATATTCATATACATAAATAGTGTATATTTGTACATCATTAAAAATACCCTACGAAGTGGAGAGGGTAACGAATAGTTATTTTCAAGAATAAAAAAGAGATATATCCATAAAGTGTTTTCCAGCTCACAAAATTGCCACTCATTTTAAAACCACTGCATTGAATCGTGGTTTTTTAAACTTACTATGTTCATTATAAATAAATAAAATAACAATAATAATAATAAAAACAACATAATATTTACAAACTAGAAATATAAACAAAAAATATTTCGTTAACACATTCATACTTCATTTTATAAATTTTCTTAACATTTATTTTTATAACTTTTTTTTCAGTAATCAATTTGATATGCACATTTTTTTAATAGAGGTAAGAATTTTTTAAAATAGCTGAAAGAGAGCACATGCACATTATTTTATGAGCATTTCAATACTAGAGAATTGTAATAATATGTTGTATAATTATTAAAATACATATTAACTACACATTGTGCAAATATTTTCTCTTGTTTTGATTATTGATTGAATAATTTCTCACGCAATGAAAGATTCGAAGTAAATTATTGTTCAATAAAATAAAGCTCTAATTTGTGCAAAACATAATTTCCCTTTTATAAATCGCTACGAAAAGTTAGAGAGTGAAATGTCTTAAAAAATTAAGTAAAAATTTTACAACTCTCAGTGTTATAGATGCATTAAACTTCTTTAAAACCTTTATCACCCTTACAGTTTACTGAACTTCATTTAAAAACCAGTCTAATATTTTCGCAAACGTAAATATTAAATAATGCTTCCTTCCCATAAATTCTTCCACACAAAATTCAATAGGCTTTATACCCGATGTTATCAATTTCATTGCTAAAATTATACACCATAAAATAATTTATCGTTGAAATTTTATAATTTCAATCTTTTAATAATTTTGCTTGCAAAATTAATATATTTTATAACGATAATCAACGTATAATGGTTATATATATACATACAGTCGACTCTCGATAATTCGAAGTTGGAGGGACCAATGAAAAACTTCAAATTATCAAGAGGGTAAGAAAATTTTTTTTCTAACACATTTAAATTTTACTCTGTGTAATAGAGAGAACAACAATTGTACACATGTGAAAATTTATTTTAAAGTATTTTTAAATAGGACGTATTATACAGTATAAATATTACACAGAAGTTAAAAGTCCTGTATTTTTTTTTTAAAAGGAATACATTTATGTAAAGAGGGATTCTCGAGTCGGACTTTTTCACGACTCCCCCCAAACCTCTTCCACTCCTCATTGGCAATAAAATCGTTTCGCACCCGGTTCCTTCAAACACTGTCCCCAACACCATTGGTTGTTCAAGGCAGGGTCCAGTCCACCCCATGCCCTATTTGATGCCACATGCTTAAGTCACACAGATGAGCCATAAATTGTCATGTCAGTCCAACGCAAAAAACACAATCGTACGCATCTCTTCTTCATAATCGTGGACCATCCCTTCTGAACACATGTTTAGCAAGACCAAGTGTTAAACGAAAGATATGGACGGCTGGCAACATGTTACCACCAGAACTGTCCCCCTTTGAAGAAGAAAGCAATAAAAGTGTCTTTTTGTCTGAGGAAACACAAAGGGGTAGCAGACAGATGATGATGAAAGAGGCTTACAATACAAAACATGCGAGCTCCAACCTGTGTGTGTGTGTTTGCTACAGAATTCTAGCTAGTAAGTGTTCGAATTGTCGATAATTTTATGAGATAACCTCGAATTATTGCGTGTTGTAGTCTGTCCAGCCCCAGATTTTACATCGAAATATTGGGTATACAAAACGTATTCCTTTAGTTCAAAGTATCAAGAGTTTTTCTAGGGGATGAGCATATACTTCGTTTTAGCTAGAGGTTCATATTATCGAAAGAGGTTGAATTAGCGAGAGTCTCGACTGCATATATAGTCGACTGCACCTATACTTCAAAGCCTTATTTTTAAATTTTTAGGTACAATCACCATATAACTCACACCCCAGTTTCAACAAAGAAACCTGCCATAGACACGTGTAATACTCTTAAGTTTTGAAGTCACTTATCCGAGGTATTATCCGAAGCTATAGAAAAAATAGTATCCTTTTAGAGATATAGACCTTTAAGGTCATATGGAATGCTATTTCTTTTAAATAAACAGTACTTCGATATAATGTAGAAGTCTAATTTTTTATACTCCTCTCTTTCTTTATTTTTAAAGATCTCGTTTTTATACCCCCCGGCGTGTTACGCGCACACTTGAATTTTGATCTTATTTTTTGTGTTAAAAATGCGCGTTATACGCCGGATTTTACGGTATAAATATTATATATATATATATAATTTTTATACCGTATATTACCAAGTATATTTACTTTGTAATATATTTCTATTTGATTTTATCTATTCTTAACTTTGTTCTCTCTCTCTCTCTCGCTATCGTATTTAAAACTTCCTTTATTTAGTTTATTTTTAAAAAAACCTTAGTGGTTTGTTTAATTGCAAAATATATATCCAGGTGACGCCACGGTTTTTTTCTTCTCGAATAGTCGTTTCAATCTTTTACTTCATTTCGCGTTGGGAGCTTATTGTGGAAGGTTGAATTTTCGATTTCCAGTAATTATTTTACACGCAAGTTTTTTTTTCTATATAAATTTTTTTTTTATTATTATTCCTCTCCTTGAGACATTCATTATTGTTCTCTTTTCTTAGCATCATTTTAATATATTATCAGGTTTTTCTTCCACGTGTTGTATTAGGCTTAACTTTTGAACTTGGTTTTTTTTCCCTATTATGTCGAAAATTTCTGCCGTACGGGGAAGGTTGGATCCATAAAGCATTGCTAACCCTAATTCTCTAGCCTAATTCAGCGACAGCCTTAGAAATCATAATAGGTCTCCAGTTTAGTCCAAAGACTTTTTTGAATCTACATTTGTTGTGTTTGTTGAATTCCAATTTCTTCCTGCTTTAGCACTGCAGGTTCTAGTACTTCTTCATTTTCATTTTATATCAGTATACATATATATATATATACATATATAATCCAGATTGTTATTTTTCACAAGCCTCCCATTTTCACGGTAATATGTAAATTGGGTGAACAGTTAGGTGAAAGAAGTAATTTATATATATATATATATATATATATATATATATATATATATATATATTAGTGTTCTTATAAATCAAAAGAAATTGTGACTTTTGATGGAGTGACAAGATGCAGTATCTTGTCGGAAGTAAAGACATCCTGAAGTAGATTTTTGGATGATACGATTACAAAATGACTAAGTGCCTCTCAGTGTTTAAATATTATAGTTCCATTATAATACAATATATAATTTGTAATATATGTTATCCTCCTTCTCTATTAATATTATAATTCTTTCAATAATTTCAATATTTTTTACAAAATCTCTCTAAATTCTGTAGCCAAATATAGAACAATATACTACAACCTACTTATACCCTTTATTTGTTTTTACGAATATTATATATTTTATTACACAATATAATGTGTTTTGGTAATTCTAATATTCGAATTAAAGCTGTACGTAGATCTTAATGGTTCCGCTTCTTCGAATCGCCAGTTTAAAAAAAAATTAATCTTAAGAAATAGTCTGGATATATTTATTCTACTATGTACTTTCATAATTCAATAACTTAATGAAATAATTAATTTTATTAAAAAATAGGAATTTAAGAATTTAAGAAAAATTGAATAGTTTTTCGAGAGTGAGAGTTTATTAATCTCTCACTATACAACCACAAGGGGGCTAATGGCGAAGACCTTGTAATTTTAAATCACGGTCAAGTGACGAGCACGACATCTTAATTAGCACCTCACTCTCTAAACTTCCATACCACTCCAACAACAGGACTTTGAACTACGACTGGTACGTGCATAACGCCCTCAACACGGCGGGTCTTCAGTGACACAAGGTCTCGAATTCACGACAAGCCGGACACGAATGAGTGAGAGTTATATTAATGTCTCACTATAAAAAAACACAAAGGCTATCGGCGAAAGACCTAGTAATGGGTAACGAGGACGACATCTCAGCTAGTGCCCCCTCTCCTAACTACCACACCACACAACAGGACGACATTGAGTTTCGACAGATTTGACATGCAACAGTCCCCTCAACACCGCGGGTGCTCCCGCCGACCACGAGATTTTGTGGCCATGACCCCTATGCTGCCGTGACTTGTTGTCAGCGACATCAGAGCTTTGCGAAATACACACACATAACTTTTATTTTTTTATCATTCTGGATATCACATGCGCTAATTTATTTTTTTGCCTGAGTACATCATTAATTCCTTTTATTAAATACAATTTTTAATTTTTATAATATGGTTAAAAAAAGAAC
This sequence comes from Trichonephila inaurata madagascariensis, assembly GCA_019973955.1. Classification (NCBI taxonomy): domain Eukaryota; kingdom Metazoa; phylum Arthropoda; class Arachnida; order Araneae; family Nephilidae; genus Trichonephila; species Trichonephila inaurata. The sequence goes on along the minus strand of BMAV01000532.1, from coordinate 55,709 downwards.
TTTGTTGTTATTTTATACTATATTTCTTCAATAATGTCGATAACTCAATCTGCCTTTGCTTGAAATTTAAAAAAATAAAATTTTTACACAACAGATCTTACTATTAGATTCATGTGAATAAAAAACCTTTAATATTCTTCATCATTTTTAAATATGAAATCTGAATAAAAATGTTCAAATAAAAAAACACTCCAAGTTCTAAACTTCAAAGTTTTTTGGTTCAAATATTTATTATACTGAGTTTTGACAACCATGATTAAAACCTTTCATGCCAAGTGGGTGTACTTTAGAAACTCAAATCACTTAAATTTGAGAAATAGCTTCAAGGAACTTTTTGGAGTAATTTATTATTAATCCTCTACGCTATGCACCGTCTGGAGCAATTATTACAAGAAAGAAAAAGGAGCTGAAGAAAATTGCGATGCCTGAAAACGAAAGAAATTTTACCACCAAGTTTCTCCAAGTTATTTTTACGTATTCCTTTTTTCCCTCCTCTTTTTTTGCGTAAAACGCCAGAAGATGCTTTTTTTTCTTTCCCAAAATTTTACGGGCTTTCAGTAATGACAAGCCTTATTGGTATTTTACCAAGTTCATTTTTCTATTCGCTATTCTTGTATACTATTTCTAGGCAACTCTATTGATTTTGTGAAAAATAAGAATGCTGTGAAGTTGCATTCACTTAGCAATCGAGATTCTATTAAATATGACTAGGGCGTTGCGTTTCTGCGTGGCCTGCAACAGAGTAGCATAAATCTCAATAACGGCAGCTCAATTTTTCGCTCACCAAACTGCTTAGTTGGAACTGTCACTCTGTTTTGCTTATCACGAAAGAACAATAACGAATATCTTTACTTCATTTATTTTAGGGTAAATGAAAAACATTTTTCGTCATGAAATATACAAGTTCTGCAATTTTTCTTAAGTCAATTCCTTAGGTCAACAAAGAAAAATTTTATTTTAGTTACATTTTATTAAATAATAACAATTAATATAAATATGTATATACATATGACAGAATGACAATATTAAGTGGCAAAATAGAAAAGGAGTTTCTTTGCAATTTTAAATTTTCCTTTCTATATATGGTATTCGACTATTATTTTTGTGTTTCTATTTATTCATTATTTAAATTTAATTACTACAATAAAATAGTACAGTAAAACGAAATCACATTCTCAGAAATTAGGCCATTCCAGGTGGAATTCGAACGCATGACTTTTGGATTAGAAGACGAACGCGCCATCCATTGCGCTACAGGGATAGAACGAACGATTATCCTTTTTATATATGGTGTTAGACTATTGTTTTGTTTGTAAATATTTATTCATTAATTAAATTAAATTAATGAATTAATATTTGAAAAACTGTATTAATATTAAGTGTCATCCACTACATCTTTAAAAATATGTATTTGAAATTGAGTGGATGAATAAAAAGTATTTTTGACGATTGAAAATTTGAACACGATTTATACATATACACTGCTGGCCACCGTAAATGCAACACCCTGAAGGAAGCATGCAAATAACATGAAATTTACAACATGCATTGGCGGAGGTGAGATATGCAAAGGATTAGAATTTCAGCACAGATACACATTACGCGCGCCTGTGGCGCCACCTCAAAACGCTATTTAAGGCTTGGAGATTTCGACGATTTCACGTTCGGCAATTGTGTTTTTCTTGTGGTTTTTTCAAAAAACGATCAGTTATGTCTCGTAGAAAACAGCTATCAGCTTTTGATCAAGTATCCCAGTTCGACAGAGGAAGGATAGTGGCGTACCGAGATTGTGGATTATCTTTCAGGGAAATCGGTAGTCGTGTTGGACGAAACCAAACAACTGTAATGCGGATCTGTGACCATTCGATGCAGGAGGGTACGACGGACCGACATGGTCGATCGTACCCACCTCAGTGCACCACTTCAAGTGAGGACAGGCAAATTGTGCGCAGGGCAGTGACGGATCTCTCAGTCACATCACGAACCATAGCACAGCACATTGAGTCTGTAACGTATCATTCAGTGTTTGCGCGTACGATTCGACGCCGTTTACAGCAGAGTGATCTGTCCGCAAGACGTCCATTGCTTGGTCTACCCTTGACGCAGAACCACAGACGTCTCCGCCGCCAATGGTGCGATGAAAGAAGGATGTGGGTGGCAGAATGGAATGAAGTTGTCTTTACTGACGAGTCACGCATCTGTCTGCAACACCACGATGGTCGGATTCGAGTCTGGAGACACCCTGGAGAGAGGATGCTGAACAGCTGCGTTATGCACCGCCACACTGGTCCTGCACCGGGTATTATGGTATGGGGTGGTATTGGATATCACTCTCGCACTCCTCTAGTACGCATTGCTGGTACTTTAAAGAGCCAGCGCTACATCTTCGAGGTGTTGGAGCCAGTTGTCCTTCCTTACCTTCAGGGCTTGGTCACAGCCATATTTCAACAGGATAATGCACGACCACACGTGGCACGCATTGTCTAAAGGTTTTTTCGTCAATCATCAGATTGAATTCCTTCCTTGGCCGGCTCACTCTCCGGATCTTTCACCGAGAGAAAACATGTTGCCCATGGTTGCTCAACGATTGACCCAGATTACACCCCCAGCTGCCACACCAGATCAACTTTGGCAACGTGTGGAAGCTGCTTGGTCTGCTGTACCCCAAGAACACATCCAAAGTCTCTTTGAGTCAATGCCGAGGCGTGTGGCAGCGGTGATCTCCAACAATGGCGGCTACTCTGGCTACTGATTCTGGCAGTAACCACACTTCTTAGAAGTTTATAAGTTTAATCATTTGATACTTGGTCAATATGTTATCTACAAAATAAATTTTGATGTGCTATCTCTTGTTTTTCTTGATGTTGCATTTATGGTGGCCAGCAGTGTATATAGGCAGAGTGTGAACTATAATAGTAGGAATTGAATAAAGGAATGTAAAGAATGAGAAAAAGTATTTATTATTTAAACTAATAATAAAATTTCTGTTTAAAATAATAATGTACAGTATTAAACAATACTGTATAATGGATACTGTATAGTACTTTATGAATATATATATGCATTAAATCACCATTTCGTCTGTAGTTGATAAAATCATGTTAGATTCCTGTTTACTTATAAATTCATATGAAGATTACCCACACATTTATTCATTTACAATTTAGGCTTAGATTGATTCCAAATCAATTATTGTACTAACGCTGGGTCAAAAACTGGAGAAAGCTTCTTATAAACATCAAATACATTAATTGAAATCCTTCTAAAAATTTTAAGTAAATACAAAACTTGTGGAGATAATGGGAAAATACTTAGAAAAACATATTGTATGCTTTTTTTCATTTATCCTCAATGAAAGGACAGGTAAGAACGAATTTACTTCTTATGTTTACTCATATGCTCTCAGAATTTTGCTATCGTTAACAAGAAAATCCCTAAATACATACAAATGCTTTTAGTACATTATAGTACAGAATAAAGTTTGAAGTAATACTTTAATGGAAAGGCTTATTGAGAAAGAATAAGTAGATCTTTCAACAAAGGAAATCCAACTGATGTGTCTATTGTAAAACTATAATATCTAAGATCGCGTTGATGGGAATGTTTGTCGACATCCTGGAAAATCAGTCCGCTTCGATAGGTTTACTAAAATAAACCAATCAATAATACTAAAAGATGAAAGTTTAATCTATAATATTCAAAGAATGTTTCCAATTAAATTAACTTTGGAAATTAATTTTTCTCTCCTTACTTAACTGATTTTTGTTAATTATCTTCCATTTACTGATTGAATGGCAGCCGCATCAATTTTTTGAGAAGACAAAGAAATGTATTCAAAAAGTGGATTTTCTTGAGCAAATCTTTATTTGGCTCATGTGAATTACTTTATAAATAGTATTTATACAACAAATTGCTTTTTTTTCTAGTCTATTGTTTTATCAGAAACTAACTCCCAAGAAAAACAGACAATCATTAGTAAACTTAAAATGAAAACATGATACTCACGTTTATTTGAATTTAATCAAAATGTGACCCATAGCGAGAAAAAGTACTCATACAGTGCTATAAAACTTGAAAATAAATATTTTAAGTTAAGATCAAAAATGATAAAAGGCATTTAGAAATCAAAGTTTTTCCATCTATAAAATTAATTCAACGGAATCATTTCGGGAACAACTCAAACGATCTCCTAGGGCATTTAAAAAATAATTTGATTTTCGTTTCGCTATGGTTCTCTAGTAAGTCAAATGCATTACATTTGATAGAGATATAATGATAATCAATAATATAATTATAAAGGTATAAAAGGAATACGGTTTAATAATTATTAACAAAAGTTAGTCTAACACAATTTTAAATGGTGTATATATCGTGTTGTTATAGAAATACGTATAATATAGAGCAGTGTTTCTCAAACTGTGGGGCACACCCCCCTTGGGGCGTAACAACTCTACAAGGGGGGTGCGAGCCTTTGAAATGTTGAAAACAAAAGATTATTTTAAAAAATTATTAATTTACTGAAAGTAAACAAACAAGATACATTGCGACATAATGAAAAATAAAATACGCATTTACACTGATATAATACACTTATAAATGTATCAATACTGCACCATGTATTTTATAATTAATTTAACAATACTAGGTTAAGAACAAGTTTATTAATTACCAGTGACACCATGGGCTTGTCATATATATAATTAAAAGCAAAACACTTATTTTGATCATTTGTACGGTTTACAATTAATCCCTTGCGATTTAAACTGATGCAATGCGCTTTTCAATGACATCGTTTTCCACGTAGGCGC
>BMAV01000532.1:38042-50801 GCA_019973955.1 Trichonephila inaurata madagascariensis | reverse complement strand
ACGTAGGCGCGCATATGTGATGTATTGTGGTGCAGGAAGGAATAAAAAAGCAAATAATCTGAAATAAGTAAATCCTTCACAAACATTCTTGCATTCTAAAGCCTTCGGAATAGTTTTATGGATAGCAGTGCACAGGAAAGATCATACTTCTAAAAGGCGTATATATACGGCCGGGGAAATAAACGTTTTGGCTTAGCGAGACGTTTATATACGCCGGGGGTGCTTAAGAGGTAAAAGTCGTATCGTAGTTTTGGCGTCATAGTATTATTGAATTCAATAGATTGTTATTGTATGAGGGGGGCGCGATGAAAATTATGATTGAATATTGGGTCGCGAATATTGCAACTTTGAGAAGCATTGATATAGAGGGAAGACAGATATGAATAAATATTTTGAAAAAAATTATTCATTTAAGTAAGATATATATCTTTGTCTGAAGAGAAGAAATATCACGTGCAACTTAGTAAACTTATTCAAGAATTATTTCGGGCCATTTTATTATGTTGTTAAAGCAATAAAAAATTGGAATGAAATATTTTGAACCAAAGAAAATAAATCCAGAAGTTAATCAAGAATATTTGAGTAAATGGATATGAGTATACTAGAATGTCAACAATAAGAAAAATTAATTTCAAGCTAAGAATATCAGTATAATATCATTGAAATCAGATTACCCGGCTTTCCCATGAGTGTTAAAAAAATAACAAACATATATAATGGCAACTCACTCCAAAATAATTGTTAATGGTCCAGATTATAATTATGATCAACAATACCTATGCTAAAAATTATTCGTATTACAGAACAAAAAATTAAATATTCATTTTAAAATAATTTTGAAAAATTTTACTATGCAGTGCATTTTGAAGTTTCGCATTTTCAGGGATAATTAATAACAAAATTACAATTAAACGATTGAAATCTACACTTGATCAATTTTTAGCAATGTGTCATACACATGATATGCCAGAAGTTGCTTCCTAATATTATTTAAAACTATTTAAGGCAACGTTAAGGAGATTCAATAAGAAATTATTGATCCGTTTTCATTATAAAAGAAGTCAGAAATCATAAAAAAAATGCTTTATAGTTTCTCTTACTTCCTTAAAGATTTTTGCTGTTTTTTTTATTGAAAATAAAACATATAGTATTTTTGCAATATTCAGGAGATATTTCTTTCTTTTTTTTAATACAAAAAACTGTGGCATTGACAGATGAATTTTCAAATTAGTATAAATTTCATTTATACCAGATTAAATTTCCTTAAACGAAATGAGTCTTTATAAATGGACTTTGAGAATGTCATGTGGTAAGAATGTGTTCGAAAAAGAAAATTTTATTGAGTACAAAACATTTTGCAATTCCAGAGCAATAAAACTGACTGCCCAATCCTTTTGTCAACTTCCAACAATACAATTAATCCATTATGATACAATCCATTCAAAAGTCATGTATATCAAACCAAATGCTTGTCGCAACGTCAAAGTGACACCATGTGTTTACATTTCCTTCCGGAGTCTCCTGAAAGGAAATTGAAAATCATACCTTCACTCATTCTCCTTCGATTCACATTCCGGGAATTGAAAGGAAGTAAAGATCTAGATCTTGTCGCTATTTGAAATTTTCTAGCATTTACTAAACCGGACCATGGCAATAGTTTAAATCGCGATTCAAGTGTATCGACGAACATATTTTCGGGACACCACCGAAGCTGTCTTTGGATTTACGTGAAGGAAATAAAAATATTTAAGCTCACACACAATCTTTTTCAAATATTTTCAGAAGAAATATTTGGAAATGGAATTCCTCCTTCAAAGAACAGAACATGGAAGTTTCTTTGAGGAGTTTACACATGTGAATGGAATTATTTATACGATATTTTAACCTATTTCTCTACTTAAATGGAATTGATATTGCCTTGGGTTTTCTTGGATTATATTGGTTATTCTAGAAGTGTGTAATACTTTTATGTGCTTTTAATTTTTCTTTTTTAGGTCAACAAAGAAAAATTTATTTTATATAGTTACTTTATATAAATAATTACAATTAATATAAATATGTATTTACATATGATGGAATCACAATATTAAGGGACAAAATAGAAAATTTTCCTAGCAATTTTCCATTTTCTTTTCAATAAATGGTGTAGGACTATTATTTTTGTTTACTATTTATTCATTAATTAAAATTAATTATTCTAATAAAATAGTACAGTAAAAAAGAAATCAAATTCTCAGAAATTAGGCTATTCCAGGTGGGATTCGAACACACGACCTTTGGATTAGAAGTCCAACGCGCTGAAGGGACACAGCCAACAATTTTCTTTCTATATATACTGTTGGACTATTATTTTTGTTTGTTACTATTTATTCACTTCTTTAATTTAATGAATGAAGCAATATTTGAAAACACTGTATATTAACATCAAGTGTCATTCACTACAAGTTTAAAAAAATGTATTTGAACTTGAATGGATGAATGGAAAGTATTTTATTTACGATTGAAAATTTGAACAAGATGCACTTATATATATATATAGGGGGAGATTGAACTAATAGAGTAGAGAGAGAGAGAGAGGAATTGAATAACATCTATGTGAGCTTAAACATTCGGAAAAAATATTTTTTTTTTTTTTTTTTACAAAGAAATATGTTTGTGATAGTGCATTACATATATATACTACAAATAAATAAGTTTTAGTTTGAATTTAAAAAAAAAAATCAATCTTTGCTTTTTGTATTACATAAAATCTGAAGTCAATCGTAAAAAATACATAAAGTATAATGAGTCTTTTTTTTTTTTTTGAAAATTATTTGAATTGTACAATGATATTAAATGTAACTAAATTTAATATTTTAACATTCATCTTATATTCAGTCTAATATATAATAAAATACTTTGACATTTTAGGTGCGACGTAAAAATTGACGACAGTGGAAGCACATACGACAGCTTAGATTGAAATTATATTAGTATAAATAGTTTGAATTTAAAATTAATTTTAGATAATTTTGTCAAAATATTCAAATTGAATATACTTGAAAACTTAGTTTAGAGAATTTCTTTTGTATGAGAATTTTTAACCATCAAATTACATAAAAAATCTTTAATGCACTGTTTTTTTGTTTTGTTTTTTTTAATTATTTTTTATTTTAAATGATACTTAAGTGACACAAATTAAAATCAAAGCAAAAACCACGTATTAATAACTTCATGACTATTAAATTTCATTTTTCGCTAAAATACTGAATTTCGAATTTGATTTACTTCAAAATATAAGTTTGTTTTGTTAGGTGCTTACGAAAATAATAGATTTCCTTCCTTCCAAATTATACGTGAATTATTTTAAAATATTTAAAACATCAAATAAACTGTGTGTGTCTGGGAATTGGCAGCTTTAAAAAAGCAATAAAAATCAAATATATATAAATATATATTTGTTGAATGGAATGCACAAATATTTTATTACATAAGACTTCCCTCAAAGTCAAATTTAAATTCATGCAAAATAGATACAGTAAAACATTTTAAATATATCGAATTTAAATTGTAATTTTTATTACTATATAAGTTTTTGGTATTCTGAGGAATAAAATTCTACTTTGGAATTTTCTTAAGATCTTCCCCTCTACCCTCCATATGATTTGCATTTGAATACTTATAGAATATAAATACAAAATTGATTCAAATCATGTAGATATTCTTTTTATAATATTTTTATGTCTACGTTGAAAAATGACATAATGAAAAAAATGTAACTCTGAAAAAAAAAATTCGTTCATATTTCTAATTGATAACACAGAAAGTAGATAGAAATACAATAAGAGAAAATCATACTTTTGAATCCTGCACGGTATCACTCAAGCATAATCTCATACAGAAAACAGTGGCTGAGAGATAGTGTATCGCGCTCCCTTGCCACAGGCCCGAGATTCAAATCCCGGGCTGGGAAAGGTCGACTCAGCCTTTCATCCCCTCAGTGGGTCAATAAATGAGTTACAAGCTTTGCTTGGGACTCATTTATCGACATACTGTAGTACTAAGCTTGCTTGGATTTCGCGTCAGGCTAACCACATGTGTTCAGTGCCCAAGGTCTTGAAAACTGAGATGGGCACAGTAGGCCTTGGCCCTCATGGGCTGCTGCGTCACTGAATTTAGTTTTTAGAAAATAACCAAATCTATATGTTGCTATCTTTTTCTCCCTGTAGATATTTTTACATTCCCTTCCCAAATGATAAGTAAGATCCGAAAGATCTTTCCGTAAGGTCATTCTTTCGAAAATTTCCATATCTTCCTCATCACGTCAAGGGTCTGATACATAAGTCAGGACATATTTTATAAGACTTTTGTAAAGAAGCAAGTTAGCTTTTAATTTTAGAGACAACTGGGTTTTAAATAACTCGTCAGGGCATTTAAACATTTATTTGCAAAGTAATGATTCTTTTATAAATTTCTCGGGCCAACGCATTTTTATTATTTATCTCCGTTTCCAAATAAGTAATATTATTAACTTTTTACATATATATAGAGTTTTAAAATTAATATATTTATAAATTCAAATTTGATTATGATATATAAGAAAAAACTGATATACTTTTTCCTTATTCTAAACTAACGTGTCTCAATTATTCGAGCTTCACTTAAAAAATACCCAACAAAAGAAAGCACTATCATTTTCTGCTTCTTGAAACGATTAAAAATAATGCCGTAATAAAATTAACAAATACAATTACAGATTTTATCGCGGAAACTGGTTAATCCTGTTACGCGTAATTGACGTAAATCCAACAGCGATCATTATCTAAGCAAGCAACCCTCCATAGAAAATAAGAAGATAATTATGTTATCTGTTATATCGTATTAATAAAACAAACAACAAACTAAATCAGCTAGATTTCACTCCCAACTCCTCTGAACACCTGAGAAAATTACACTATCGATTCTAGAACTGTCAAAAAACCTTCTTCGTTAATTTATATTCAACCAAGCTAAGCGCCATGGCACAAGCTTCTTAATTTATTTCTTAGAAAAATCCTTTTTGATTTAGCTGGGACCTCCTAGAACGGTGAATTCATTATCTCTTAAATTAATTCTGCTTCAGCTTGCACAATTTCAGAATTTATCAAATTTTCATGATATAACCATAACAAAACACACGATTATTCATTAATTAAAAACCAAATAAACAGTAGATGTTCGGGGGAAATGAAGCAATGATGTTTGGCTTTCTTTTTACAATTGCAGCAAACTGGTACTAATTAAATCCCCAAACGGATGAAGATGATGGGATTTTTTTTCATAGGAAATAAATATTTTCCAGTTTTGTACATTCAGATCGTTTGCTTAGCACCGAACTTTTTTGCGTCATTATTTTGCTAATAATGCAAACATTAACGAATTCATCATAAAGCGCTTATATGAAAAATGATTATTTTTTTTATTCTGAATCTTAATGGAAAAATTCTGATTCATTAATAGATGATTGCATTGAATCGAATACATACTCTTTTTTATTTTACTTATTTAATGCTGGCATTTAATGCGGAGAAAAAAATTAAATTTAAAATTTTTCAAGCGTAATAATTATTTTTCAAAAGTTAAGTAAAATATTAATTTATATTCTCTGGGTGAAGTATAAAATGGGAATTCCACAAAAAAATACTAAGATTATTTAAAATATTCCTACGAAACAGGAAATATTGCACGATGTTATTATTACACACATTTGAAAGACATATTGGTACACATTTAGAAAGAAAAAAGGAATATTTTCAAACATCAGTTAAAATTATTCTCATTTTATATAAATAACTACGTTTGGAACCCTGATTATTAAAAAGTATATAAGTAAACATTTGTTTGGTATTTAAGTTTCCTGAATTAGAACACAAGAAATTGTTTTAGGAATATCATTACAATAAAAAATAAAATATAATTTTTTGGCTGAAAATGAGAAAAAAATGTCGTTTTCAAAACATTGTCCTTTTGTGTAAAATACGCTTTTATAATAGTATTTTACCTTCACACATAGCTAAGACTTCTTTACACAGCTAGAACTAGGATTTTTGAAAAGTATAACTTTAGAGTGGATTTATTCATATCGTAATATATCAATTTTAACAGAAACATCGGTTGCTATTTCCATTGATAGTAATTCTGAAAATAATGGGATTTCTATAAAGAGAACCAAGTTCAGGATTCATAAAGAAATCTTATGTATATATAATTATAAAAGTATTTTATATTAAAAGAGAATACTGTGTACATTCCGATTGAAATGACTCTAAATATCTAAAAAAACAAATATTCCTGTACATCCATGCTTCTCAAAGTTTCAATATTTGCGACACAATATTCAATCATAATTTTCATCGCACCCCCCCCCTTCCATGCGATAACAATGTATTGAATTCAATAATACTATACGTTGACGCTAAAGCTACACTGACTTTAACCTCTTAAGCCCCACCTACGTTTAAAAACGTCTTAGTCAAAGCGTTGATTGCCTTGGACGTATATATACGTCTTTTCGAAGTACTATCTTCTCTAAGCACTTCCATCCATAAAATCATTCCGAAAGCTTCAAAATACAATAAAAAGATCGTGACAGTGTTTGCGAAGGGGATTTACTTACTTCAAGAAACGCTTTAACTCTTATTTATTCCTTTTTATATCCCTCCAAATACATCACACACTCGTGCTTACGTGAAAAATGGTGTCACTGGGGAGTGAATCGCGTAACTTTTAATCAGAAGTTAAGGCATTAATTATAAACCGTACAAATTAAAAAGATGATTGTTAATTTGTGTATATAATTTTATATATGATAAGCCCATGGCGTCACTGGTCATTATTAAAGTTTTTCTTAACTTAATATTGTTATAAGTTAATTATAAAATACATTATGCAGTGCTGATACATTTATTAGTGTATTATATCAGTGCAAATGTATATTTTATTTTTTATTATGTCGAAATGTATTTAGTTTGTTTACTTTCAGTAAATTAATAATTTTTTTAAATAATATTTTGTTTCGACTTTTCAATATGCTCGAGCCCTCCACGTAGAATCAGCATGCCCCTCTAGGGGGGCGCGCTCCACAGTTTGAGAAACGCTGATTTATATGCTTTTGCAAAAACATGGTTCCAAAAGTAATCGCATAACTTCAATTGATATTTCCTGTGAAAGTTTACCAGTAGTTTCCTAGTAAGGTCAATTTCATTCATCATCTTAGCAAACATTTTAAGAACTAATATAAGAGAATTAATACATTTTGTTACAAAAATAATTTGATATAGCCTCAGAGTTTAATTAGCACTGTATTCAAGTTAAAGATACGACCGTTAATGTCTAATCTTGTAATTATAAACTATGATTAAGTGATGAAAACCTTATTATGCTGGTATTATTTCATTCTTCTAATACTCCCATCCTCATATGAGGAATTTAATTTTCAGCAGTATTTATAATACGGATAGAACGTTTGCTTGTAAACTGGAATTCAAGGAATTCCGTTAAGTGTATTTAATTCTGAGCAACTTTTATTTTTCTGTAAGACTACTTTCAGTTGTAAAAACCCTCGAACCTCCCGCTCACTAATCACAAATTTGCTGTTTTTTAAAACCGATCACTTGGCAATTTTTGTCTTAGGACTTACCCGAACACGTTCGGAGTACTATTTTAGAAAATAGCAAACAAAAACACTATATATATATATTCTTTTTTAGGAATCAATACCAATAAATACTAATATTTAACTAGCAATTCTTTTAACAAAAAGTATATGAATTTTACAAAAATCACAATTATAAGTGAAATTTTTGCAATTGTTTTAAAAAACTTTAAATTGCAGTTAGAGAAAAAGTAATAAAATTTCATTAGTTTAAGTATTACTAAAACAAATCAGATGCATTTACCTATATAATGTACTAAAACTTTAATGATTTATGGAAATTAAAAGTTTTAGAGTCTCGATCGCGTAAATATTATAAGAAATGTAAAATTTTTTATGAGATCATTACTTATATAACAGGCCATAACTCAAAAAATATTCATATAATAAGAAATGTTTTAGTACATTCCCTAGAAAATGATATAAATATCAGGCTCAAAATATTTTTTTTAGAAATGCATTCATACTATTTTGAGTTATCAGACTCACCCTGATATATTTTGAACAATTTAAATGCTCGCTTTTATGGTAGATTAAAGACCCTTTTTTTCTAATGTTATAAATGGATTGTAATTTGGTCTTTAGGCAACATAGAAATAAAACAAAGTATGTTCTGTAAAGACAAAAGATAGTTCTATTCAATAAAAAAAAAAAAAAAAAAAACGAAAAATATGGGTTTTTACCGAATTTGGTCATCTCAACGCGCGTGTTCGGATACCTTAAATCAGAAATCCATCAGCAATAACGTCGTTGTAACTACCAATCAAATTCTAGATCACTCACAAAAACTTCATGTAAGTTGATAGTGACCTGTTTCTTTATTTTTATTTAAAGGGTGTTGGAAAGCTGAAATCTTATTTTTTTGACAATTTGAGATTTTTGTATTTTCAAATTGTACAGATTTTAACCTTTCTAAAAATACTTTACTTTAACCTCTAGGGTATTTAGAAGCCTTTAAAACCTATTTATTAATAATCGTTGAATCTGGGCCACGCCCATTTTAATGGCGAAAAATGTAAGCAAAATACTTCGTTTTTGCTTAAAAGTGTACGTCTGATAGAAACCAAAAAATGTATCTTTTATTTCAAACTTAGCCTTTTATTTTTTATTTCCTAGCTGATTAGAAGTCTCACTGTATACATCAAAATCAATTTATCTCAAAATGTAAATTTTAATGTGCGATGTACCTTTTCTTAAAAACTACTGTTCATAGGTATAAAATTTTTTTATGAAATATTTATAATGATGTCTAATATATACTAAAATGAGCTTTTTGTAAGAAACTCAAAAATTTATTTTTTACAAATTTTTTAAGTGAAAAATGAGTCAAATTTCGCAATGTTTGATAAAATATTTCATAATTTATTAAAAAATTCAAAATTAGGTAAAATCTCATTTCAGTATAATGAGAGAGGTGTACTTTAATTGTATAAAAATTTTCAAGCATGTACATAGAACAGATTTGAGTAAAGGTACATCGAAAACAGCCAATTTAATATGGTCAGTATAGAGAAAGAGAGAGAGGTTTTCCAACTCTCCTTAAGAAAACCTTCCAATTTTCTATAAGCTATTTGCAAACAAACATCAAGATGCACACAACATCTCAACTTTTAATTACTATACTCACCGAAGCCTTGTGTGTGATAAATGAGTTTTCCTTTCTTGATTTCTAGTCAGATTGCAGATATTCACTGAGAAAAAGAAAGGAGATCCGTCGCTTAGAAGGGCTGAAACATGTTAAACCTGTCGTAGATCAAAGCTCTCACTTTAGCATGGTGTGGAAATTTGAAGAAGAATCCACCAATTCAAGTGTTGTTCACCTCACTTTGTGACATAGCCATCCTGAGATAGCTATGTCTTGTTGGATCCGCGTAAGCTAGAGGTGTGGGATTATCTAAAAGATGAGATATTTTGTAATTCTTAACACAACTTTTATTAAGAATAACTTAAATTATTTAATTCTAAAGAACAACTTTCTTTAAGTGAGAATAAGCCACAAAGTCAGATCGCACAACTAGATCACTTATCTTAATTATATTTAATTATCTGCCTAATCTAACTTCCTATACAAAATATTACCTTTTATAGAGTAACCTCCTTCCTTGGTTGAAGACACTCCTATTCTGCTACTTGTAGATAAGAATACTCAGGCACTATTACTCCTTCTTATAATTAACAATATTAACGAAGATGAGCGTATCCTTCTTCCTTGTGATTAGGTCGTCTAACACTTATTCCGAACTGTTACGCACTAAGTTATCTCTAAGATTGCCGTCCTATCTCACTAAACCCTCTATCCTTTTAAAGTATATCTGATTTGCATTTTCGCCCTGTTTCTCTTCTTGGTATTGGGTTGGAAAAGTTTTGCCATTAATCGTGGCCGTCAAAGAACGTAGGAGTTATGTTAGAAGAAGAACGCGAGAGACGTCACAACTTGACCGTGGCTCAAAATTAGTCTCATGCAGTTCTCATGTAGTTTAAAATGTGAAGTTAAGGTATACGACTACGTTTGGAACCGTGATTTTGCAAAAACGTATAAATGGATAATATTTATGGTATTTAGTGTCACTTAGATTAGAAAATGTATATAAAATTGTTTTAAGAATCGTATTACAATAAAAATTATTTAAGTACAATATTTTGACAAAAAATGAACATAGAATAAAAAATTTTCAAAATATTCTCCTTTTGTGACAAATGCTTCTATTATAATAATATTTTGCCTGTCTATAGCTCAGACCTCTGTACAGAGGCTCAACTAGAACTTTTGAAATATATAACTTAGAAGTGGGTTTATCCATGTTTTACGACAACAGAGGGGAAAAACGCTGATAATTATTTCGAATGGTTGTAACTCTGAAAATAATGTGAATTTTTCAAAAACCGAAGTTGAGTGTCTGTACAGAGGTCTGAGCTATATACAGGCAAAATGTTATTATAATGTAAGCATTTTTCACAAAAGGAGAATATTTTGAAAAAAAATTATTCTAAGTTAAATTTTAGGCCGAAATATTGTATTTAAATACTTTTTTTTGTCAAAATGTCCTTAAAACAATTTTATACATGTATTCTAATCTAAGTGACACTAAATATCATGAAAATTATCCATTTATGTACCTTTCTAAAATCACGGTTCCGAACGTAGTCGGATACCTTAAGAAAAACTTAATAACTCTGATAGAGAAAGAGAATTATAAAATTGGTTCGAGACATTTTTAAAAGGGTATACATAATCAGGATAGAAAATATTTCTTTAGAATATATCCAATATACGAGATTTAAATTTCAAATCTCTAATAGAAATGGAATTATAAACAAGTATTATAAAAAAAAAATTAAGTCAATTCCGACTTTGAATGGATGAATAAAAAATATTTTATTAGATTGAAAATTTGAATAAGATACATATAGATAGAAAGAGAGTGAACTAATAGTAGGAATTGAGAAAAAAGAGCATGATTTGTCTGCATTGTTGTAACAATGCACACTAGATTTGTCTATTTTGGCTGTAAAACAAGTTTTCGACCCCAACTTTTATCTTTGTTCCAACAGCAACATTGCTACAACAATAGAGACGAATCTAAGATGGCGTCAAAAACCAGTAATTAATTTAATTAAATTTAATTAACTAACATTTGAAAAAACTAAATCAACATCAAGTGTACTCCACTACAAGTTTAAAAAAATTCATTTCAACTCGATTGGAGGAATAGAAAGTATTTTAGTAACGATTGAAAGTTTGAACCTGATAAATAAATATATAGAAAGAATGAGCTAATAGTAGGAATAGGGGAAAAAAAGCTCCTGATAACAGGCCGTGATAGCCTAGTGGGCATGGTCTACGATTCTTGGACAGTATGTTATGAATTTGAGACCTACTGCTACTGAAGATACGACGTGCAGAGGAATTGTTACACATTAAATTTGTAGAAGCTCAAAGTCATTAAACTGGTGTGGTGTCGAAGTTTGGAGAGGGAGTGCCAGCTCAAATGTCGTCTACTTCACTTGACCATGGTTCAAAATTATGAATCCCATCTCCAACACCTAACGTGTTGTTGTGTTGTTCTGTAATGCGGTGCTAATAAACACTCCCTCCTTCAACACTCAGAATCAATCTTCAAGTAACTAATAGTAATCTCAATATATATATATATATATATATATATATATATATATATATATATATCGTTGGAGGAGTGTGAAAGTTCTGAAACGAGGCATATATAAATAGAGAGAGAGAAATATAGAGTTAGAGATAGATATATGATTTTATATATTTAAACACATAAAAAAACGTTGCGTTTGTTCCACCAAATATCTAAAACTTTCCCTTTAACTAGTGCCTAGTAGGTAATTCGCAGATTAACTTAAGAAATGAAACAACTCTCCACACTTTAAAGTATCACCCTAGTTAATGTGCAGATTCCCAAGCTAATCTGCAGAGTAACTAATTTCTGCGCTTTAGAGGGAATATACAAGTATATATATGCGGGAGGTCCTAAAGTGTGTGTGCAAATATACTATTCATTTTAGGGCAATATAATATATTCTGTAATTCAATAGCAGAAAACATTTCTTTTTAATAAATGTACAATGCACTACATAGATTATAATATAATGAATTCTTTCTTGTTTTATTCTTTGATCATGAAAAGCTTTTATTAATATCCATTATCGTTCCTTGGGTCTTCTTGAAGCAGTTCCATATAATAGTAAATATTTTTACTGTCTCTTACCCAATACTCGTTTACTGTTTTTTTTTTTTCGTTTTCAAAGCTAACTATTTTCATCCTGTTGTATTTTATTAACGATTCGTCTGGGAATGCGCCAGCAGTTTCGGATTACTTCATTTCCATTTCCACCCAAACAAACCCATTCTGAATCACAATGGGCTGGTTTCGCAAATACAAGCTGTATGTTCGTTATACGCATCGTTTACATCGTGTTAGCAAATATATTTCTATGAGTTAAAAGTTGTAAAAGGTAATCAGTCACCGGAAATTCAAAATGAAATTCACATTTTAGCTTTAATATGGCTTTGAACATGAAAATATATTGATGAAAATCACCTGTAAATAGGAAAAAAA
>BMAV01000532.1:21466-33042 GCA_019973955.1 Trichonephila inaurata madagascariensis | reverse complement strand
TAAAGGTACATTTTCGTTTCCGCGGCCTAAAAAGTTGCAAAGTGAGTGAGTGAATATTAAAGTCCCACTGTTCACATACTTGTAAGCGAGAGAGGGCTGCGGTAGCCCAGTGGTCAAGGTTTCGGATCATGGCAAGCATGTCATGATTTCGAGCCCAGTATCACTAAAGACCAGCCGTGTAGAGCAGCGATGCACGTTAATCATGGTCATTTTGAAAAAGTGTATTAGAAGTGTTGATTTTGTGAAGGAAAAGGAAAATTTATAAAAGTAGAGAAAACCCGTGCAAAACGCTGGACCATGCAGCTAGTGTTAAAATAGTAGACAACGCGCGGTGTGTGCGCGCATCGGTTTCGTGAAGGTGTGCGTCGCATCCGTGACGATGTGCGCACGCAACGTAAAAATTTACCCTCATCCTTTTTCTCCAACGCGCAATAAGGAGTATAACTTCAAAAATATGCAGGAAATATAAAATACCTAAATTTAATTTACAATTAAAATTTAAAAATATCGATTTAAATCAGTCCACTCTGAGGCATAGTGTCTGGGATCATCCTATTAATTTATTTCAGGGAATAAAATTCTATTGAAACTGTATAATCTTCTTAATATAATATCAGACTGTATTGAAATATTTCCGAAAAACTCACTTCGGCATTTTTCAATATTTTTAAAGAAAGTTAAAACTGCTTAACCTTGGATAATGCAAAATTATTTGAATTCTTTTTCTAGAGACTAAGAGCTTCGGGATCTAGACGTCTAGACATCGAAGATACATATGTCTTTGAAGATAATTTAGCATTTAAATAAAAACGTACAAAATATGATATTTATTGATTATTATACAAATGTATGTATGCATGTGTATATGTGCGTGCGTGTGTGTTGAATCAAAAATATGTTTTTCTTTGATTGGATATCTTGGATATATTTCAGAGCGGAGGAATTTCAGTGGCAAAATGACTCGAAACCTCGATTCGATATCGCCGGCCTTGAGCTTGTAAAAATGACCAATCAGCCTCAGCGGTCATTTTGGTCTAAGAAATTCTGAGTGTCATTTTGTATACATTTAGGATATTTTGTGACCCATGTTTCTATAAGGCAGCGTTTCTCAAACTGTGGGGTGCTCCCCCTTGGTGGGCATGGTAACTCTGTGAGAGGGGGGCGACCATATTAAAAAGCCTAATACAAAATATTATCGAAAAAAATTAATAATTTACTGAAAGTAAACAAAATACATTCGGTTATAATAAAAATAAAATACACATTTACACTGATATAATATAAATGTATCAATACTACATAATGTATTCGATAATTGTTTTTGCAATACTAAGTTAAGAACAAGTTAAATAATTACCAGCGAACCCATAGCATTTTCATATATAAAATTATATACAAAAATTAACACTTATCTTGATAATTTTTTTTCACTTTATAATTAATCCCTTGACTGCCGATTAAAAGATAAGCAATTCGCTCCCAATACCCCAGGACACACACTGTCAAGGTCCTTTTATTGCATTCAATATCCTTCAGAAAAATTGTATGGATAGCAGTGCATGGAGAATACCGTACTTCGGAAAGACGTATATATACGGGGAAATTAATGCTTCGGCTGAGTAGAAACGTTTATACACACCGATGGCACTTAAGAGGTTAAAGTCGTATTCTAACTTTAGTATCATAGTATATCTGAATTCAATACATTGTTATTGTATGGAATGGGGGGGGGGGGGATGAAAATTATGATTGAATATTGGGTCACAAATATTGAAAGTTTGAGAAGCACTGCTATAACGGTGTATTCGCATTAAAACAAGAGAATTAGTCTGAAAATCAGAACAAATTTTCAGACATAAAAATGTCCGAATATTTACGAGTATATGAAATTATAATGTACTTTACAGAAAACTCGTTTATGTATACCGTCCCTAAAATCTAGATATATTTAATTAGTATTCATATGTAGTCAATTTGGCATTAAACTATAGGAGACAAAAAGAGCATAACTATATAACAAAAACAAATATGAGTAATTTTATTGAAATATGTATCCCTGTATAAATATATTGAAATATGTATCCCTGAAATATGTATAGAATAAGAATAAGAAAATAGATATAAGAAAATAATGTTAATATAGTATTTTTTTTTTTTTTTTTTTGTAATCATTTTTCACATTTGAAGGATTTTTGAAGCAATAGGAGAGGACAGCATCAACTGAAAGGATTATAATCTTTTTCATAGAAGATAAAATATTAAATACACATTAATTCGACCTCTTTACTCTTGTGTGTTAAATGCATAATTTTAAGCTCACGATTTGCATTGTCTTGAGGAATGATATGCAAAATACGCTAGAATTTCAATAAACCCAGCAGTTCTAGAAATTTCATCGGATTCTGCTTATTCAACTAGAAACAAATGATCTTGCCGACTGCAGGCAATGAGGTAACTCATTTACAAAAGTTTGCATTGAATAACGTACGAAATTGGAATCATCCGGCTTGGGTGTTTCTCAGTACAGTCTTAAATCAAATATATCATCATCGTCTCGAATAGTTTGCAAGTGATTATCTTCAGTATGTCTAATAATTGGATTGTGAAAGGATATTTGTCTTGAGAGCTTATATATATAACTAAGATTCTTAAAGTATCGAATTCTAAGCGTTCACTAAGAAAAGGATTATGTGCTGGATGTAAATAGCTAAGTTTCTTTCGAAATAAATTATTATAAATAACAATATACAATTTTTTAGTATTTATCTTGTTAAACTGTCAGATCTCACAATTTATGCCAAATAATGCTGCCCACCTTTTAAAAAGTTAACAATTATTCTTTTACAATTAATTAGCTATTAAATTAATTGATATACAATTAATATTGAATTAATTCCGAGTATTTTCGCTTAGTTATCTAGGAAAAACTATAATAAAATAATGGAAAAAGTTTTGATGTTCTTTTCTTTATAAATTTTGGATGAAAATTATGCAAAATTAAAGGCTGATAAAAGATTTCTTTTTAATTGAGAGGAAATGCTGAAAGAATACTACTTTTGAAGTATCATATCTGATATGTTATATCCAGAAGGGTTTGAAATTCTTTCTGTAACATACGGGACGGAAATACTATTTATGCATCAAGGCTCAATATTACATCATTCGCTTCAAATAGCTTGTTGTTTAACTTAAGTTCCCTATTCATTTAACATATCCAATCTTTTTAGCAAACAAAAAGTTCCAAGACTTAAAAATAATAAAACAGGAAACCTTTAAATCTTTATCCGTTTTAAAAATGTTTTTAAATCCTTTCTATGTTAAATATTAAATGATTAGTAGCAATTTTCAAATGTTTAGTTTGTCAATCAGTCTTGTGGACGACCACAAATTACGTTGAACACACAAAGAGTTAATAGATATTCTAATACATTTTTGAAAATTTCTTTCTTTTTTTTATTCTTTTATGATCTATAGTGAAAATTGTTTAACACAAAATTGAAGGAACTGAAATATTTTTTCGTGTTGAAAGAACTTTGTGTGTTAAAAGATACTATTTATATATATATATATATATATATATATAGTAATATAAAATAAAAGTGAAAAAGTACTAGAACCTACAGTGCTAAAGCAGGAAGAAATTGGAATTCATCAGACACAACAAATGTAGATACAAAAAGTCCTTGGACTAAATTGGAGACCTATTATGATTTCTAAAGCTGTCGCTGAATTAGGCCATCGAATTAGGGTTAGCAATGCCTTATGGATCCAACCTTCCCCGTACATAATAGAGGAAGAAAAAAAAACAAGTTGAAAAGTTAAGCCTAATACAACATGTGGAAGAAAAACTGATAATATATTAAAATGTATATATATATATATA
Organism: Trichonephila inaurata madagascariensis; assembly: GCA_019973955.1. Classification (NCBI taxonomy): domain Eukaryota; kingdom Metazoa; phylum Arthropoda; class Arachnida; order Araneae; family Nephilidae; genus Trichonephila; species Trichonephila inaurata. Next base: position 29,159 of record BMAV01000532.1, on the reverse strand, counting down.
TAAACACCATATAAGTTTACATTTAAGTAAGCCTTAGAGTAAGCCCAGTGGGGTCAAGTGGTAGCGTATCGCGCTTCCCACCACAGGTCAGGGTTCTATTCACGGGCTGTACAAGGTCGACTCAAACTTTTATCCCTTCCGTAGTGGGTCGATAAATGAATACCAAGCTTTCTTGTGGGACTTAAACACTGAGGGTCTCGCTTCAGACTCATCGGGACATCTGTGCTCATGCCCCGCAGCGCCTAATGATCAAGTATACTAGGAGGGACACAATAGGCCCTGGCCCTCATGGGCTCTTGCGCCACTGAGCTTGAGTTTAAGTTAAGTATTAGAGTATATTTTATTTACGTAGATATATTATATATTCATGTATTTAATAAAAATAAATGAAACAAAAACATTCACCAGAACTTTATATGAAACATAATACAAAATTTTCAAGTTTTTTGAAAAACTATTGAGTTTTTTGAAGATAAACTGATATTTTACTTTGTATTGTCTTTTTTAGCATCAAATTGTCAACTAATTGTTCTATGTCGCCCATTTTGTTATTTATTTCACCATTGGAATATAAATCTAAATAACTGAGCATACTTTTCATGTTCCTCATTTCGTATGACGTGTGAACAGGAGCTGCATTTTTCATCCCATTTTCATTGTCGGAATCTTCATCAATGATATTTTTTGAGCTTTGAACCAACTCAATTTTTTTCTGCCAGAATCTGGGCTGTACAGTTATTATAATCATCTACCAGTTATTATAATCATCTACCGCAACGAATTCTTCCGATGATGCAATAGGACAGTCCAATCCGGCTGGCTTTTTCAGTATTTTGTTCATACCCAGAAGAAAATACATTTATGTTACGTGATTTTTGTTTCGGGTTAAGAGAAAAAAAAAATATGGGAAAGCTTAGTAGTTTCTCGAGACCGTTGTATTATTTCGTGTTAACCGATATTGTCTTAAACGTTTTCGCGTTAAACGTATTTCCCAGTATATTGTTATTTACTATATTTTGGAAACCACCCATGTGAATGAGAGTTTATTCTGTAACACGTTTATGTGTGACTGTAGAGAGAGAGTTATTTAATAGGTTTTAGACAAAAAGTAATTCCCTTACAAAATATTTTACTTAAATAAAAAACTTTAAAAAGATGACTCACTTTTTTTATTTATTGCTCGTTTGATATTGATAAAAAAGATACGAGAATTTGACTACAGCTTTAAATAAATTAAATAATAGTAATAGTATATATGTTACCGCTAAAATGGTGCAGAAATCAGTTAATCCGATGATTAGCTAGGTAATTTGCACATTAACTAAGATGATCCGTTTAAGTGTGGAAAAAATTGTTTCATTTCTCAAATTACATAAGTAATCTGCGAATTATCTATGCAGACTTCACATTACTTACTAGACACTGTTTAATCTGTACATTACCTACTAGACACTCGTTAAAGTGAAAATTAGATCTTTGTTGGGACAACAGCAACGTTTCTGTACACTTAAATTAACTGTCGTTTATTTATTTTTTGGTGTCTAAAGAATCAAGTTAATGCAATCGAAGAATCAACATATTTAGTTGAAAGAATCAATCACCAATCTAATGAAAAACTACATTACAAAGAATCAAACGGCTTAAGATATTAATCTAATTAAGGAAATTGACGTAATTTTATTTATTTAATATTCGATGTTTAAAAAGTATCACGTTAATGCAATCAAACAAACAATAAATTTGTTGAAGAATCAGTCATTAATCAATTGAAGTACCGGGTCGTTAAAATTAAAGTTACACTATTCAGAGGTCTGTAGAACCCGTTTTGAGGAAACTTGGAATATATGCAATATGGACCAGGGGGGGAAAAGTTTCTGCTATAAAAAATGATTATCGCTAAAGTTAGCTTTAAGCAGTGCTTTGACTTTGCGCCTAATGTGAGGAGTTGCTCCACCTTGCATAAAGATAGTGGTTTGAAGACATTGTCGTTCACGTAAAGCATTAATGATTAACGATGACAAACGCGTGTTGAATACTTCTCTGGTTATGACTGCAAGTGTATACAGCAGTGCTTCTCAAAGTTTCAATATTTGTGACCCAATATCCAAACATAATTTTCATCGCCCCCCTTACACATAAATATAGTGCATTGAATTAAAAAAATACTATACTTTGACTCTAAAGCTGCGATACGGCTGCCACCATCGTATATAAACGTCTCGCTCAGCCAAAGCATTAATTGCCTCGGACGTATATATACGTCTTTCCAAAGTACGATCTTTTCTCTGTACTGCTATCCATAAAATTATTCCGAAGGCTTTGGAATTCAATAATAAGACATTGACAATGTTTACTAAGGATTTACTTATTTCAAAGGATTTGATTATTTATTATTGTTCTCTCCCCAAATACACCACATGCACTTGCCTACGTGTTGAAAAATGGTGGCATTGGGGAGCGAATCGTTTAAATTTTAGTCGGCAGTTAAGGGATAAATTATAAACCGTACAAATTATCAAGGTAAGTGTTAATTTTTGTATATAATTTCATATATGACAAGCCCATGAAGTCACTTTTAATTATTAAACTTGTTCTTAACTTAGTATCGTTAAATTAACTATAAATGTATCAGTACTGCGCAGTGTATTTTATGAGTGTTTTACATCAAAATAAATTTGTATTTCATTTTTTATTATATCAGAATGTTTTCGTTTTCTAACTTTATGTAAATTAATAATTGGTTTTAAAATAATCCCTTGTTTTCGACTTTTCAATATGCTCGCGCCCTCCTCCTAGAGTTATCACGCCCAACAGTTTGAGAAACGCTGGTATACAGATATTTTACGGATTTGCATAAGGAATATTCAATAAAAGCCACCTGGTGGTCAAAATTTGTACTATATTTTTTATTGCAGAAATCTTTTTCCCATGGTCCATATAGAATATATATTCCTAGTTTCATCAAAATTCAATAAGCAGAACTGGTTCTACAGGCCTCTGAATAGTGTAATTTTAATTATAACCATCCGGTACTATAATGAAATTTAGTGGTGTAATTTCTTTTATCATGTTTGCGATTGCTACATCGGTATGGACAACTCTACTATGTAATATTAGAACTTTTAGCTTCCAGAAGATACTGTGTGTGTGGTCATCATAATTAAATTAATTATAAATTAATTCTAAGAGTCTTTTATTAAGTACATTTATTATCTCTACCACAGTGTTTCTGAATGCTTAGGATAAAGTTCATTAAAACTAACCATTTACTTCAAAAAAGGGATGGTCACAGTACCCTAGTGGTTAGGATCACGAACTCGGAGCTGGCGTGTCACGAGTTCGAGTCCTGGTGCCACTGAAGATCCACCATGTAGAGAAAACTGATACATGCTAAATATATCGAGCTCAAAGTCTTCCTGTAGGCGGAGTGTGGTAGTTAAGAGAGGGAGCTGCCAGATCAGATGTTGTTCTCATCACTTGACCGAAACTCAAAATTACCAATAGCTCTCGTGCTACTTTATTATGTGCACCAATATAACTCTCATTTACTCATTCGAAAAAAGAATATAGATGACAAAAAATTTTTGGAACAAAAAGCAACAGCATTAATTATAAAATGCATTTAGGTGGTCAAAATTAAATGTAATGGACTATCACATTTCATGACTACACTTTTTCAAATCTATTCATTTCATTTTTTCGTTTTCATACCATGAAACAAACTTAAAAGAGACTGAGTAGTAAAATTAACAATTTATCAAGGTTTCCATAACTAATAAAAATAGAAGAATAATTCATACACAGAACATAATAAATATATTTTTTAAACTACATCTCAAAATGAACATTTTGACGGAAAAATTGTAAACTTAAATAAAACAGAAAACTTACTCGAGGAATTTAATTTATTTATGATTTTCCCCGCAACTCTTTGAAATGACGTGAAATATAGAGAAATCTTAACTTGTGGATTGATTCACAAGGATGGGTCATCACGTTTAACCCACTTAACTATTTATGACAACGTATAGGCTCTACTAACAACCGAAAGACTTAGAGGCTCCCTTGAATTTTACTTATTGCTGAAAAATAGCGAATAAGAAAGTATTTTGAGATTCTTACCAATGGCAAAATATGATAACATATCCCAAAGCTTTAGTATTTTACTTATGTTTAAACCAAGGGGAATATCTTTTATTATTTATCGAAAAGAAAATGAGCCTAGAGACTTTCCTGGTGAAACGAAAGATGGTGTCTAAAATATTTATCCGATCACATCCCCATTATTCTATTCTTAGTGGAAGTAATATATAAGATTTATTATTTATTCTTCTGATCATTGCCCTGTGGATATTAGTTTATATTCATTTGAACCATTTTGAAAAAGTAACGGCTTCTAATAATCTACTTATTTTATACAGAAAAAAAAAACACTCTTGAATGTTTGAATAATATACTCTCTTTCAAAGTTAAGCACGTAGCGGTACAATGCGAAAAAGGAAACAAGTTCTGCTTTTTTTTGACACGGTATGCTGCAATTAAGTAGTTTTATGTTTACTCATGAAACAGAACATAGAATAACAGACGGATAAAAAAAAATATAGAACTTTCATAAATTCTAAGATGATGTCATATTTACGTCATTAACAAAATGACTTTGAAATACAAAACAAATAACAAAAACTGACATTTATAGCGTATGTGAGCACCGTTCACCTTCATACAAAGTGTACAGCGTGTTATCATGCTTATTACAAGGTGATCAACAGAATCTAGTGATTGCCATTTCTACAGTAGAGCAGTTTCTAAATCTTGGAGAGTAGGTGGGGGGGGGGAATTATCTACATACAGCACAGCCGAGGACATCCTTCAATTTTTCAATTGGATTAAGATCCGGCGAGTAAGCCGGTCACTCCATATCCGCAATCCCCTCACTCTCTAGAAATTCATCAACGATGGAAACTCTATTCAACATTTTCCTCTCTATGCTTAACTTTTGGAAGTGAGTGTAATAAAACATATAATACAACAAAATGTATTTCCTTTCGCTGAACTGATTAAAATAAATTTGAATCTATCATATTATCATTAGTTGATTTCCTGTTAAATGTATACTTTAACACTAGAAATACTGAAACTTAGTACATACCTATATTGCCCAAAAGCAATCAAAATGACTGCATTGTAAAAAAATGATTAATGTGTAAAAAAATTTGTTTAAAATTAACTTTTAATATTTTTATTATATAATTTACAGTCATATAACAAGTTATTAGTAAATATTAACAATAAAAAAGTTTACTTCACTTGGAAAAAATATATTCTAAAAAATTCTAAGAAATTGGGCATTATATATGTAATTGTTTTTCTAATTGAAATTAAAAATCAGTCAAAATGACTTCCTTGTGGAATCTAGTGTTAAAATACGTGTACATGCATAAAATTCTTCTTTTTTTAAAAAAAAAATTCCACGTTCATTATTAATTTCAAGTTAAAAAACATTGATATTTAAAAATTAACTCAAACTTATGAAGAACCTGTTTCTAATATATTTAATTTCTTTAACCAAATTTCTTTAACCAACCATTCATTTAACCAAAATTCTTAGTACTGAGTTCACTTTTGTAAAAGAAGTTCGTATGAATTAAGCTCTCTAACTATTAATGTTAGATATTCTCTAAAAATTTATGTATTTTTGTCTTGGATTAAAATACATTAAGCCCTTGCGTAGCAGACTGCGCTTTCTAGTATCCTCAGGAATCCCAGATTTCAGGAGATACTGATCTTGACATTACGATGCACATTTCATTTTTCCTTTTGACGCTGCCTAAGGCGTATGTTCGTTTGTGTTTCATTTCACTTTCTAAAGTTTGTATGAATATTTTTGTTGTTTATTTTTACTGTTTCTTGGTAATATGGCATCGTCGTTGGATTTCAACGAAAGTTACACTGAATGAGAATATTTGCCAGAAACCGATTATTATGATAGTCATTATGATACGGATTTATCTATTGTTGATGAAGAAATGGAACAAAATGGACAATACACTTATGGAACGTATATTGAAAAGCTTTTTGTACCATGGAACATTTCGAGAAATTTCACAAAATGTTTCATAATTTTAATTCTAATTTTCCTAATTTTTTTTTTTACATCTTTATCTCAAACATTTTGTAACTTAACTTTTGTAAATTTATACAATTCCAATAAAATACAATGTACCTTTTTAATGTTTCTGTGCCGGTTACACTGGTTGTTCACCTAAATAAGCCATGCATCCACATGAGGTTGCAATGAGATTTTGCCCTATACATAGCATGTATACACTAGTTGTTACATGTCACGCAAAGTGTTAATATTTTTTAAAAAATGAAGCTGCTTTCATTTTTTTAAACATTGTTCTCAAAAGGTTTTAAATACTTGATAAGTTTTGTTTTTTAAACATTGTTATTATTTTTTTTTAGAAATTGACTGTTATTTCATAATGCATTTTTTTTGAAGCTTAATAACCGAGAAATCATTGCAGACTACGCTAGTTCTTTTTCTCTAATTCTTTTTTCTGTATATAAAACAAGTAATATAAAAAAAAATAAAGTCAATTCCTACTTAGGTCAACAAAGAGAAATATTTTATTTTAGTTGCTTTTTATAAAATAATTACAATTAATATAAATACGTATAACAGAATCACAATATTATTGATTTTGGATTTCCCTTTCTTAATATATGCTGCTAGCCTTTTATTTTTGTTCGTAACTATTTACTCGTACATCACAATCACATTCTCTGAAATAAGGCCGTCACAGGTAGGATTCGAACTCATGAGCTTTATACTTAAAGCCCAACGCGTTATCCATTGCACTACAGGGACACAAGGAGCGTTTTTCCTTTTCTATATATGGCGTTGGACTATTATTTTTGTTACTATTTATTAACTAATTAAATTAATAAATTAATATTCGAAAGAACTGTATTAACACCAAGTGTCAACCACTACAAGTTTAAAAAAATGTATTTAAGTTTGAGTGGATGAATAAAAAGTATTTTATTAACAATTAAAAATTTGAACAAGATATTGTTGCGTTGATCGGGGGTTCGAGGATTTTATGCCAATCAGTCGCAAAGAAAAGACAGTTCCTTAAGAGCGATGAGAATTTATTGTAGAAAATCCAATCCTTGAAATACAGGATTCAGTAGCAATATTCACAGAATAAATCCCAGGTCGTCACACCTTCAACAGAACTCAGATGCAATTAATCGGTGTCTAAAATACTCGTATATAAAATATTATTCACAAGCAATCACTCGTTCAACAGCCGAAGTAATCACTAATCGTTTCAACAATCAGAGCAATAACTAACTGATCGCTAGTCAAAACCAGACTGACTAATTTTTGGTGACCGTCTCTCTCTTTCTTTATATCCATTGCGGATAATTCGAGAAAAACACGCTTGCTTCATAGGTCTTGAAATTAGTGGGTTTCTCTACTAATTTCTAGAAGAATCCAGAGGGTTCTGAACTGGCCAAAAATGGTCGCCAATATGATAGCCAAGTCGCCAACTTGGTAGCCAAAAATGACGCCAACTTGACTCTATCACCAAGATTTCGTCAAGTTCCATTGAATCCCTATTATAACTTAAGGGATTGCATTTGCTTGTGAATTAAATTCTAATTTAGAGTAAGATATATATAT
>BMAV01000532.1:0-14117 GCA_019973955.1 Trichonephila inaurata madagascariensis | reverse complement strand
TTCTTGTCATGAACTCTATGAGTTGTTGGAAGACAGTAGAGAGAATTTGAGGCTATATCCAGTGAATTGCACTTTTCAATATCGTCAGATAGGATGGCACAGGATCCAGCTGCCTGTGATGCCTCGGTTGATCTCCACTGATTTTCATTTCGAATGATATCTGGTGATGGTGCTGGACAAAGAAAGAAGGTAATGTTCCTGCCATTCTCTTTGAACCATCTGGGGACAATCCCAGATATATAACGGAGAGTACTGACGTGCTAAAAGTATCAATCTCTGGTAGGGTACTTTATTAATATAAAATGGTGTACTTGATCTGCAATAATACTTGTGGACTCTCAGAACCCTTAACAGATATCCGTGTACCCGAAAAAAATATCCTTCTTCAAACCAATGTAACTTAGCAATAAAACAAACCAATATTTTGAAATTTTTACCACATGGTAATCATATATATTTACATTATTTCTCAAAGTTTCAGAGAATTGGAGGAAAAATTAAAAAGTTATAAAGAAATAAAGATTGGACAATTTTTCAAAAATAGGAAAATTAGTATCTTACACAGTGGAGGATTCTGAAGTACAAAATTGATCAGAATTTACAAAATTAATTTTACTTGGTATAAACATGTTCACATCTGAAGTTATACTAACTTTGAAGAAATTTAGAAAAAAAAAATATTTTTTAAATAGAATTATAACAAAAATTTTAAAATTTTAAGAAAAAATAAATTAAAATTCACCTAAAAAAACTTCTATTTTTTTTTTTTTTGAAAATTGATGTATAAGTTATGAAGAGCTTTATTTGGAACACACGTGTATAAAATTTCATATTAATATTATAAATAATTTCTGAGAAATCCTGCGCGGAATCTAAATTTGTTTGCCTTGCGAAAAATGAAGATAAGAAAGAAATAGGGTTTTGTTTAAGTTTCACTACTTATTTCTCAATAAATTCGGAAGTTTTTCAGTATCAACACAATTTTGGTACCAAAATGCTAAGAAATATTGAGGCTTTAACATACATTTTTTTTCAAAAAGATTGAAAAATTTGCAATTTAAGAGTCATGAGAGTCTTAAATGCCCTTGACTATTCAAACGTTTTTTCGGACGAGTCAAAAGATCAATGTAATGCCAAGAAAATATAAACCATAATATTGTTTCCACCAACTTGAAGAATTGGGGCAATGTAGATGGGGCTCGTATAGTTTCATTAAGTTTTCTACCTATTCTCACCCTGCCATCTACATGGTGTGGCTGAAAACTTGATTCATTGACCCACGTGGCCCTTTTCCACTCATCTACAGTCCAATCCTTGTGCTCCTTTGTGAATTGAAGACGTCTATTCTTGTTCAATGCCTACAGTAGAGTCTTTCGAGTAAGTCATTGGCTACCATAGCCTATACAGTGCAATGTGACGCGAAGAGTTCGTTTAGAGACGTTTGCAGTTGCTTCTTGATTAAGATCTGAAGAACTGTCACTCTTCTGTTGGACAGGACAACGTTTGTAATTCTTCTTTCCAAGCGAACTTTGAGTAACATGTGATGGCAAGAAGTCAGACATTGAGACCCAGATTTTTGCTTGGGAGTCCCAATAAAAATTAATAACTGCTGCTTTCTAACACTTCAGAAGTGTAGCCGTTTTCTTGATGCTGATTCGAACGCTTCATGCACCTGCAATCATTCCTCATTCAAACACAGCTAAATCACAATTCTTCTCTTTCTTTGGTAAGCAACACAGTGCAACTGATACTTCAGTATTCCTCAATTCCTTATTAATAACTATCTCGCCTTCTAGTGGCAACTAGATGATGTTATATTGGATCTCCGTATAATTGACAAATGACATAATTTAGCCACTCAGTGTACATTAAGGACCTTAATCATTTTTTGTTAAAACTGTACTTTCAGTTCATTTTATTAATTTATTTACAAAGAACAGTTTTACGGTATTTGTATTATGGTAATTTATATCTTTTTGTTCTCTTTTTTTAAACCCCAATCCAATTTATTACATTTTATATCGAGGAACTGTTTTATTTAAATGAATTATAAGGTAATGAGGAACCAGTATCTGTGATTGCTTAAAGCTACACAACATTATGGATAAAAACAAAAAGAATTTTACTAAAAGAACAACACACTTCTGTAAATTGCAATCCTTTTTCTTCCTTTTTCTCCAAGAATTTTTCGTTCCTTTTTTAATGATCTAATTCTGTAATACTCTCGAAAAAGTTTGATATCTTTAGGGAAAACCAGTTAGTAAGAAGCTATTAATCAAATAACGACAACCACACATGCAAAATGGTAATTTTTTACACGTTTTTTTCATTATTAAGGAACTTTAACTCCCACTTTTTTATGTCCAGAAGTTTTCCCAGCTGAGTAAAAAAAAAAAAAATCTTTTTTCGAGCATTTTTTTTTACGAAGTAAAAAATTACACTCGAATGATTCCAACTAAAGTTTTTAATGATGAAAAGCAATGTACCTCTAATAAAAAGCAAATAATTTAATTTTTCGTACGAATGGAACGCGGAATCTTTTAAATTGGTTTATTTATTTTATTTTCTTCTTTATTCTTGTTAGCAAGGGAAAAAAATCAGTGATTGTGTTGATAAAACAACGGTGTTAAGACAACTAATGAATTCGTCCGTGAATATGCACAAGGAACAAGGACTTACGGTTTACGGAAGAGATTTAAGTTAAGACATTATTCAATTAATTAAGACATTTCTTATTTCGAAAGATAAAAATGTGAGATGGGATAATTTTATTTAAATATTAAGAGGAAATTTAATTTGCTTGAAATATTTAAGCTACGATGCATCAAGGAAGATTCTGAAATATATAAGGCATGAATATATATATTTTTTTTAAATAAAAATTTCGGAACTTTATGCAAATGTAAGTTCTAATGAATAAACCGAAACAATATTACCGAAAAAGATAAAAATTTACTAACTTAATTTATCAATCGAAACAATCTAAGTTTTGAATAAATGCAATAAGCTAATAAAGCAGATGTTTGTTAAATATTATAGTCGAATTTTTATTGTTACTCAAGTACTACTGTACTAGTTAAATCTAACCAATGTCTTACATGTGGGAAATAATCAATATGCTAACTAATAAATCATATAAGTATATATCTGGAATGAAAGGAAAATTTTAATTCGTTCTTTATTAACTAGTATATTTTCTAAATATATCTGTGTCCATCCTTTTACTAGTGTTATAGTTAAGTTAATAGAGTAAAATAAATTTTAAATTTAAGAGAGAAGGATTTTCTAAGATATTGAATAATTTATTTAAAGCATATTTAGTGACAAATTAATTTTTATAAGTAAATTAACCATTTAAAGGGCCATTTACTTTTAATAAAGGTATATTAAAATATTTTTGGAATTGAAATTGATATAAGAAAAAAATTCAACAAGCTTATATAAAATTAATTCAATTTTTAACACCTTTTTGTGTGAATTTTGAAGTAAGTATACTTACCACCCAATGAAGGTTATTAAAAAATAGGAAACTTAATACTTTTTATTTATATATATATATATATATATATATATATATATATATTGTTTTTGTTTTATAATTCTAAAATATATTTTTCCAAACTGGAAAAGGAAGTGTATATTATTTTTTTTATTCATAGGTAACAAACTACAACATTATTTGCACATGAAAATTTCGAAAACACGGAATTACACATTGCGTAAACACCGACATCGCAAGTTGTGCACTCATGTCCTGTTCTCGTTTGATATACTTTAGTAGAATACAAAAGACAGCGGATATGTGTATTCCCTAAAACTGGAATATGGTTACTAACTTTTTCAGTCTCACTTCATCTGAAACCATTTTTCAGTTTCCCAAGAAAATTTAAGGGTCATTCTTTTGGTTTACTTCTTGAAAATCCTGAAATCAACTGGCATGCTAACCGAAGACGAAAATCTAGTTGGTCTATCTTATTCATAATTTTCACAAAATAAAGGAATTGAAAATTACAGATCAAAATGAGGAAGTAAAAGATTCGATGACACTTTTTTCCGGGAGCACCATCCAATTGCATGATGTTCTCGAAGGTGTGATCAAAGTAATGAATCCCTCCGATAGTCTCATTATATGTGTCAACAACAGTTGAACACAATACCTGACAAAAAGATCCATCCATGTTTTGTTCAATTTTGGTTCAGTGTTATTCTTAATATTGTTATTATGTAGAAAAGGGGAACTGTGGTAACAGGGTATACAAAAGTTGATCATTTTTTTAAAAAATATTCTGTAGATATTAATAGACGCCAGCACAAACAAATTAAAAGTGTTAAATTGGATGCCATGGACATTTAAAAATCAATGCAATTGGTGGTAAGTATATTTACCAAGACTTTAGAAAGGGTTAAAGAAATGTTAACTACAGGGTGAGGCAAATAAATGCGGCCCAGAAGAGTGGATACGATTGGATGTGCATGTGACAAGCACGCACACCAAGTGATAGAAACCAGTTCAAAACTTAGAGCAGGTTGTATCAGTGTTAGTTGATTAGTGCATAAGATGGTATTCCAGTACAGCATTGTGGAAAGTTACATTAAAACAATTACGCCAAACCATGTGGATCACATTTACACAGTCTTCACTTCTGGCAGAGTTGTTAACAGAGATCCGTCAGATCTCGGCCCTAGCTTGCCACCCAGGTCACATGATTTGTTAGTGTGAGATTACTTTTTATGGGAATCCTTCAAGTCTCAGGTGTATTTTAACAATCCTCATAGTCTTCAAGAACTACAGCAGAACAGCAGCAATTTCAGTAGTCCAGCTTCAATCCGCCTCCCGCAACTTGCTGACCAGTGTCCAAAGATGCCAAAAGATGAATAGAGGTAATTTCCATCATCTGCTATAAGCAGCTTAGCAATTTTTATCCTTTCCTTTGCTATGAATCTTTGTAACCATGCGTAAATGTTGCATATCCAGACTTTTCAAATCACCATTTTCCCATTTATGTGAGAGAAAAAAAATGTAAGGTATAATTAAAGAGAATATTCTAAATTAAAAGCTCTTTAAAGCAGACACAACTTGGTTAGCTGTGAATAAATAGATATCTTTGCTGTTCACGATAATTAAAAGTTATTAAATCATGCAAATGTGTACTTTAAACAATATGGTAACAAATAACTTTGAAAGTCCGGTGCTTTTTTTTATTTTTTATTTTTTTTGCTTAATTTAATAGCTTAACTTAAGCCAAATTCCCAAGTACAATTTTAAGTCATGCCAAAATCTAAATAAAACTAGCTTCTACCAAATTTAATCAAAGCAAATATGGATTTTATAAGGCTTAGCATTTTCTTTTAAATTCATTTTACATGTAGAAAACATTTTTTTGAAGATCATATATCGTAAAATATTAATGCATACACACATTTCAGTGAGTAGAAAAATGCTACTTAAGCTTAAAAAATTAAAGCCGACTTTGTTAATGAAATATCTATAACTCAAGTTTTAAGTAAAACATGAAAAAGTTCAAACTCTCTGTTCTAGAAAGCTAAGAAGTTAAGCTTTAATACTAAGGTAAAAAAACAGACTTTTTGAAAGAAAATAGCGTTTTAAGATAAGGCGGATTTATAAGACATATACATATATGCGAGTTTCCAAACGTTATTCATTATTATTACCTTTAAAATTTTAAATGATATAATTGCATGTACAATAGATTTTTTAAATGAAAACAAAACCTTATGGTTACGGTTATGAATTTCTACCTAGATTATTTTTAAGTTTATACAGATATCTTTGATGGGTATATATATATGATTGTAAATAACATAAAAAGTGTTACCAACTAAGTTATTAAGCTCAAAAAAAGACTTCTTATATTGTCCTATAACATTATACTATGAATCACAATTAGCTGCACTAAAAATTGATGTACATTTGAAAAAGCGAAACCAATCGTACTTTTTCAAAAAAAAAAATTACATGTTTTATAATTCATTTCTATTCATTAAATTATGATAAAAAAGTAGGCAATATATATACTATTTTTCAGTATACATAGCTTCCTTGTGTATTTGGATTTTGTATCATTCTTTTAAGTGAAAGACGTTTTACGACTACACACACATGTTATCAGTTACCATTTTTTCTGATGTCAGTAACTTTATAAACATTTGAAAGAAAGAAACATGCTGCTTCATTTGAAAATGTCATAAATTTCAGTACAACTGATTATAAATTCATGATTCAGAACAAATAGCATTTTCTCTCAAATATCAGTGTTTGTGATGAAATAAAAAAAATTAAGAAATTCCTCCCCCACTCTTTACGCTTTGATATGATGCTTATGTGTTTAATTTCCCCATTAAATTATTGTCAGCTATAGAGAAATGGATTTTATTTCACTTTAATCGTTACTACTAGGCTTGTTGAGTTTTTTTGTCACAACAACAAATATTTTGAATTTAATGTTATTCATCTTTCCATTGCTCATTATATCCCATGTTCTACATTTAAAACAACAGCGTTACAATATTGACAGGTTTAAAGTAATTAAGAAAAATTGACAAAGAATAGTGAAATTTCTTCAGTTTTCAAATTTTATAAGTGAAGCGTGAGTGAAATGTACTTTATGATTTTAATTTCTTCTTTTTTTTTACTTAGCTGTGTGTAAGCAACATTTTGAGGATATAGTGATCGATGAGGAAGGGTACCCACTTTACTGCATAAACCACAGATTGTAACAAACTCCTAAACGTTCTCTTCCTATTAGGCTGTACAGTTATAACAAGTAAAGTTTTGTTATTTGCTTTTCTTGCTGGTATTGAAATTTTAATGCCTTAAAGTATACTGTAATCTCAGATAGCTTCATCCAATATTTTAGCTAAGCTTCGTAAACCCAGGGTTGGGGGTTTGATTCTAGTTGGAGTCGATAATTTTTTGGATGTGAAAATCGTAGAAACACTTGTCATATGATTATATGACATGTATAAGATCCCTTGAGTATCAATTTGGCTCTGGAACTCTTGGCAATATTTCACATCCAACAAGAGCTTGGGATAAAATTAATTCATGCAACAGAATTTGGAAGTGATAGCCACCATTAGACGGTGTCACCACGAAATGGCTTTCATGTTCAAGGACTTCCTGTGTCTGTAAAAGCTTATTTGCCAGTACGGAGCCCATTGGGAAAAGAAACTGTCAATTATTCTGAAAAAAAGATAATTTAATTTGACTGTCTTTAAGCTACTCTTATGAGTCAAAAGATTTGTAGGATTTTAATGGTAAATATGAAGTCAACTATTCTACAGATACAAAAATAAATAGCAGATAAAATAAAAGATACAAAATAGGGATATGTGTGGGTTTCAAATTTTCAAACATTAAAATTTGAAAAAGGATGTCAAAGTTTTGTTAATTTAACTACTTTTTTTATATAAACATTCTTTTTTAAATTGAAATATTTTTCCTCAAATATTGCGTGATGATTAAAACAGATTTTTAAGGAAGACAAATATTCGCATAAATGAGGAAATGAAATAAGAAAAAAATGCTACTTAAATTAGCATCTCTCTTAAAGAGAAATGCCGCTAATTTTTCAGAATAGTTCATGCGTTCCATTTTACACATTTTTATTTAAATATTTCTTACCAAACTTCATAAACAACTTCATGCCTTGTTGTTGTTTTAAAATATATTTGAGATCTTTATCTTGTTCGCTTTTGCATACAAATTCCATAACTTGATGAGTTTTGTTTACATTTAAATAAATGGGTAATTTAGATAGCAAAAACTAATGCGATTTTTTCAATTATTAAACTAATTATTATTGTGAAAGAACATATCATAAATTTCATTCCTCACTTCCAAAATAGACAAAAATTGTTTTCGAAAGAAACTTTTGAATAATTCTGCAGATGACGTGTTTCAGATAGAACAAACATTTGAAATGTACCCTTTTTTCGAATGATATTTTCTAGTCTCAAACTATACAAAGTACTAAAAAAGTTTTCATGTTGTCTACTGCAGGGAAGTGATTCAGATACTACGCATTCTGTGTTATAAATACTTGATAGAAAACCTGGTATGCTGCAATACGCTGCATTATGTATGACGTGCAAATGGAATAACATACGACAAATAAAAGCAACTAAATATTGTAAGGTTTTAAAATTTACAAACATATATGCATAGGAATAGGAACAGAAAAATAGATTCTCACTGTAGATAGATATAAAATACAGAGTTGTGTGATAGAAGTTGGAGGACAAAGTTTCAAACATCTACTATACATAACACATTCTCGCTAAATTTAGTCTTGAATCTTAAAATATTAGCTACATATCTTCAGTACAATAAAGCATGGCCATTTTTTACATTTTGTTTTGACTGCAGTAAATCTTAAATAGCACGAAAGATCAGTTAATATGCATTACTTTTTGCCGCAAAGAGATTTTAAAACAAGTAATATCTATCTATCTATCTAGCTATAAATATATTCAAGTCAATTCCTTTTTAGGCCAGCAAAGAAAAAATTCCATATTTTAATTACTCTTTATTAAATAATTACAAATAATATAAATATGTATATACATATTACAGAATCACAGTATTAAGGGGACATAGTACGATTCAATTGACCAAAATCGGTCAAAAAATGAAATTTAATTTTTTTAGCCTAAATTATTTTTTATATACTTTTCTATAATCTCACAAAATTTGAAAGCTCTAAACTTAAAAACGCAGAATTATGATAAGCTTTCACGTTCGTTTTTATTCACATCTCTATGGCAAATCAAAACTTTAAACTGACTTATCTCAGAAAGATAAAATAACTAGTTTGTCTTCATTTAAAATGCTAAGGCTTTTTTTCTATTGCGCCTGCTGCTTTGAAATATTTTTACCTATTGCTAATAGCACATGTAACAAAAGTTGGCATGCATTTTTGAATCAAAGCAATATTTATTTTTTAAAATAATTGAACTCAGAATTTATACATTTTTTAATGTATTTTTAATAAACATTCATAAAAAGAAGTATTGTATGAATACCAATCACGTTAACACAAAACCCATACCATCTTTTATTACACATAGTTTGACGTACTTGTAAATCAAATTTTATGCATGTACGTCAATTTTTGTAGGAGGAGTAGCATTTTAAAATAACTCCACAAATCCTACGCTTTTTCCATAAAAAATTACATCAATAGCTTTTTATGAAATTTTGAGCACAAAATCTGTTTAACACAGTATACAAACATAGGAGACAACAAAATTTTTTAAAAATCCTTAAATTAAAAATGTTTGCTTAAATCGTACCATGTGGCAAAAATAGAAAGCGATTTTCCATTTTTCTTTCTATATATGGTGTTGGACTATTTTTTGTTACTATACATGAATTAATTAAATTTAATTATTCTAATAAAATAGTATAGTAAAAAAAAAATCACAACCTCAAAAATTAGGCCATCTCAAGTGGAATTCAATCTCATGATTTTCGGATTAGAAGTTCAACGCGCTATCCATTGCGCTACAGAGACATATCGAGTGATTTTCTTTTTTATATATGGTGTTGAACTATTATTTTTGTTTGTTAGTATTTGTTCATTAATTAAATAGAATTATTGAATTAATGTCTGAAAAAAAAACTGTATTAACATCAAGTGTCCTCCACTACAAGTTTAAAACTTGTACTTGAACTTGTGTGGATGAATAAAAAGTATTTTATAAGCGATTGAAAATTTGAACGTGATTTACATCAATAAACACATATAGGGAGAGTGTGAACAAATAGTAGGAATTGAATAAAAGCCGTGTTTATTCATTTGAGAAGGAATTAAATTCACAGACTAAAAACCGCAGATAAATATCCCTAATTTTCACAAAAGTATTATATTTTTTGCCAGAACTGTACTCAATTCTAATTTAAATGGATTGGAAGAATTTTTTTTCTAATGGGCTGCAAATAAGCCCTTGAAGACATGGCTAGTCCATTTCATGGTGGCACCATCTAGTGGCGCGAGTCTTGCAACCAAATTTTGACAGCTGAACTAATTTTAATTCAAGCTCCTTCGGATGCCAAATATTCTCTCTCGAGATTTTCATTTTCCGGAAAGTGCCAGGGCCAAACTGATTCTCAAGGAATCTTTTTTGTCATGCCACATAATCATATGATATACGTGCGTATGATTTTCGCATCCAGAATATCTATCGACTCTAGCCGGGATCGAACCCGCAACCTTGAACTTACGAAGCAGAAACGCTGCCTCTAGGTCATCGAGGCCACAGAATTGGAAGAAATGTGTTGTAACATTTGAGAATAATAATGGTAGCCTAATATTTATCAATTTAAATATTTGGTATCACAGCTATTACAGTATATACAATGAAGTTATTAAAAATATTGTTAAGATCATTAAGGTCCCGAATTGATGTTGGTGAGGGAAGAGGTCACATCCATTCTCTGCGAAAGCTTCAAACCGTCTTTCTCTACCCTCTTGAGAGTCTTGGGATAGTAGCGGTCGGCCTCTTTGTCCTCGCGATATCACAGGTTGCCGGGTTGATGTCCAAAGACAAGACTTCGTAATACTTTAAAGGTGCTGATGTTCACAAAGACGTGTTTATCCTATCCACAAAAAGAAGCCGATTTACAGCTGTGTGACGGGAAGCGTTACAATGTGGTTATATATGTGTTTTTTAAGTGTTGCAGTATGGCCGCGGTAGCCTGGGGGGTTTGGCCACAACCGGGGCCAAAGTTTTCTCGGTTTCAAGCCCCTGGTTGCTACTAAAGCCCAACCATGCAGAGGAAATCGATGCCCCCTTGAAATTTGCCCAGTCTCACAGTTTTGCCAGGAAAAGGAAAGCTAGGAGGGGGAAGTTAGCTGAGGTTTTTTCCCGCCGCCTGACCACGGCTCAAATTTGCGGGGGCCCAATTAACGCAAAATTTTTTTGGGTGGGGACGTTAATATAACTCTTTTGTGATGCACTTTTTTCCAATCATAATAAAAAACATGATCTAATTTTGTCCTTCAATTTTTTTTATGAATACTCAATTGTTTAAAAACCCGGGAGAAGACGAGCATTTTTGTAGGGAAGCAGCAAAAGTGAAAACAAGCCTTAAACTCAACCCAAGGTATCATCATACAAGATTTCCTACAAGTATAGTTTTAGAGGCATTTCTTAACAAAGTAGAAACAATAAACCGGGTTGTTAATATGCCCCAAAAATTTTCCTTAAAGCCAAAAGTGTTATAAATTATTCAAAAAATTTTTAAACCCGTTAAAAGAAAAAAAGGTGGGTTTTTGTAAAAGTGCCCTTAGTCTTAAGAAGGAATGCATATTTTATCAATCAAAAAACTTAGCCCTTTTTTTATTCTTTTCCAAAGTATTTTACCGAGTTATTAACTAAAAGAGAAATGGAAAAAATCAAATTCAATGACAGCAATCTGGGGAAAATATTTATTCAAATTTAAATGCAGTTTTCTTCAGTGATATCAGAAGCAATTTAATGATTTCCAAAAAGTTTTTTAAAAAAAAAAATGAATTTTCCTTTAAAGAAATACCTTTCTTTTAAATTTGGTTTTTTTTTTGAGAACGTTATTTGATTTATAAAAAAAATTTTTTCATAAAATAACTTTAACCCAAATTTTTATTAAACCACTGTAACTGTAAAGTAATTATGCGAGTGGAAACTGATTTCAATAAAAAAATTTTTTTTTAATGAATTAACTGGGTATGAATAAATTTTTCTTAATTAAAATAAGATAATTGATCAATACATTAATTTGAAATTTTAATATTAAAAGGTTTTTTTTTTATTTTAGAAAGGAAAAAAAAATTTTTTTACTTGAAATAAATAAAATTTACCTACTGAATCTAGTAGAAATATTTTTTTTCTTATCTTACTCAATATTCATGGAATTCATTTGAAAACATTAATTATCAAGGATAAAAAAGGGAAAAACTATGATTGTCATAATTTTTTTATTTCGACGAATTTTTTTCCTTTTTAAAAAAGTTTTTAAAAAATTTAATGTCAATTTCCAAAGTTTACAAAATTTCTGAAATTTTTTGGGTTACATTTTTTTGCAAAAAATAAAATAAAAATAAAAACACACACATGTATAGATCTTTTTTTTTTATTATATATATATATATATATATATATATATATATATATATATTTTGGGGAAATTTTTGGTAAAAATTTTCCTTTTTTGTAACCCCTTTAGATATTCTTTTTCCCCAAATTTTTAAAAAGGTTTTTTTCTCTGTTAATTTAAATTTAAAAAAGGGGAAAAGGGTTTGGGTTCCCCAAAACCCCTTAATTTTTTTATAAATTATTTATTTTATACATAAGAGCTATCCTAAGTCAGCCCAAAGTTTATAATACTGTAGCATTATATTTTTATGTTTTAAATTTTATTTTTTTAATTTCTAATGTATCCTTCTAAAATCTTATATCCCAGTCTATCTTGGGGAAATTTCCCGGGTTTTTTTTAGTTTTGATTATTGATTATTCATCTCTGTTTAGTAGAGAATTTTTTTAAATATATATATATATATATATATATATATATATATATACACTTTTGGGGTGCAAAAATTTAACAAAAAATGTAAAATTTTGCAGATAGAAAAAGAAAAATTCCCGAAAAGGAGGTCTGGGGTCAGTGGGGAAAAACGTAAAAATCCCGTAGAAAAAATCATGCGTATGCAAAATCAGGGAAAAAAACGTCAGAAGCATTTTTGAGGGGTACGCAAAAAAGCGGGTGTCGGGCGCCTCAACAATTGAAAAAAAAGGGGCGGAGAACAATTCACCCATATTCTCTGCAAGTGCCAGGGGGGGCCGTTCGTGGGGAAAAATGGCCAGAAGAAACCCTTTTAGATGACTTTTAAACCCCTGGGAAAAAATTTATCGGAAAACTGGAGGGGGGCAAAAGTCACCGGGTAGCTGCAAAAGTTCCCGAATCCCAAAAAAAATTTTCGTTTCGCGCTTTAAAAACGTTCTAAAAACCCCAAAGGGACAGCTTTTTAGAAGAATTTTGGGGTGGGCCCCCCGAGGACACAACTGCAGGGGGTTCCCATATATCATCCTGCAGGCGAAAAAATTCGACAGCAGGCCCGCAAGCGCCATTGCTCCCGAAACTCTGTACAGCAACAAGGGTGACAAGGTAGCGGTTTTTTTGTGGCCGAAAGCCTTCCAAAGGGGGCCTGTTCAACCCCCCGTCCTGAACGCTGCCTCCCCTTGAAAGATGGCCACCGAAGCCACCCCCTTTACAGTGGGACAAAAGGGACAAAAACTGGGCAACTGATCAGGAGGGCGTGTTCTCTTTACGGATGGGGCCGGGTTTAGCCGAACATTCTCACCGCGTTTTTATTTTGGGAGAGGATCGGGACCCGGTTTTTTCCCCGTAAATTAAGAAAAGCATTACGTTTTGGGTTTGGGCCTGGAGTTCTTTTGGGTTTGGGATTTTTGCTGAACGGGGGGAAAAAGCCTTTTCCCCTTTTCCGAAGGGGCTTAACCCGGGGGTCGGGGTTTTGAGGGGTACTTTTTCCCCACCCGCTCTTTCCGGTGCCACCCGGAAATTCATTTTTTTGGGGGTGACAATGCACTGCCACATCGCACTCTTGCCGTTGGGGCCAAAATGAAGATATCACTCGAATGGATTGGCCAGCGTGTTCCCCCGATTTAAATCCCATCGAACATTTTGGGGTGCTTTGGGGAAAGTATTCACGCTCACATCATCCGGGTAAAATAACAACCCCAAACAGATGGTTTATTGAGGGAATGGGCACTTACCTCAAAAAAATGTTGCACCAGCTGGGTTTGAGTATGCGGAAAACGGTGCAAAGCAACCATTTAGAAGGGGAGGGTTTTACCATATTTAAGGGAAAATCTGCTTGTTGTTTTTTCCTGTTGGATGAAAAATCATGAGTCACGATACTATGCGTTCAATAAAGCTTGTTTTTTTTTGATTCCAACCGTATGCGTTGTATTCCTTTTTCAGCGCCGATGCTTTTCGTCATCCTTTTCGTAATAATACTTCCCCCATTTTAAATTTCATGTCTTGTTATTTTGAAGTTATGGAAAAACCCACCTGTTGCTTAAGTTTTGCACAC
>BMAV01000531.1:203354-236479 GCA_019973955.1 Trichonephila inaurata madagascariensis | reverse complement strand
AAATTATAAAACCTTAAATGAAAATATTTTTTGTAAATTTTTTGACCCTTAAAATAAAAAAATTATAAAAAGCAATTAACTCGCTCATACGTAAACCTTTTTTTTAAAACATTTCAATTCCAAAAAGGGTATTAAAAAAGAAAAAAAATTAAGTCCCCTTTTTCCTTTTTCTATTTTCATTCAAAATTCTCTGAAAGAATTTTCTTTTCATTTCATGGGATTTAATATCAGCATTGTGTTTTAAAATCTGTTCTAAAATAAGAGACGTCTAATGGAGAAGTAACAACCTAAAACCATGACATAAAAATATTCGCATTTTACATATAAATAGCTTGTATTACGTTTCGGAAATTTCTCAGCAAAGGTACTTTATATATTAGAACGGCCATTAGTTACTTCAAACAAATCAAATATTTCTCTCCATAAAATTGGCTCATCGTAATGGGGGTCTTCAACTGAAAACTTACCCTATAACTTTTTTTAAAGTCAACAAACTTGTTGTTTTTACTAGAGGGAAAAAAAGTTTGAAAATGCCATTTTTTTTCTCTTGTCTCCGAGAAATTTAAATTTTGCTTGAGAAGTTTGAACATCTCTGAATATGCTGGATTTTTTTCTTTCTTGATTCCGGTTTCTTCAAGAATTTTCAAGTAAAAAAATATATATGGAAGTAATTTTTTGTATTTTTTATTTTCATATTAGGGGTATCAAAACTGATGAAGGAAAGCTATGTTTAAATTAAAAAGAGCATTCCATTTTTTTTTTTATATTTCCGTAGAATTCACATCACATTGATTGCGTCTTTTCGAGTGTTTTTTCGATTAAAAAATGCACGCTTCTTCTTACAATATTAGCTTTCTTGATTTTTCTATTTTTTTACCATTTAACATTTAAGGTAATCATTCTGGAAATCGGTTTTTAAAATTTCTGAAACTGAATGACTAAATAAATATGAAAAAAAGAAATAAATGATATACGAAAATTTACTTCAGTTACAGCTATAAGTATAGTAGAAAAATTAATCCATTAAAAAAATATTTAAAAAGTTCTAAATGTTTGCATTTAAATAAATGTTTTTAAAAATTTCTGATCAATTATAGAGGATTATATTATTAATTATTTAATTTATAGGTAAAGGCTCGTTTTCTAAATGAATACCGCTTTGAAATACGACGACTGCGGCGCTGCGATCAGCTTTCTAGAACATGTGTTATAATTGTTTGCATCTATTCGATATAGCCGTGGGGTTTTGGGTAAAAAAATTATACAAAAACGGACCACCTCTTTCTTAGCCTGGGGCATTCCCCCTCAATACAAACTTAAGGGGTAGTGCGGAAAACCCCTTTTTTATACTTTTTTTTTTACTGTTAACGATAAAAACTGAAATTCCATTAAATAATTTAACTAAGAGAAAGTACACAAACTACTTTCAAGGAGTTTTCTATTTTTCTTTGATGATTTGAGAAAAACATTTCTCAAATGTACACGACTTTAATAAAAGATACTAATCACATACACTTTTTGCTAACATTACAAGAATGATCTTGGGGCAAGCTGTCTTTTTTTTGTTAAAGTTTTGTAGTTTTCTTGCCCGTTTCGACGATTATCATGTTGAACTTTTTCCAGGCCTCAGTGTGTCTTGTGGTACAATTATGGCTTCATACCTTTATTGGTGGAGTATTTTAGGTAGCATGTGAAAATTTTCACATCGTCTTTTTGGCCCTCTATTTTCCCCTATTATGATTAATATTCATTATTTCATCAGATTCTTCCCTTGCTTTATCAGTTTCAACTTCATTGAATAGAGATCGTAGTTGACCATTTCTTTTTCTTTTTTTTTAATATTCTATTCATTTACATTTATAAACTATAATGAGCCGTACCACACAGTAATTTAAACCACTAAGTCAGGGGTATTCAAACTTTTTTTCTTCTGGGCCGTATACAAATGTCACCCTTTCCGAGGGGCGCTAAAATTTATTATTTTGCGCGGGCCGCCGGGGATAAATGGGGAGGGGAAGTGCTTTAAGATCAAAAATAACATTGGAAATTTAAAATTTGGAAAATTATCACAATATTATAACTCCTGTTTTGCTTTTTAACTATTTTTTTATAATTTTTATTTTTGTTACTAACACAAAATTAAAAAAAACACTCTTCCAATTTATCCATCGGTAAACGTTTCATATGATTACCAATAATATAACAAACTTCATGGGATGTCATTCTTACCTCTGTGATATTACCACTAACAGAACACTTTTTTGCTCCAAAGATTTTCAAACCCATTTATCATCTCTTGAAAAAGATCTTCGAAAAGGTATTAGTGATTAATGTTTTGGTATTTTTAAATAAAAAACTTTCTGACAAAATAAACAATTACTGATCCATGTTTATTTTTCACTACAAAATAGTCCTTTTCCCCTTGAAACGATATATTTTCTTCGGATATTTTTTCCTTGGTAGAAAAATAGTTAAAATTTAATTCCACCCCCTGTTCATTCCACTGTTTTGTTTTCACTAACCGTAACTCTTCCAAAAGAAAAGAATATCAATTCGATCCGTACGACCCACAACAAAAAAAAAGTATATCTGATCTCTTGATAAAGAATTTCCCACCAATTTTTTATACAATGTTCTTAAATAAGTGAATTTCTCAGAGCAATGGGCCATAACCGGGCCACTTAAAAAGGCTCGGCGAGCCACATGTGGCCCACAGGTTGAGTATCGATGATCTAATGTGATGCAAAAAGATCAGCTAGTCCGTTACCTCTTTGAATGGCTGCTATGTGAAAACTGTAAAATGCTTTTGTCCCGTATATTCCCATCAAATGTTTTTAAAAGACATTTTGTTGATAAAATCTTAACTTACTTCGCCGTCCATTAAGTACTAAAAATTCATTTTTCGCGGAACGATTTTAATAAAATATTCGTATATTTTATTAATAGAAAGCTTCTCCCCCACCCATAATTCGATTTCAAGTAGAGTAAAATCAAGCGTATTATGAGAGAGTGTGACGGGCTCACGCGTCTTTTCATGAACATGTCCTTTAGGGTTCTTTGGTAAAATTAATGGCAACTCTTTTCCAGCAAACCCAAGAAGTGAGCATTTGAAAAATGGAAGCTTTAATATCAAGTTAAGTGTGATTGTGTCAATTTGGAATGTTATGGTAAAATAATGATTCAAGCGTGAAGGGTTTGAGAAATATTAAGTGACAGCTAACGGTAGCTATTCTGACATGTAGAGCCATTAGGTCAAGGTGCATACCTTTGCACTCCAGTAAATACTCCAGCTTGGAAGTAAAGATTGGATCGTATAGATCGAGATTAAGGTAGGATTGACTATTTAACATTAGGATAATGCGTGATGGTATTACTTAGGTGAGTTTAGGCGAGTTAGTTATTGATGATAGTGGTCCGGGTTACGTTATTTCGGTGTGTATATATATTGTGTGTGTTTTATCCACCGTAGATTCTCTCCATTTATTATTATCTAATCCTGTTAAGTTTAGTTTAAGGTCTATTTTACATAAAGGTCATGATAGAATTAAACGAGCCTCGGTTTGCTGCAATTTATTCCTACCTCAACCACTTGCTTGACAATCAAGGAGAAAGACATCCGAAGGGGGCAACTTTACAGAGTGTACTCGATTCTTTAGTGCTTTTAAAAAAATGAGGATAATTTCCTCTGTTCTATAATATATTTAACCAATCTTAGTACATCAGCGAATTTTTGGCGCAACACGTGCCGAAAGAACATAGGAAATAAAAATAAAACAATAAGCACATAAAAAAATGGGATCTACACCATCCTCACTACCTACGAGCTCCCTGCGCCGAGATCGGGTGGAATGATAGGTGTAGCCACAGGGTGACCAAGCTGTCCAAGCAGTCAGCACGCAGCCAGAGGAACATGTAATTTCGCAGGACCTGAGGGCAGAGGGTACGTATGTCGAATCGCCTTTTGATTCCGGCAAACAATAATAGGGCTCCACTTCACGGTCGTTGTCGTCCAAACAGCTGACATCTGAAGAGAAAAAGAAGGGTAATTAGTGCAAAAGATTCTTTCTGAGATATACTATTCTATTGAAATACATCGCATTTTGAGTACCACAGAAGTGAAGCATAATAAGGTTGACAAATGGCATTGCCTGTAATGCAGCGGTTCTTACGCTTTCGATCACCACGGCCCCTCTTTATATACTAGGTCGAAATCACGGATCCCCCATGATTTTGAACACCCCTCCCCGACTTAATATTCTTGATCGAAATACATGTTCTAGAACAGATGTCGCCAAAGTGGTGGTCCGCGAGAAAATTTCACTGGTCCCCAGAAAAATGTGAGGAATATATTTACTCATTACATTAAATTATGTCTTAAGATGCATTGAAACATAATTCAATTCATTACAATACGTAAAAGTTATAAAAACGCTACTTCATAGAATAACGCCATTTCATAGGAATGTATAATGCTAAGTTTTTGATATACTTAAAACCATTTTACAGTTTTTATTTATTTTATTATGGTTTATTAATAAAACTTTCATAAATTTGGTTACAATTAATAGTTTCATTTTATTAACAAGGTACATTTTATGAGATCACAATTTTTATAAATCTATTTAACACTTTAAAAAATCTTATTAGTGGTCCGCGGTATTTAAATTATGAATTTACTGGTCCGTGAGGTCAAAAAGGTTGACGACCGCTGTTCTAGAAGAGATTTTTCCCTGTGTGACAATTAAGTGATGCATTCTTATAGAATGGCATTTTCATTTTCAGGGGCACTGGGGGTCTTTAAAAATCTTAAAGTTACACCTACAGGAAACTCTCAGGACCCTCAGAAGATCGGTTAGCAGAATTACACACAGTATAAAAACCGCTGTTGTAATGGATGAATGAGCGCTTGGTTTGCAATAAAATGCTACCTTTGGTCGGGTGTGGTTGAAGTAGTCTAGAGGTCATGGTCACGGACTCGTGGTCGGTGAGCCATAAGTTCGAGCTCTAGTGCCGCTGAAGACTCGTCGTGTGGAGGAGCTGATGGACGTTTAATTAGACAAGGTATTAAGTTCTCCCGTTGGTGTGGAAATTTGAAGAGGGGATGTCAATTCAGGTGTCGTCGTCACTTGACCATGGTTTAAAATTACGAAGTCGTCACCAATAACCCTCCTGTTGCATTGTAGCGAGAAGCTAAAAAACACCCACTCTCGTCTGGAATGTCGTTATCATTGCTGTGTATGAATGAAAAAAAATTGGACTATGACTCGCTGCTTATTAAATGATAAATATATTTGTCTTTTTTGGGCGGTTCATGGATTTATTTTTCATTTTAAGATTGTGTTTTTCGCTCAATTTTTAAAATTTTATTTATTTACATGCTTTTGCCGACTGTTTGCAAATTAGAATATATGTGAATTCATTGATTCACATCGTCATATTGTAGAAAACTGACGAGCTGATATGAGTAAACTTATATATAGGGTGTCTACAAATTAGCCGGATAATTTCGTAAGTTAAGAGTGTCCGAAATATTAAATTAAATTAACCCATTTAAAATCAGACGAGTAGTAATATATTCTAAGTTTATCCATAGTTGGTGTTAAGTGTCATAACTGATGCTCAATCTTTTAGTAAGCGGTAATTATTATTTGATCGACATTACGATAATAGACGTTCAACGGCTCTGAAAAAACGAAATGTTCTCTTTGGTTTCATAAAAATCATTTTGCCATGCAAGTACGACAAAATTTTGTTCAAAAATAAGAGAAATAAACTATTGTTTAAAAAACAAACAAACTGAAAACACGCTTTTATAGTTAGTCGAACTAAAAAGTAAAACATAATTCTTAATATAAGCATAAAATAATTCACGCGAAAATTAATGGCATTGTGGTTAAAGCGTAGGGTGGTCGACATCAACCGTCATAATTTTTTACTAGTTCTATTCCGAAATGCACAGTTAAAGTAAAAAAGGAGTACGAAGCACCCCACACGCTTTTACTTTGCACAATAATAGTGATATTCCTATTAATCATTTATTTTTACGCAAAATTATACACTACTAACCACGTAAATTTTAACATCAGAAAGACAGACAGCAACAAAATTTATTTTTGCTTGGTGGCATGTGCGCAGATCAAGTATTAAATGTGATTAAATTTATAGACTTGGGTTTTATACCGAATCCGGCAGCCAGGTAGCCGCCATTGTTGGCAGAAGATCACCGCTGCCACCCACTTCGGCGCATTGATTCAAAGAGACTTGAGGATGTGTTCTTGGGTACAACCAGACCAAAACAGCTTCCACACGTTGCCAAAGTTGATCTGGTGTGTGGCAACTGGGGGTGTATGTAATCTGGGTCAATCGTTGAGCAACCATGGATACATGTTTTCTATCGGTGAATCGAAAAGCGAGCCTGCGGGGAAGCGATTCGTCTGGTGATTGACGAAGAACCCTTGGACAATGCGTTACTTGCCGCGTGGTCACGCATTATCTAGACGAAGGCTATGGCTGTGACCCTGAAGGTGAAGGACAACTGATACTGGCATGGAATGTAGCGCTGGCTGTTTTAAAACTACCGGCAATGCGTACTAAAGGTGCGACGGTGACAATTCAATACCACCCCGTACCATAACGCGATGCAGGATGACCAGTGTAGCGGTGCATAACGCAGCTGTTCAGCATCCTCTCTCAAGGTGGCTCCAGACTTGAATCCACCGACCATCGTGGTGGTACGGAACTTAGATGCGTGAAGAACTCGTCAGTAGAAGACAAAATTTCATTCCATTCTGCCGCCCATAGCGCTAACTTCCATGCGCACCACCGTGGCGGCGGAGAGTCTGCTGCGTCGCTAAACAATGGACGTCTTTGGGACAGAACCACTTTCTACTGTAAAGCGGCATCGAAGATGGTACGCGCAGAAAATGATGCACGTTACAGACTCAATGCTGCAATGCTATGGTTCGTGATGTGACTGACGATCCATCACTGCTTTGCGCACAATTGCCTGTCTCCGGCGGGTATTGGTGCTGGGGTGGATGCGATCGACTACGTCGGTTCGTCGTACCCTCCTGAATCCGGCGTTACTGTACGCATTACGGTTGACTTTGATCCAACGACTACCGATTTTCCTGATATGATCCACAATCACCGGTAGGCCACTTCTTCCATCTGTCGAACTCGGATATGATCAAAAGCTAATCCTTTCTGTTTTCTACAGAGACGTAACTGATCGTTTTGAAAAAACACAAGAAAAAGCTGGTGCCTGCCGAACTAGAAATCGTCCGAAATCTCAGAAGCCTTAAATAAAGCGCTTTGGGGTGGCGCCTGAGCACGCGTGATGTCCTTTGAAATTCTAATCATTTGCATATCTCTTCCCGCTAATGCATGTTGAAATTTCATGTTAATTGCATGCTTCCTTCAGGGTGTTGCATTTACGGTCCCCAAACACGTGAGTTCGGTTTTAATTAATAAAACCCGTTTTTTTAGTTTTAGAGATTAAAATTTTTATTTTTTCCTTTTATATCTACAATAAAAGCGTGCTTTTTTTTAGTTTTTAAGCCATCATTTATTTATTTCCATTTTCAAAAAACTAAGCAATTGTTTATGTTATGGTTAGAAATTGCTGAAGCGAGCGTTTTTGCTTTAGGGCTGTGACTTATTCTTTTATTCTCGAAATCTGAAAATGGGATCTAGAATTAGTCGTCGAACTGGAAATCATTAATCCTGAGGATCTTGATCTGGACAATGGAACAAAATTATTAAATCATTGTATTGTCATCGCTCCTTGACAAGTGTTCAAAATTTCGAACTAATCTGACCTTTTAAAGTGGGTTAAAATCGAGTTCAAAGATTCCGTTACATACAGGTAAAGCTTGTAAAAGCGTGTTAAAAATTCCTAAAAAGTGATACTTTTGGGGCGTGTTATTACAATGTGTTTGGCTCATCGGGTGAGGGCAGACCTGCAATTTCAGAAGAGACAATCGACGTATTAAAAATGTTCATGGAAAGTCCTGCAAAAGTTACCAAACTCTATAAGGTCCCAGTTTGGTTTTGTAGAAAGGTGTTATTCAATGGCACAACGATCACTAGATATTTCACTACTAGATTTTGGTGTATGGGATTTTGTAGGGGATCAAGTGTACACACTGCCATTTTTTCAATTCCTATTATTAACTCACAATCTCTATATATTTATTTATTTATCTTGGTGGAATTTTAAATCGTCAATAAAATACATTTTAAAGCGCTGAATTGAGCTGAAATTTTATATACAGGATTATTTTGGAAGGCAATACAATAATAAAATAATTAATAAACATTAATTAAAAACAAATTATTTAAAAATTAAAAATACACACAAACACGTTGGCATCTTTTTTTGGTGACTTAGTGCCCCGGTGGCTTGTGTAAAAACGGGGTTTTTTCTCATGTTTAAAGTATTCAGTTGAACTGAAATTTATATACACGTTTTTTTCGGTGAAATACGATACTTTAATGATAATTAAAAAAAATTAATTACCATAATGTTGAGATTCTGTCTATGTATAAAATTTTATACTAATTGTAACTATTTAATAAAAGTAGCTAAAATAAAATTTTTCTTTGTTGATCTAAGTAGGAATTGACTTAATTTTTTTATATTACTTATTTTGTGTTTATTTCTGAACTGAAAGCAAGAATCTGCACCAATTAATTTGATCGATGGAAACATGATGTCAGATGTGTGGCAAGAACTGATTTACCAGCGGGACATTGGGAGAGTAACGAAAGAAAGCCACATCGAACATTTGTGATAATGATAAGCTTGGACTATTTCTCCATCTTACAACAGTAAATACTTTTATTTACCCCCAGTAAATCACATGCAATGAATCATTCTTTTAGCACAATTAAATTGTAGACACCCTTTTAAGGGGATAAATCCGCTTATAAATTGAAAAACAAAAACCGTTTAAGGTATCCCACTGTTGGAACCCTTTTTTTTTGGATAAATAGATAATTTTCATGATATTTAGTTCCCTTGTTAAGAATACGTATAAAATTGTTTTAACGATAATTTTAAAAAAATTTTTTTAAAACAATTTTGAAAAATTTAAATTTGAAGAATCTTTTCAAAATGTTCTCCTTTTATAAAATTTTTAAAAAATAAAAATTTCCATAAAGTAAAGACTTCTCAGAGAGTCTAAGTAAGAGTTTTTTAAAATTAATTATTTTCAAAAACCCCTTGAAATAATTTCGGTGTTTTTCTTAAAATTTTTCCCTCTGCTGTCGTAATGGATAAACCCTTTAATTTATGTATTTAAAAACTCTAGTTGACCTCTGTACCCAGAGGTCTGAGGTATACAGGCAAATATTATTATAATAGAAGCATTTTTTCCAAAAAGGGGAAATATTTTGAAAAATTTTATTTTGTTTTTTTTCAAAAATTTTCAAATAATTTTTTATTGTAATACTATTCTTAAAAAATTTTTTACCGTTTTCCCAAAAATCAAATAAACCCCCAAATATCAAAATTTTTTCCCCCATTTATACGCTTTTCTCAGGGTTTGAACACCCGGAAACCAAACCCAATTTGGAAAATTTTTTTTTCCTCTTTTTTCCAAAGGGGTTTTTACAAAATTTTCTTAATTTATTTCCCAACATATTTTCCCTTAGATCATATAGAATTTCCCGGCAAACGTTCAAAATAATAAAAATTCGCCCTAAAAATATCATCTAAAAAAGCAAATTCCCAACGGGGCGGAAAATTTTCTCCACCATGAACAAAAAATTTAAAAAAATAATATTTGGTTGGGGAATAACAATGTGGTGTGGGGAAGGTCCAGTAAAAAAACATGAAATGGTTTAAAAATTAAATGCAAAAAAGGAAAATTTGGCCGCAAGAGGGGGGACTGAATCGTTTAAAAAATTTTTCTTGAAACTTCCTTAAAGGGCGTACTTAAGTTGAACCGTTATGGCTTCTAATGCCCAATTATTCTGGAATTCCATTTAACTAAATCTCTGTTTAGACTACAAACCACAAATGGATAAATAATGTATTAAAGGTACTAATTAGGGTACTGTTCCATTGTAGTCATCGTAAAGCATAAATGTTGGTCAAATATTGTTTCAGATAAAGCCCCATGAATGAAATTAAATGTCTGAATAAGTCATTAAGGTTATATTCAGTGCTTTCGAACTTTTGGCTGTTGACTTACTGGTGGAAAAATCTTATTAAATAAAAAGAAAGTAATTGTGGACAATTACTGTAGAAGAAAAATATTATAGACATACTAACTAAATATATTTAGAGGTTGAATTTTAATATCGAGATAGAAAACCGGTTAATCCATTATCTGGTCTCATTTAAGAAAAGATTGCCTTGGAGCTTAGATCAAGCCAGT
The DNA here is from genome assembly GCA_019973955.1 of Trichonephila inaurata madagascariensis. Classification (NCBI taxonomy): domain Eukaryota; kingdom Metazoa; phylum Arthropoda; class Arachnida; order Araneae; family Nephilidae; genus Trichonephila; species Trichonephila inaurata. Next base: position 226,094 of record BMAV01000531.1, on the reverse strand, counting down.
CTAAGCCCTTATTAAAGAGAGCGAGAACCCCTTTTGGATGATATAGATAATGGTTTGCCATTAAGGTCAATAGAAGTTAAGTTATTTGTGGGACGTGTGTAAGGATTCTTTCTTTTATTGGCTGTTTTCGTTATTTATGCGTCTACTTTTATATAGTATTAGTCCAAAATATCCAGGATTTTATTGTAGGCAATTGATAAAAATTTCTTTGGTTGTTATCAATTTGTACGATTTTGCATTTGCATGCTCAAAGAAGAATTATACAGCTATGCATTACCAAGATGCAGTTTAAATTTTATTACAAAAACTGTCTCTAAAAGTGCTACAATTATTATGATTTTGCTGATTTCAACAATTTTTATTAATTAAATATAATATTTCTTCAGTTTGCTCAGAACAAATGATAGCTGAACACCCAATTTTCTTCGGTTACTAAATCAGTATTGTAATTATTACTTTAGAAATAATATCCGTGGTAAATGCATTTTCCTCCAACTATTCGTAAAACTTTCTACACGAGCACAGTATGTGCTTTACTTTTTCTTCTGGGTTGTTGATGTTCGTTCTTTTTAAAGATAGTTTCCTAATAAAATAAATATTTGGCCATTTTTTGTACCTTTATTTTGCATCGATTATTGATTCTACTTCGTAAGAAATTATTTTTTTCCTATCAATGTTTTATATATATATATATTATCATTAAAACATTTTAAGGTTTACGCAAAAATGAGTATCAAATTTGGTTGCATATAATTTAAATTGTGAACATCTTTATAATTAATTTATATGCTACGAGATGATGAAAAACTAACTAGCCTTTTTACTTTTTCAGCATCAAAAAATGCATCCGTATATATATATTAACTTGCAGACATACTGACATTTTTGAACAAAATTGCCTAACCTTGATAAGACGACGATGACCACGATTGCCGAGTGGTGTGGCGAACATTATTCCGACACCAGTTGATGACGTCAGAGACCACGAGGGGATAGTGTTATTGCCTGAGATAGTAGGGGACTCCTCTAAAAAAAGGACATGCGCGAGGACCGGTTTGAGGGTCCCGGCTGGAAGCAGAGAGCAAAAACGTGCTCTGAGTGTAAGATGGTGATTTTAGTATGCTCCTGTAAATAAAATTGTATATATATATACGAGTATATCTAGCCTGACTGTGTGTTTTCGTATCCAATACGTCACAGTGGTTATGGTCGCAAAATTGTGGCCGTTGTTGTATCTGATAAATCGTGGTACCTCTGTTGTTGTTACTTATGCCACCTGATCGACAGTAATATCAGATCAAAATTCACAAAATTCATCGCGGCTAAGGGCTAGATTTGTACGCCTGCCGTTAGCCTTAGATTTGAGCACCATGCAGGTGACAGTACGATTTTGCTCGGTTCCACTCCAATGTTGAGGGAGAAATTTCGGGGTTAAGGGGTCTCCGACCTCTCTTCCCCTTCCATCAACCTCACGAGAGGACTTGCGGCTTGACGGCTATTTAGATTACACGTCATCCAGTCAGATTACACGTTATTTCGGTTGCACTATATTATAATTTCAAGCAGAGTGGTGTGCAAGAAAGTTTTTGCTTATAACAAGTAAAGTCAAAGGGTGTTAGATGAACTACATGCAGGGAAGATTGAGGAATCGGCCTGCGAGTGTGAAACACACCAACTTCTCCTATTCAAGAAATTTCGCCATCAGTGATGCATCATCCTGTAAGTGCCAGTATCATTAACAGACAGTTATATGCTTCTTGACTATTATGAAGATTGCCCCTGACACTTCACAGTAATGTCACCAAAGACGGCAATTGCGAAGCAAGAGAAAACAACATGGAAACTTGGGGAATGATAGCGGGTCATCTTTAATGATGAATCTCACTTTTGTCTTAATGAAGATGATAACCGCATCCATGTGAAGAGATAAAGCGATCAGAGCCATGATGGAACGATTTGTTGTCACTCGTCCGAACAACATGATGCAACGGTATTAAGTGCGATTTCGAACGATACCGCATCCCCGATGCTCATCTGAGCCGCTTTACTGGCCCAAAGGTACATTAGTAGCCTTTTATCAGTGACCATGCCAGTCTATTTTAACAAGCCAGGACTTGTATTTACAGCACTGCCATCTTAAGAGCTTGCCTTGTAGCAGTAGAACGAATGCCATGGCTAGCAACATCATCAGACTTTTCACCCATAGAAAATTTATAGGATGCAACAGGCTGTTTAGATCCCATCGCCAGCACAAAATGTGTACAATCTACAAGCCAAATTTAAACCAGCATTGGATAAGTTGGATTCAGACATCGTTATGAGCGTCTACCACTCCATGCCACAACGAGTGGAATGTTTTAGAAGTAATGACGGTTAAACATCCCACTAAGAATTAAAATAATTTTGTATTCTGACCAAAAGATTATGACATATCCACGTTGAAATATAAATAACTTCTTGTTTTCGTTTAGAGCCATTTGCTTTTAAACATCATTTGAATCTGAGTATTCTATCTAAGTGCAACTTTTGTTAACGATGAGTGCATAGAAACTTATTTACTTTGGGAAGTTTTAACTCATTCACATGAAAAAGAGCTTACTTTTATCAATAATATTTCATACAAAAATAACGTACATTTCCATATAAAAGATTTATAAGTGTTTAGCGAGTTTAAGCTTATTCCTACACTTTTCTGTGAACTATGTTAAATTATCCGACTACGTTCGGAACCGTGATTTTAAAAAAGCGCATAAATGGATACTTTTCATGATATTTAGAGTCACTTAGATTAGAATACATGTATAAAATTGTTTTAAGGACATTTTGACGAAAAAAAAAAATTATTTAAATACAATATTTTGTCAAAAAAAATTAACTTAGAACAATCTTTTTTAGAAATGTTCTCCTTTTATAAAAAATGCTTCTATAATAATATTTCGCGCGCGCGCTTATATAAAGTAAAGACTTCTCCAGGGAGTCTGAACTAGGATTTTTAAAAAATTCACATTATTTTCAGAGTTACCACCAACTGAAATAATTATCGGCGTTTTTTTCTTAAAATTGCTCCCCTCTGTTGTCGTAAAACATGGATAAACCCTCTTCTAAGTGATATATTTCAAAAATATTAGTTGAGCCTCTGTACAGAGGTCTGCTATGTACAAACAAAATATTATTATAATAGAAGCAATTTTCACAAAAGGAGAATATTTTGAAAATGGGTCATTCTATGTTCATTTTTTTTTTGTCAAAATATTGTACTTAAATAATTTTTTATTGTAATAATATTCTTAAAACAATTTTATATACATTTTCTAATGTAAGTGACACTAAATATCATAAATGTTATCCATTTATACGCTTTTGCAAAATCACGGTTCCGAACGTAGTCGGATACCTTAGTATAAAATTTTCTGAGATTTTAAAATCACACCAACTTTATTATTAGTTATTATATAGAGCATTCGGCCTTTTATTAAATACATAGCACAACTCGATATAACTTATTCTGAAGTTAATAACGAAACTCATTTTAAAGTAATATAAATTTGACATTTGAGATATAATTTAAAAACACTAAGAGTAAACGCGCGCGCGAATAGATACAAGTATATTTATAAAATATATAGAACATAACTGCACATATTTTATAAGTTCTTTGAATATGAAAATGCAACTGACTTAAAGCTACGGGCAAAACAGAAATTTTATGAATTACATGGAATTTAGAATATATTTTTTACAAATCCCTGAAAGGCTATTCCCCAAAATGTTTGTAAAAAGGACAGACTTTAATATTTATGCTTTAGATAAAAGTAATCATGTTTCATTTATATGCTAATTTCTGTCTCGATATCTAATCGACTCGAGAGATTTTTTAGAAAAAAACGTAGTTGTAACGGCAATCAATCTAAAGTAGTTTCACATTTTAAGAATGTTTTTTTTCTTCTGCTTTATATCTTTTTTTCTTTCTTCTGCTTTATATCTTTTTTTTTCTTCCAATTTAAATATTTTGCATTTCTAAGTTATTTTTCCTGAAAGTTTTATGAAAATGTATCATTACATGTAGGTTTAAAATTGAAAATGATAGTATGCTCTAAACAATTACTTTTTTTAATTCTGAAACGGTAGTCATGTTTTTTCTAATGATTTTTAGAAGAATATGAAATATCAAGACACACATGAAAAAACAAGACAAAATGTAATTTTTTTTCTTTTCTTTTCTTTCTTCCTTTTTTTTTCATTACAATAATCAATAGCTTCTAATTTTACTAAAATTCAAAACAGTTTCTAAGTAAACTTACAGGGAAACCTGTAGTGGCATTTTTATGAGCTGGTTGCAATTATAATGCATTTAAGAACAGAAAAAATGTCAATTTTTTCACTGAAGGATAAAATTATATAAGACAGATTATTTGAATTAAGAGTTTGAGTTACGAGCAATCTCTAAATTCTAAGTCAGGGTAAGGTGCCCCGACGACCGCAGTTGAAGTTTGGGACACCGAATCAACAGACAACGTTATAAAAATAATTAATTTTATTTGGTTCAATCAGTTTACTATCAATCAAGATTACACAAACCGAGAGAAAACAATCAAATTAGTTAACTATTTTAAATTAATAAGACAAATAATTTAACACTTATTTGAGCATGATCCGATAGAAGAGCACTCGTTAGATCTCCTCTAGGTCAAATATATTCCAGTCTTAAACTTCTTCTCCCTTTCACCAAGGTTTCCGAAAGGCACGTCACTATTTTCCCTTTAATAACAGCATTATGGCTAACTCTAACACTCACATTGCTAGGGTTTAAATAGCACTCAAATTAAAATAAAATGAAGTTCTCTCTACCAAAGGTGGTTTTTAAATCAAACAGTTAACACATACGCTGTCAGGAAAATTAGTATATCCATCCACAGAAGCCGAATTACAACAAAGCATATTACTTATCATAGTCGATTGTCGTCAAAAAGCGGCGCCGACATATAAGATAGCTCTATGCTGACGCGCCAGCGGGTCATTGACAGCAAATATGTTAAGCAAGAATTTCCCCTAGAGGATTAGTGAAAGGATGCGAATAAGACCCGCCACAAAGAGACAAAGATAAAACTAGGCTATTTAATGATAAGGGGTCTGGCAATTATATGCGTAGGTCATTCAGAAAAAAAAGTGACACTTATCGCTCAAGAGATGGCAACACTAAGTAACACATGACCGCCTCTAGTTCAGAAGATACGGAAGGTCCATGACACCTCGCTATGGCATTTTCGTTGAAGTAGCGAAATTATTGGTAGGTAGTACAAGAACAAAGTAGTGCGTCAGGCTTTAATTTATTCCAACGTTGAAACATGTGGAATAGAGTGATTTTTGTGAGCAAAAACATTGTGTGTATTGATATTTATAACAAAATGTTGCCGGTGAATGGCTCATACGAAATAACACGTCTTTTCATAATGGAATGGTTCCAAAACCAGAAGGCCGCACACATTTGATCGATTCGGAAAGGAAAGGAAGACTAAGAACGAAAACGAAAACACATCTTTCGCAATTTCAATCTTGATTTCCATACGTTCCACAAGCTGAAAAAATATATGGGAAAATATAAACGATGACCAGTTAAGACAACTATTATATACTGGATCAATAATAATTAAGGAGGAGATTTTTATTGTTTGTGGCACTAAATGGTTAGTACTAAGTTCTGAAAACATTTACAGTGAGATGGTGATTATATATGTAGAGAAATAGCTTAGTATATATGTGCTTTGCATTGTATTGCCTTCTTTGTCTCAGTAAAGTGCTCGAGTGTAACATTTCTAAAAGTCCCTAGTACCAATTAATACCAACCGACAGCTAAAGCTTTATGCAACTCAATCCATTAAATAAAAATAATCTAATTACTAATTTTATCACAATATTTTGAAATTTTATATGCATAATTTTTGTAACAATAATAAAAGTAATAAAAATAGTAATAACGAACGATATTATGCGTTTGAGTGATTTTGTTTCTTAAGCTAAATAGCGACATCTCAGTCATAATAAACATCTAAGAAAATACAATAATAATCTAACAAAATATCGCAAAGCGTGAAGTGATATTAGAAAAAGTTAAAGTAATTTTGAATATTAATCTGATTCAGAATATATTTTTGTTTTTTAATAAATGATTATAAATTGTTCTTCTCTTTGATATCATTTTATTATTGTACTGTGTTCCCAACAATCATCACCCAGCTAAAACTTTTGCTTTGACCTGATGAATATTAATAGAAATATTATTTTCAAATTTTAGTTCACCGGTAAAACATTTTTTTTAAAAAGTATGCATACCAAACTGCATTACACTACTAGAGTCAAAAAGTTCCTGGAATGGTCCCTTACATTCATGCAGGTGTTCGTTGGAGGAGATACATCTGTTTTGGGACTTGTCAGCACTAATAAGGAAAGCACACTGTCAAGTGAAATTCATTTCCTGTACTGTTGGCACTAGCTGCAGATAACTTCTGATAAAGGAAATTTTTTTCATTCGTCAGAGATTTTGCCATTGATTTTGGAGCAGCGTGAAAACATTAATCACCTTCTGATACCTTCTAGCTGCTGAAGAAAGCACACCGAAACGATTCCAGCACCAGAGGATTTTTACCTGTTTCTATGGCAGAACTTGAAATTTAAGGGACATCCTTTTAGTGGATTCATATAATGTGATCCAAAATGCGACGAAGCAACTGAAAGACCTCTCAAAAATGAATTTTAGGAGTACTTTGAACAATTACACGAACACTGTAACAAGTGTGTGGATGCAGGAGGGCAGTACTTTGAAGATCAATTAAATTATTGTTCAATTTTTTAATAATTTGTATTTAACCTATTGATTTATGCATGTACTTAATCTGCCCGTAGGCAGGATTTTCAAAATATTTCAAATTACGGACTAATTGTAACAATTACGAGGCTGAATTTATCACGTGGTCTGTAATATATCTAACATAGTTCCTGATTTCTTATTTTGAATCCACCTTAAAATGGAAAGCATGCCAAATATCTTGATAAAATCATTGGTTATTCAATGTTGTGATTCGCATTTGTAAATTTCTATGTCAGTTGCAGTTTGAATAATTCCTAATATTTATCAAACGCTCTATTTTTAAAAAATAAGAATCACCTAAAATTCTTTACAGTGATATCTATCGTTTTTGAAATCAGTTATGAAATTTTTTTTTTTTAAAAAATCGTTTATTATGATTACTTATAACTTGAATTTAATCTGATAAAATATGCATCATGTTAATCCTGTTTTATTTTTATACTCCAATTTCTTTTCTGAAATTATCTCAGTTCCAAATTATTTTATTGAATTTGCTCAAAACTCCTTACACATTAATAAGGATTTAATTAAATAAGAGTTAACAACAAGGCGCAACTACAATATTCTTATAAAACATTTTTGAGAAAGAACTTTTTAAAAAATTAATAAGTTTAAAATAAGTAATTAAATTTTTTGCGGATATAATAAATAATCACTTTTTTATACTGGTAATAAAAATAAATTTTGCTGTGCACGCGCTGTTGAAGCACAGATAAAGGCTTTTACCTAGAACAAAAGCTCATCAAACAAACAAAAAATATATTGCAAAATTATAGCTAACGCCAGCAAAAACACACCTAATTTAGTTACCAATATTGAATTTAGTTATCTTTCCAATAAATCTTATACAACCACTCATAAAGTAAACAGTTTTTTTCCTTTAATCGTTGAAACCCAAATTCACCACTGCATGTAATACCCATTTAATCCAGTTAGAGCGTTATTTGTTGGCGCACGTGCATCTGAGAGAGCGATTTCTCTTCTCTTTTCATCCTTACAATCGATTCACAACCGAAATTACTACTCGGCAACTTTAAAAATCCTAATAAAGTAAGTACATGGAGGTACCTTTATCTTGATTGCGGGTTTCAGAAAGACGCTATTCTTCCTCGTTAATGTTTTCACCAATAACGACCCCAAACTTTTGATGGAGAACATTTGTGCCTTTTTTTCCTCTTCAACAATAACCAGGTTGCTTTTATTTACCGAAATTTTGTGTGAAATACTTTTTTTTATTGATCTGACGTTGAACAGAGGTGTTTAGGATTTTATGACTGACTCATTTCAAGTTTCGATGAACGTATGGTTAAAGGATTGAGGAAAAGACTGAAAAGCATTTGCAGCGTAATAGGTATGATCATTTGCACATAATGTTACTAAACGAGGGTGAAATGTTTGGTTTTTGGTCAGCTCTCTCGAGTTTAAGGGAAGCAATTTGTTATAAGTAAAGAAGAAAATTACAATTATCGTATCACATAAGTACTCTTATAGTTAAGAAATAATAACTTTAAGAACAAATCGATCAAAGAAGGATCAATAACATGAGTGAAAGCAAAAAGAAATTCTTAACAGTGTTATGAAATGGTAAATTAGACCACCAGGTATAAAAACCAGTCCCTAGGTACAAAATAGTTAAAAAAAATTTTTATAGAAGGCAAAATTTTGTAATGTATCAAGAACTTAAGAAGTAAAGGACTTAAAATACTAAAAATAGATTTAAATTTGTAAACTAGTTTATAAAATAAAATAATAATTTAGAAAGAATCAGATTAAAAATGTCGTAAACATTATAATGGATAAAAACGTTCACACAGAGATTCTTGATTGCGAATGATTCAAGGAAATAAAAATTGAATCATAGTTCAGGCTAATAGTAATAATTTTACAAATATACTCTTAAAAGCCTAAATAGCTGTGAAAAAAAAGTCGCAAGAGTTTAGTGTCTAAAAATTCGAAAACTATTCCTATAAAATGGTTGTAGAATTATATCATGAAAAGGGTCAATAGGGTGATTGCTTATTAAAAGTCGCATTACTATTGGGGTAGGACCTCGTTATTTTTAATCATGGTCAAGTAAAGGGAACTGAACTGAACTGGCATCCCTTCTCCAAACTTCCACATTAAATCAACATGAGTATATAGAGACTCAAAAGTTTAACGTGTTTCAGATCCAGTACACAACGAATTTTTAATGGCTCCAGGAACCAAGAGACGACTCGATAGAAACAATGCCGAATACAAGTTCGTCACCGTTATTACTTGGTTGTTGGACAGGGGTGTAACGATTCCCGCCACACAGCTGTGAATTAGCTTCTTTGTGGAAATAATCATCACACGTGCATTTTTGCAGCTACATCTCGAAAGTTGCTGCGTGGTCCCTCCTTGGGCCTCCCCCGCAACCTATTGATATCACGAGGGACCCTTAACTGCCACTAGCAGGATATAACTAGATGCGAAAAAGACGCCGGCCCCTGATCCCCGAAAAAAGCAACGATGTTTTGAAACCTTCGAAGTGAGTGGAGCCCGAAAAAGTATTCACCTCTCACAAACCACATCATTTGAACTCTAATATCCTTTAATAACTTCAATGTATAATCTGTATATAATAGCTGTGACGTAAGTAAACTAAATGTTTCAACTGATCAATATCACGTTACACCGTTATTTATCTCAACCGTCACAGGGGTCTAAGTAGTTTAAAGGCAGTGCCGTAACGTACACGTTACGGGCGGGGCAGGGACTCCAGGAGGCCCAAAGCTTGACTGACACTAAGTGCGAATTTGGGCTTGCGGCCCAAAACCTGAGTTTGCAGATGGCCCTAATATTCTACGTTATGCCATTGTCTAAATGCCTTATCACTCACGCATGTCTCGCAACAATTCAAGTTTTTTTTTTTCAATCAACCGTTTTTTGAGCAGCTGTGTGGATGAGGATTACCGGAAACAAAACGAAACGCTCTGATGTCAGATGCGCCCTACCTTCGAATTAAAAAATTACTTGCTGATTTTTCTGCTTCGAAAAACGAACATCCAATATTATTTCTTTTATTCCACTCGTGCTTCTGTAGACGTTCGTGAACAGAAATTGAGCGCCATAAAATGAATACGTAAAAATATTATACGTCATTTCTACGTAGAACCGAGGCTACCATCTTTACCGCCATCCTGTTTATGACGTAGGGAGCCGAAGAACCCCATCGGCTGGAATTATGAGCAATTTTAATTTCGAGCAATTCATTCAACTTACTCGGAAAAAGTTGTTCGAAGCCATTGCTATGGCAATGGGGCAAAAATTGGCTCCAAGGGATTGCTTGAAAGAAAAATTACTCCAAATACGTATACGTGTGATAACGCCTGTATGGTTTCAGTGTCATACAATAAGCAATGTTTACAACGAATCATGGATTCTATATAATACACATACCGCTAAGGTTCATCATCTGGAGTGATAGAGAATACTGCATGCTAACTTCAATAAAGTCTCTAAATTTTCAAGAGTAGAGCAAAACGAAATACTTCGAAACACGGTATTATTCTTCCCTTCATTGAGTTTCTAAATTACACAAGTACTCCTTCCCCTTTTAAGGAAGAGGTAGAGATTTTTTAAAAAAAAATTTTTTTTATGCTTTTTGCAACTGTTTCATTAAGGACCTGCAAGCTGTGAACCATTTAATTCTTCTTTTCGCATTTGTGTTGAAGCCAGATTATGCCTCTTTGGAAACAAAATCAAAGCAAAAGAACGTAAAAACATATTTTATATAATTTTTAAAGCTACATAATATGATTCTGCATTAGCTTTTTAATGTATACATAGTAAGTAGCATAAAATCTGGCGTATAACGTGCACTTTTAACACAAATAATAAGATCGAAATTTAGGGGTGCGCGCTATACGCCAGGTATAAAAATGAGAACTTTAAAATTTAAAAAAAATGCGCATAGAAAAAAATTAAACTTCTATATAAATATCAAATTACTCTTTATTTAAAAGAAATGACATTCATTGTGAACGTAAAAGGCTGTAGTTCTATAAGTCAGTGACGTAACGTACACTCCCGCATCTCGGAGGGGGGGGGGGCAAGGGAACACCAGGTGGAAAGGGTGGCCGGATATAAGTAAGTTATTTAACAAATTTATAAAATATTAAAGACAAAACTTGACTTTGCACGGGGAGGGGGGAGGCTAATATTCTTCGTGACGCCACTGCTAGAAGTAAACTATTTTTTGCTAAGGCTTGGAATATTATCTCGAATAAAAATGACTTAAAAATATAAGAGCATTGCACGCCTACATTACAGGTTTCTTCGTAAAAAAAGGGGTTGCGAGTTTTACGGCGAATATAACTAAAAATTAAAAATCGTGGCTTGAAAGTATAGGTGCGCGTCACTGGCGTAGCTAGCTATCAGGGGGCCCTGTATCAAAATTCTTTCGGGGCCTCTGCAGCTTAGGGGCCCCGTATCATTGATATGGCTGATACGGCGGTATCTACGCCCATGGTGCGCGTTATCCGCCGTATTTTTTACGGTATATTAATCATCTACTGTAAAAAATTCTTTACGTGGTTAAATTTTGAATACACCTATTATTTGTCTCTTTAAGCCCAGTGATACACTTGAGTAATGCACGGAAAATGTTTGTTCCCTGAATAATACTTCTTGAAAAGTAATATGTTAGATACTGGAGCTTAATTAATCACACTTAACATTTTCGAAAAATGAAAAATACTCACTGCGCATTTGAAATCCCATTCCGCAAGGTTGATTTTTTGCTGCAATCAGACATTCACTCCAGGTACTAACGTTCCACCTATAAGCCGGCTTGGCGCTGCTTTGAAGCCTCAAACATGTCGTCTCCAAGGCTCTGGTGCAAAGTCTTTCTTCCACTAAAGCACCAGGACAGGATTTCCCACCATGTTTGGGGGACTGTATGATAAAGCGTTTCTTGTACTGAACGCCGTCTGTAAAAATCATTTCAAAAAATAAGAGTATGAAATACAATATGCGGTGATCACAAATTTTAAGCATAGTACTTTAATAACATTTCTATGAAGCTTATTAAGATTGTACCAGTATTGCAGTCAGCTCTGCAAGACGTCCAGTCAGAAAAATTTGTCATTGCGCAGTCTTCTGGGCATGATATATTGCAAGGCTTTTCGGTTTCGGGTTTCCTAAGAAATTTGCATCTGCAAAAGAACACACACTACCTTAAAGAAAGCATAAACAAAAAACAAAACATAAAAAGTACATCTAATACTTTTGTTCTGGAAATTCTAGTTTCTTGAAAATTTATTTTTACATTAATTTTTCTTTAAATTTGCATGCTGATAAGTTAGAGCGATGTCTAGTTAGATAAAAATTACTTGATTTTATCTATTGGCTTTTGCTTTTTTTTTTGTTTTTACTATACATATATAAAAGAAAGCTGAACCCTACTTCACTGCCCTAAGTAAGCGACAGCCTTAGGAAACAAAAATGTTCCAGTTTGGTCAATTGACTTTTTTGTTCTGTGTTCGCTATTGTAAATTTTAAGCTTCTGATTCATAGGATAGTTAATACTACATCCATAACTTCTTTAATTTATTATATATATATATGAGTGTGTGTGCGCGCGCTTAAATATATGACTTTTTAAACACTAGTGTATAATTAGATTAATTTTCGAAGGAATGATAATTAACAAACATTGTAATAACATGCGAGTTGACATTCATACTTCAAACTTCTACACTAAAGATTTTTGTGATGTTTGCACTTAAAATCGAAATTTGCATATCTTAAGAGATGAAAAGTTAAATTTAACTTGCAACCCATCCCAGGTTGAAATTAGGCAACAAACTTAATCCATGGCAGGAATAGCTTATCTGTGTCTTTGAATTTAGAGAGGTTGAAATAAGGCTGCTACCTTAAGTCACGTTTTCAAGTTGTGAACTTTGTCATCAGTAAAACTGAAATCAAGTTGAAATCAAGGCATAATAAACGTCATCCCTCCACAAGATAACGTAAGACAGCATATTGGTCTGGCTAACACATTCCCTAGATCTCTCACCAATCATAGACACTTGATCATGGGATTCACCACTTTTCAACCACTATGATTGTTGAAGTGCAACTTAGAATTGAAGCAGCGTGGAATGACTTAATCGGATCTGTCATCCAAAACCAGTTTGACTTGATGCTTAACCAGGTGAAAGGCATTTTAGCTGTCAGAGCCGGCAGTTGTATGTACTGTTTTCGGACTTTTATACTTCCAGTTTTCCAATAAATTTAATCACGTAACCCTAGTACCAGGGACGTCTTAAGATTTTTTGAGGCCCTGGGCCCAGAGAAATCTTAAGAATTTTTGAGGTCCTGGGCCTTTATGCAAAAGTAAGCCCTATGTGTGATCTTTAAAAGTAGACAGTATATAGCATGCCTTGTAAAAGACTTGTACAAACGGTAATTTGAAACAAATGGATGTGCATGACTCACAATCTCACAAGCCTGCTCTACCCATGGCTGCACTTCGACTAAATGAGTTGAAAAATTGCTAATGGTATTAGGCGTAGCCTTAGACTTGGACAACGGTAATCACATATTATCATCTTGCCCCTTTTACCAGTTGACATGCAGTTTGAAATTCCCTGTTTTTCGAAGAATATGTGCAGGGATTATCCAGATCATGATCATATTAAGACTGAGTCGAAAACGAAACAAGGCTCCCCCGCCCGAGGGCAGGCCCTGGGCCCAGCCTTCCCATGCCTTAAGACGCTCTGCCTACTACTGTTGTGTATACGTACAATAAGTACATGTTTTCCTTTCTGGTGTTGAAATTGTAATGTTCAAAATTGTAGATTGTCCACTTGCAGAAAAAATAAGTGAACGTATTGCTGGAATACTTTAAGCTAAATTTTTGTTTGTTTCAAAATTTTTACCTCTTCATAGGTTTAGTGACACCGTTTTCAGAACACGTCACTTCTCTTCTTTGCACACCAGGACCACAGGATAGCGCATTTCGGCCTTCACCAACTGGCAGGCAAGGTCCCCATTCTCCGGTAGTCCAATGAACAGGTGTACAGCTATAGGGGTTGCAATCAGTGGTTTTTTCCATTAATTCAAAGCATTCTTGTCCTGCGAAACGGACGAAAGTAAATTAACCGCTGCAAAAAGCGCCAATAAAAAAATATGAGTACATAAAAAACAAACCTCATGTGCCGTTCTTAAGAAAGTATTTATAATCAGCCTATTCACACACACACAATTAAAATTAGAATCGCGATATTTTTCGAAATTTCTCGAAAATGCTCAATAAAATCATGTGATCATGGGCAATAGTTACAGCAATTCAATATATTTCATAAAAATTGTAGTAAATGGTTTTTACAGAATAAACAATTTCTTAAGAAGGACATCAGATTTCATTTTACTTAATACAATTTTACTCTCATAAAAACAAAAACAAGAAAATGCTTACTCTTGAATACTGATTTAATTGCTTGCAGATACTAGAGGGGGAAACTATTTCCATCACAATAACAATTTAACGTTATTAAAAAATGATTTTTTCCCCAGTAACAAAAATATTTTAGTCTCAATATTTCAAAATATTTCTCTCGACTGTTATTCCCTAACAAAAATAAATAAATAAATTACTATTTTAACGAACCGAATAAGATTTTTCTTATATTTAACAAAATTCCAAAATAAAATTTTAAAATGGTTTAAATCTGAGGAGCCCAAATTGCAAAGGACACGCACAAATCGCATGCCTTGTTGTACCAATAGGTGCAGACAAACTCAAAGAAACTTAACAATAGACAAATTTATGTGAAACAGTTCTTAATTTAAATATTTTACTCATTTTAATTAATCTACAACATAATATAAACTCGTTATTCTATTAATAATTATACTTAAGGTTCAAAAGAAGTAAAGTAAAAATATCTATTTCATTACATAGTTACACCTATTTAAACACCATCCATATTTCATTATAAATCTTTGATATGCTGAATGCAAACTTCAGAGCGTTTTACGAAGCACCTGCTATCTCAAGATTGCTAAGATTTAATAAATTTTCAAATTTGCGTACATGAAACCAAAATTATTTTTGAATATAATGCAGTTCTAAAGTTTATTTAATCCACAGACAGTCTGCTCTTGAAGGCAACATTTTTTTTAGATTTTAAGTAAATTACTCCAGCTTAATTTAATTATTTTTGAAAAACTACAAAAGTAGACACGAAAAAAGTATTTATTTAATCTCTTGGTTTAAACAAAAAGTTGAGCAAAATAAAATATTAAACTTGATAGATTACCAATTATACATTTTACATAGCATAGTTTTTCTTTTTATCCAAAAAAAGTTACGATTACGGTGAAAATTCCACAATGAGAGTATAATATACTATCATATTCTAACCGCAGTTTCTATGGGATATATATTAATAGTTCTTAACCTTTTTGAGCTATAGGAAACCTATGGCATGTGTTTCACATGTGGTACGCGGTACAAAGCTCAGTGGCACTCTGCACTACTCTACAACTTTGTCAATTTTTGAGTGGATGAAAGGTGATAAATTTGTAATGGACCTCATTTGACAAACATCTTCAGAATGGTGGACATTTGCGAAATTACGAAAAAATCTGAAAAATAGCTCTACAGATAAATTTACAGCTATTTTGTAAATTATTGAATATGTCATTGTTGGAGAGATTTAATTCTTCGAAGAGAGAAAATTGCATGTACTTTGCTTTCCCATTTTGGTTCAGCATATATAAGTGAAAAAAACAAAACTTTCCTCATATGAAAGGTATTTCGAGTCCGCAAAGAAATTGTTTGAGAACCGAATGCTCAAAATCGTGTCAAGTTGAAAATCACAAATTATACCCCTGATTTTACGATATGAAAGTGTGTAAAGCGGTGCAAGTACTAGGTTCGAATTAAAATATTTTTATTTATCTTTTTATTTAACTATAATGAAGCGAAATACTTTTATTTTAAGTTGTATATTTCTTATTTTGATACATATGTTTGAAAATACAACTTTAATAATTTTATTTTTGTTGAAGAAATAGTTATATTTTAAGGTGTTTATTTTTACGTTAAGAAATATCTTTAAATGATACAAAATTAATATACCATAAAAGTGTAAATCTATGTTATTGACCTATATTCTCTAACTCTGGATATACTATCGCGGGGATCGAATCATTTCAAAAATTTCCCACTGTGAGGAACGCTGAGTCATATTGGTAGGTTGGTTTGGTACGCCACAGCAAAACGGTTGCGTACCCCTGCCTATAAAGGTCCTTTAGCATAGAAATAGAACTTCGTACCAAGAATATTTTCAGTAAATTTAATTGCACTATGAACCGATTTCGCAATGCAAAACCATGACAAGTAAGATACCTTGGGGCAGGTACTATTTTAAAACTCAACCAATAACCAGCTAAATACTTTTACATTTATTACTAAAGGAAATTACTGCTGTGTTTTTTTTTAAAATAAGAAAAAAAAAAAGAAAATTTGGAAAGTTTCATATTACCAGGTCCAGCAATCGCCAATAGAGTCCTGTTTCGCATTTTTGCTCCTTCGTCCTCTTTACCTCCCGTGCAGGGCAGACTACATGTTGACCATTCAGACCACTCGGACAGTACACAATCATTTGGGCAAGGAATTCTACAAACCTCACTCACAAAGGATGCTCTATGACTGTCACATATGAAGTCGTCCAAATGAGCCTTTGAAAAATGAAACATCACTGTTTTTTCTTTGTTCATATGGTTTTTTTTTTGGGTAAATTTATTAAAGATGAAAAAAAAAAAACACCCTCAACGCAATATTTCTTTAAATTTTAAAAGTGGTTATGAGACTAATATGACCGACACAAAAGATCAAATGGTACTTACGTATAATTGCGACAATCGTGAACGTTCACGATAACTCGCCAAGTTGGCAACCCTGATTACGCATCTATCGTATGCTCTGAATTGGCAATCATGTTCTTCGTTTCATATAATGTCGCCAATAGTTTGCGGTAATACTACGTTCGAAACACAGATTTTTCAAAAGCTATAAAGGGATAATATTTATGATATTTAGTGTCACTTAGATTAGAATATATGTATACAATTATTTTAAGAATATTATTAGTATACAAAATTATTTAAATGCAATATTTTGGCAAAAAATTAACTAAGAATGACCTATTTTCAAAAAGTTCTCCATTTATTAAAAATGTTTCTATTATAATACTATGTTTCCTATGCATAGCTAGGACTTCAGTTCAGAGCCTGGATTGAGATTTTTGAAATATATACATTAGAAGTGGATTTATCCATATCTTAATACCACAGATGGGAGAAATTTTAAGAAAAAAACGCCGATAACTTTTTCAATTGGTAGTGACTTTGGGAATAATGTGAATTTTTCAGAAATCATAATTCAGGCGCTCAGGAGAAGTCTTTACTTCATATAAGCAAAATATCATTGTTATCGAAGCATTTTTCTTAAAAGGAGAACTTTTTGAAAATAGGTCGTTCTAAGTTAAATTTTTGCCAAAATATTGCATTTAAATAATTTTTCATTTTAATAATATTCCTAAAAGAATTTTATACTTGTATTCTAATCTAAGTGACACTAAATATCACGAAAACTATCCATGTATGAGCTATTTTAAAATCACAGTTCCAAACGTAGGTGGATACCTTAAGTACCAATAAAACATATATGAGGGATATATAATTTGTGGAAACTAGTCATAATTTGTTCGACCATGATAAATTACTCAATTATAAAAGTAAATATAATCTTTTTTTACCAAGAAGAAACACAAGCTCCTTACAATCACCTAGATTAACTGTAATAAAAAATTTGGTTCTTAGTATTATACCGTCGACTGATTTCGTCGAATTAAAAAAAACTTTGCCAAATGCCGTGCTATGCAGCCAAGAATAAAAATTTGTTTCCGTATATGTTCAAACACAACAATCATGTTAACGCATTCTCGAAAATAATCTTTTATTGGCTGTGTTTTCAGTTCTCGCTCATGTTCAAACCCAATATTCTTAAATGGACAGGTTTGAAAATAATATTGTTTATAATTTTTATTGTTATCTTTTCTTATTTTACTAAGAAAAATAATCAAAATTTGGGATTTCTACGGAAGTTAAGGCAGTGGAGTGTTTCGGTCTGATACGCGAAAGTATTCAAAAGACAATTTAGCTCAAAAATAAAAAGTATCGCAGGTCAGCACAATAGTATTTAGATCCTTGCTCAGAGCTTATATACCGTAGTCTACACGAAGAAGATATATTTGGGACGATTTCTAATGCAATTACGCTCTTTTTCCACATGATTATTGCAATTATATATATATATGTGTGTGTGTGTGTATGTGTGTAATAATTCCTTATAATGAAATTTTGTTAACTCTTTACACTAATATTTAAACAAACTTTAATTCTTTGTTTTAAACATAAACATTGTAATCTTAATCGCAATCGGCTAAACCGAAATCCCTGTCCCGCGCATTCTAGCCAATTAGAATTACTATTACGTAATAGTCACGCGCTTGCACTGCTGGTATATAAACAAAAATCTGATGTAATCGTTCTTTTTTTTTTCTCTGCTTGCCGCCATCATGTAAGATTGTAAATAATTGCAGCTTTCTTTGTCTTTGTGTTGTGTCCTGCAAAATGCCGCTGTCTATTCAATGTGAAAATGTAACGTAATTGTGCTTTAATCTGCTGATGTGTGCTCATAATCAAGGAGGTAAAGCTATTCTGAAGACGTCGTTAATGAATCAAAAATGATAACCACATACAACGGCCAACACTACTCCAATATACCATATATATATATATATATATATTTCAAGTGTACGAGTATTTTTAAATGCATTATTTAATTCTTCTAAGCTTCTGGAAACGATAACATCATTTGGTGACGTTTTTTTTATTTGGAGATATCCTTTGCTTTGGCGATATTGGTCGACGATATAATACGTAAGAGCTAAAAACTGTACTAACTTAAGGAACAACGGAACATGAAACACAGCTTATAAAATGATTAATGATCAAAATATTTGTATTCTATCAGATTACTAGGATTTTCAGAGTTCTCATCCCTTAAGTTGAAATGAATAGTCCCAGGGAAAGGATGAGTCACAAGGGTAAAAGAAACAGGTAAAAACCAAACTATATGCTGCAAGGCAGGAGAAAGTGGATTAAATGAAAAACATGATGAAAGCAGAGTGCCAAAAGGTTTGATAACAGATTTCACAGCAACTCCTGCAGTATTAAATTCATTGACATACTAACAATTATCCGATATGTGACCAATCTCGGATTGCATATTAATTGATATTTTGGAAGCGAGGCATTAACAGTATAATATATTATGCTGATTGTCATGAACCTTATTATGCATTATCAACACATGCTACAATAGAATCAAAACCACACAGTATGGAATGTAATCAATGCTATTATTTTTACAATAGATCCAGATTAGTGATAAGCTCAACAATCCATGCACAGTTGAACCTGTTTTTGTGCGTTAGATAGGGACCGCATAAAAATAAACGCACAAAAAATATTCGAAAATTTCATAAATTCTTACATATAACAAACTAATTCGTGGAAATGCTACATTTTTTTTCTCATGCGATGGATAGGGACCGCATAAAAAAGTCGCAGTTATAAAATATGCCAATTATTTATGAAATTTATGTAAGAGCATTTCTATAACAAAATAAATAATTAAATATTACACATGCAAACATTTTAATAACATTTAGTTTCTCATTGTGTATATGGAAAAGTTTTCAAAATGCTCACACATAATACACTGCTACTCATCTCCCTGTGATGAATAAGTTCAAAATCGCTTTCGTCACTTAAAGATAAAATTTGAATTTTTTTTTTTGGCAACATAAAGTAAGAGATAAGTTTTTGAGACGAAGGTCGGGTGGTCAGTTGCTTGTAAATGTCACGCTAACCAGATATACATGATTGAAGGTCTTTTTGGAATTTTATACTCCTTTCTTAATTGGTATCTATTTTAAGAAAATGCTTTTCCAGTTTGTCGGAAAGCTGGATCCCTGCATATTTTTATCCACTCTCATTTTTTCTTGTCCGTCTTCATAATATATCAAATTATTGATAATGTCACTGTCTTCGAAAGTTTCGTCTTCAATCAAGGGCGTGCCGCTATAGCGATACGAGAAGGCAATGGAACGTGCATTGTCGAGAGAATGTTTATAACCAATGAGTAGAGAGCATCTTGAAGTGTATATATGTGCACTGATAGAAAACATTACAGTGGCGCCAAAACCGTCAAAATTCATACACCGCATAAAAAAAGGACCACACAAAAAAAATTGTACAAAAATAAAATCTCACAAAACAAATGGCATAAAAAAGGACCGCACAAAAACAGGTTCTACCGTATATGGTTAAAAAGTAACTAACATCAGAATCTGACATTTTTTGTCGGTAATCACATAAAACTGTAGAAAGTCAAGATGATAGTTCATTTTACGTCAGTTGGAACTCTTAATAACTCTCGGAATATAATGAACATAAACTTCAGCATATAGTTTATTATGTATATTTTCTTCTTTTGTACATTTTTTCCGCCAAATAATGATCGAGCATATGTCACATTTCCTTATTAATTGTTTCCAAGTATTTAACATAACTTTCTAAGTCATACAGATCAGTGACTGGAAACGTATACAATGCGATGAAAAGCATCTGAAGATGCAAAAGAATGCATATAATAAATACCAGGGGATTCAGAATATTATTCTATAATCATAAAATTTGATGTTTCGAACGATTGCAATAGTCTTGGATTATACTTAATGTTTTTTTACTCTTTTCCCTTTTCAATCCTTTACCTAAGATATTTATAATAGAAACAAATTTTTATTCCTTACATTGTCAAATAAAAGTACTATTCTATTGCCTCTTTCAACTTCGGAACACTAGATTCGAAATAAATCGACTAAGAAATAGTTTGAGGTTATATAAATTCATTACATATAAAAGCACATGAAGTAACAATATTCAAAAAAGCACATGAAGTAACAATATTCAAAAAAGCACATAAGGTAACAATATTCAATCGAGAGAGGCTACCATCGTTTTACCTAAATACTATATAACGTAAGACCAGCTGTTTATGACAGAGCATTTCGATAATTGGCAGTACATTAAACAATTTCGATACAGTCAAATTATGAAGTGAGTTCAACGTAACATTTAGCAGAATTGCGTAATAGACATCGGTCGACTAGAAGTTGGTCAACGATAATTTGGCGATATAAGACGGCTAAATGTCGACCTTTCCATGGAAAGTTGGTTAAGGAACCAATTTCTAACAACTGGTTTATCTTTTCGAAGACATGTCAAGAGTTACCTCTTCTGATGACTGATATTTGCAACTTAGTTTATACCGCACTTAGACTGAAACTCTATCTCACTTTAGATCCACTACAACAGGGACAGTATTTGTCCGGACAGTGCACAGAATTGAAGACTTCTTTTTCAAAGGTTCACCGGCTTTTTGCAGGCCAGCGCTGACTTGCTGACCCTCCTCCAGTTGACCTTATCAGTCACGGTGGCCTTCCATCGGTTAATTCCCATTAGTTGAGGCTCTTTTCAACATCGTCTAATTATTGTGTAAATGGTCATCCTCTACATCTGGTCCCTTCACTTTTCGAAAAAATTTAATTTTAATAGAAACAGCATCGGCATACCTGTACAGATGGCTCAGTCAGCTAATACACGAGGCTTTTATAGTTCTTACAATCTCAGCCCCGCCATGTTTTCCACATTTCCTGTAAATTTCATGATTTGTAAAGAATTCTCCATACTCATTGTTCTCTTGAAACGGTCCATACATTTTCATTAAGATTTTTCTTTCAAAAATTAGCAATTTTTTTCTCTTCTGCTTCATTGAGGATCCAACATTTACTTCCATACAGAGCAATAGGCCTGATTAAAGTTTTATATATGCTCAACTTGGTGTTTATAGAAATAAATTTAGACTTGAATAATTGGTTTCTGAGTCCTTGAAAACTTCTATTAGCCAAACAAATACTAAAGTTTATTTCAATTTTCAGATCTTTGCTACGTGAGATCAGAATTCCCCTAAGTATAAGTAAACTGTTTTACAGTTTCAAAAGTATAGTTACCTATCTTCAAAGGAGACAAATTCGGAGATTTATTGGTTGAAATCAAGAGCTTTGTTTTGCCTGCAATTATAACAAGTCCCAACTCTTTTGCCGCACTCTCAAGCGCTACAAAAGAATTGATAACAGAGATTTTTGATCTTCCAATGATATCCATATCATCGGCAAAGGCAAGAAGTTGGACAGTTTTTTCCAAAATATTACCACTTGTGTTTAAGCCAGTCTCTAATGTCCTTTTCAAAAGCTATGTTAAACAGTAGGCAAGAAAGGCAGTCTCTCTGTCGAAGGCTTTTTTCAGTAAAAAAATGGTACTAAGAAATTTGACAAAATTTTTGTTCAGAAAAAAATTGCAGACAGTGCACTAAAAATACTTCAAATTATATTTATTTTATGAAAACCTTAATTAAATTAAAAGATTTTTTAAATCGGTTAAAATATAATCTGAAAAAAATTACAAAATGGGTCTTATGTTAAAGAATTGGGTTCTTCAAATTTCTTGAGAGCTATAGCATCAATCGATGAAAACTCTATCGGGTCAGAAAAGTAAAAATAACTTACGCCACTCAATCTCACACAAGTCTTGTTCCTATTTCTGTTTCCTGGACCACAGGTGGCTTGAGGATCGTGCAGAATACAGTTGCCCCAACTTCCGTATTGCCAATTGAAGAGTTCGATCTCCCAGCATGTGTCCATTTCTTG
>BMAV01000531.1:188956-202954 GCA_019973955.1 Trichonephila inaurata madagascariensis | reverse complement strand
TATGAATGCATATAGAGCCACTGGAAATTATTAAACTTTTGGTTAACTTAGTACTGTTAAATTAATTAAACATTTGTATGCGGTACTGATACATTTATAAGTGTATTCTATCAGTGTAAATGTGAATTTTATATTTTGTTATGTCAGAGTGTATTTTGTTTTGCTTAATTTCAGAAAATTAATAATTTCTTTAAATAATCTTTTTTTTTTCGGCTTTTCAATATACTCGCGCCCCCCTTGCAGGGTTATCACGCCCCCCTAGGGGGGCGCGCCCCACAGTTTGAGAAACACTGTGTTAGATTAAACTATAGTTTACATTTGAGTCAATAGTGTATCAGAAAAAGGGTGAGAGTTCAAGGAATCAAGGTGCATTTAATGACGATAATTTTTTCATTATAAATATCTAGAGTAGGCTAAAACTAACTCACTCTCGGGGACGTCTGAATACTTCTTAAGCCCCTGGGCCCCTACACAAATGAAGGCCCCGCCGATAACATTTAAAAATAGACAGTACATAGCATACGTTGTCAAATACTCGTACAAACAATAACCCAAAACAAATAAAAATGCATGACTTATACAATAGCACAAACTGGCTCGACCGACTACCGCCTTTTGATTGAATGAGTAATGATGATGTATAATGGTAGCCTATTTCTGTATAGGCACCACGGTCATCATATGTAGCCAGTTGACATATCGTCCGAAATTCCCAGTCTTTCGGAGAATACAATTGTAAATAGCATTTGACCGCTGAAATTATTCGAATTATGATCTTATAAAGAGTCGAGAACGAGACGAGGCTCCCACTGAGTCCGAGACCCTGGGCCTGGACCCAGTCGGCCCATGCCTTAAAACGTCCCTGCTCCTTATTAGCTTCATTAAAAGTTGACAGTCATTCAAAGGTTAGAAATAAAAGTTATTCTTAATGATGGTTCTTCATTTCACCAACCTTCACAGCAATGCAAGCGGAAGTTCGCAACAAATGTTTATATGTATTATATAAGTTTATTACGATAATATTCTATATAAATTTCCAAAAAGACAATCAAAACAATCTTCTATTCACACATGCCCATTTCTTATATTACAGTATCTTTACAAGTTGTATAATACATTTGAGGTACAGTTTGAGATGAATAAAATGGCTGAAAATTAATTGCACATAAAAGTACAATATCGATGTTCCTGCAATGAATTCTCTCTAGTACCAAACAGACGTTATTAATTATTTGTTAGTTTAGTTAGGTAGTTAATAAGACCAGACTTTTATATGTCAAACAAATCTCTTCAAAATTATGGATTATTGCTTCATGTTAGAAGAACGAAGATTGTTAATTTTGCAGGTGCACGCCAGGGAAAGTTTCCTTCCTTGATGTTTACGCTGCTATCCCAAAACTATGAGACGATTCAAAATGCACGATGCAAAACTACTACTTCAAAATCAGATTATGGCAAGATGCTGGTTGTGAAGATTTAGTACGCCACTTCGTGCAGTTTTATTAAAAAAGACAGTCGCGAAATATAATTTAGAACTTTCTATCATCAGGAGTATTCCTAACGAAAAAAACTTAATGATAGCATAAAAGTGATTTTTTTTTTTTTTTGCTTCAAGACAGTTTGAGCTCATTTTCAATTATGCAAAGAGTTATCACTATTTAATCTAAATTTGAGCGAAATAATTTATGGAATGTTAAAATATAAAGCCGCGCACGCGCGTTTGTTCTTTTTTAATCAATTGATCAAAATATGTAGATGAAGTCGAAGGGAAAAAAACAATTACACAATGATGAATAAATGGCACAGTTTAATTAATATTGATGGATAATATGTCCGAATATGATTTTTAAAATAAAAATTATGTTGATACTATTAATATGAAATGTAGTGGAACCCCGATTTTTCCGAACCTCTAAATAACGAATTTTTTAATTTACCCGATTAAAATGAAGACAAAAACCCAATTTAACGAATAATAAACGTCGAATTCACGAATTATTTAAACAGCTTAATTTTTTTTATTAGTATATGTATTAGAAAAAAATTGGATTCTTTTCCCTAATGACATCATTTTCTATCCGGAACAGAAAAAGACTTTTCTTGTAAGCCACAAATTTCGGCGGGAAAGCGCGCAGATGAGCTAAGAGGGTAACCTATCGTGTGAATTTTGAATAGGACAGGAAAAAATTAATTTCCTATCTCACCCTACTCCAAAACGCAGAGGATATTTTAAGATTAAAACGGAAATGTTACATTTGGTGACGGACTGTCTATCTTTACAACTGATATTGAGGAAATTGTTGTTTTGTCGTAGCCAATGATTAGTGATTCTGATGCAGAAATTGATAAGGAAACTCCTATCAAAACTGTTATATTTTCTAATGCTTCACATTGTTTGGAAACCGTGTAAACATACTTTATGCAGTAGGTTGTAAATAAAGCAGTATTTTCTTCTCTGCATAGAGTTGAAAAAGCACTCTTTCAAGTCAGAAATCAAAAAAGATTGTCAAACATCTTTTAGTTAGTATTTTAAAATTTCAAATGAGTTGGTGCTTAATAATTCATTAACAGTATCTGAAGCTGTTGAATAAAAAGTGTGTAAATTTATAACTATAGATATTTTTTGTGCAGTTCCTTATTATAGAATTTCCAAAAGGTAATAGCAAAAAAAAAAAGTGTTTTGTTCGGACCCCGATATAGCGAATAAATCCAAATTAACGATCAAAATGTTCGATCTCAACTAATAAGTTAAATCGGGGTTTGACTATATTTTCTTCTCTACGAAAACGAGTCTGAGTTTCGTGTTAAGAATGTAGCCATGAAGTTTAACAACTTACTTGATAAAGGAACTGATATAAATAAAAATTTGGATGTGGATGTTGTCAAAAAATTACAAACTTTTTAGAAATAAAGTGAAACATGCTAATCTTTTTAAAGATATTACTGATAACAGAGTACATATTTTTTAAAAAGAATCAGATGCTAAAATCTTTTTTAAATATACTAAAAAGCAAAATAATTTTTACAAAAGCCCAAATGCTTTAGTAATTTGGGAACTAGGAATGCATAAAGCAATTAAAAGAAACAATGTTAAATACACACCTATGCAGAATTACTAAAAGAAGAATAGAATCGTATAATTTTTTAGTACTTTCTAAAAAAGTTGAAATCATCGAAAAAACAGACTAGGCAGTAACACCTTTTGCAGACGAATATTATGCAATAAAAATAAATAATATTTGAGTTTTTGAGCAAATTATTTTCATTAATTGCTTCAACAAATTTATTTCGTACAAACAAAGTACATTTCTTTAATTAGACAATTAATTTCCCATAAGGACTTAATTCAGGGACAAGAAATACGAAAAGTGAAGGAACAATAAGAAAACAGAGAGACAATTGTAATTTATAATGGGTAAAATTGTTTTCATCTTGGGCAGCTATAAAATCATTTAATTAATACAATAACAGTGGGCTCCATTTTATACATGTGTGGTAGCAGAGTTTTCTACATATATATACTTTCTGACCGGATAAATTAGTTTGTGGAAGAGTGTCTTTCTGTCCAGTTCAAAACTAAAAACATCATTTTTACAGCACGCGAAATCACAGAAACATAACACGAAAAATCCGTAGAAACTTAGATAATTAGCAACTGCTATAGAACCACTGTTATGTCAATCGTGCCACACTGAATAGTCGTTTTTGTAAAGCCAAAACCACACACACACACACACACACACACACACACACATTGAGAAGTGCAAAAGTAGAATTGGCGCCATCTAGTGAGGGCTTAATGAGCTAACGCACACAACAATTCGAAAATTTGTATATACCATTACCAGTACCAATAAGCCATTGAAATAACTTTAAACGACGTAAAAAAAAGAAGGACGTAATTAATAAACAAATGTTAATGTAGGTCTTAGAAATTTTATTTAAATATTTTCTCCTAAAGTGCAACGAAAAAAAGTTTTTTTTTTATTATGAAATTTCAAAGAGAGGAAAACATGTGTTATTTTTAATCAACGTGACAAAAAGCAATTGACAGGAGTTAATAAAGCAAACAATATACCCGCTGAAATAAAAAATGGCATTAATTCAATTTTTAATTCGTTACTTTAAGCAGAATATGCAGGGAAAGAAAAAAGAGAGAATAAGAGTTCTCCCCCCCTACCTCAGATTATTCATTCCAAATAATTCAAACTTAAAAAAAATGTATTCGTTAAGCTAGGTGAAAAAAAGGTTCACTTCTTTTTATTCCTTCAAATGTTCCACAGATAAAAGTAGAAGTATTTTCTCTTTCTCTTGTATTAGTAAAAAAAATAAAATATTTATAAAAAAAACACAATCGTTTGGGTTAGAATTAGTTAAGCATCCAAATCTTATTCAGTAGTTTAATCCTCTGAAGTTATGTGTTTTATCACTAAAAATTCTTATGTAGAAAATAATACTAGAACTATGGATTTATTTACCCAACTGCTGAGAAAATAGAAAGTTTGTTCATTAATGCGTTATTATTTGGCCTGTGTCTTCAAATATTCCATCTAATTGTACGATATAACGAAGAGACTAACCTCGTAATGTCCCCATTTGCCTTTGAAATAAATATGCTGAATCACTATAACAAGTATTTTACGAATAGATTTCTCTTTTCTAGACTTTCGGCATTCAAATAACATTTTTATTAAAATTCACCAATACACACACAACCTTCTGTTTCTGATCAAAACTACACCTAATTACTGCTCTTCATCTGAAATTAAGCTCACAAAATTTACTTAAACTTCCTTAGAAGAGGACCAATAATACTCATTAACTACTTTATTTCTTAAACGAGGGTAAATAATGCTTGATTTAAATAGAAAGGTACAGGACGAATGAATATATTAGCTCCAAATAAGTTTGATTGGGACTTTATCAAAACTTAACTTTCAACATCCATTCAAATTCTTCTCTTTTTTTTGTCGCGTAAAAGCGGTGGCACGTGATTTCGGCAAAAGGTATGAGATGAGAAAGCTGAGATGCTTACTATTTTGTTTGGAAAGGGGGCATGCTACTTCAACACAATGATCATGTTTTTTTTCTCATATTGCTTATAATTTTAACATATTTTTGGGGATCTGGAAGATATCAAACGTAGGAGTTGCTGAAACGTTCAAGTCTTGAATAAAAACTTTTCCAATTCTACAAAGTAAGAATGGCGATCTGAGATCGATGAATCGAAAAATCAATTTCTCGGGCCAAAAAAAATTGATATGTAGCACTGAATCGAATCAGTGAATTGATATTTCATCCTAGAAAATCGACTTTCGATTTTTTTTCCGTTTTGGTAAAAACCATGTGACGGGCTCACGCGTCTTTTCATTAACATGTCCTTTGGGTTCTTTGGGACCAGAATTAATGGCAACTCTTTTCCAATCAAACCAAGAAGTAAAGCGTGAATGAAAGATGCAAATTAGGAAGCTTTTAAATATCAGAAGTTAGAGTAAGCGAGGTGGCAATTTGGGGAATGTTAAGATAGTCCGTGATTCAATTGTGAAGTGACAGAAAACACAGAAGTTATTCCTGACATAGAGCCATTAGGTCAAGGTGCATACCATTGCACTCCAGTAAATACGCAACTTCCATTAAGATTAGATCGCTAGATCGAAATTAAGGTAGGATTGACTATTTAATATCAGGATCTGTGATAGTATTGGAATTGAGTCTAGGCGAGTTAGTTATTCATAGTTGTCCGGGTTAAGTTATTTCGGTATTATCCATATTGTGTGTTTTGTCATCGTAGATTCTCTCACATATATTATTATTATCTAATCTGTAGATGTGTGTGTGTTTAAGTTTTAAGATCTTAATAAAGTCAAATTAAGATCATGACAGCTCCTAGTTCTTCATTTATCCCTACGCCTCTAGCTCACGCTGATAATCAAGGAGAAGGGCACCCGAGGGGGGCAACTTCACAACCATAAAAAACGAAGAATTTAAATACTATTTATTGCAGGCAGTTGTGCCATGGAAGTATGATCCCATACTTTACTGACAAGAACAGAAAAACGCTATTTATCATCACGTTCACTCAATAGCCATGATGTATATGAGTATCGTGGGATCATCTGTGCCTCGTGAGAGCCTTTTT
Organism: Trichonephila inaurata madagascariensis; assembly: GCA_019973955.1. Classification (NCBI taxonomy): domain Eukaryota; kingdom Metazoa; phylum Arthropoda; class Arachnida; order Araneae; family Nephilidae; genus Trichonephila; species Trichonephila inaurata. Next base: position 196,815 of record BMAV01000531.1, on the reverse strand, counting down.
TCGATTCCCGGCAACAACGCAAGTGATGAGCGGAACCGCTTGGATCCCAGTAGACTTGACAGACAGTTGTTTTTAAGAAGTTTAGGTTTTAAGCATTGGGACACTATAAGCTTTATAATCTATTTTCTAAACTTTTTCATATAACAAATACATTTTGAAAATAAATGTCTTCTTTTATGCCTGATATTTTGATATGGTAAAAAAAAATTGTAATTGTCGCATTCCCTGAACTAAAAAATCCCCTGATTTAAACTGATAAGAGATCGTTTATTACGGTATTGTTCTTGTTTTTCATTAAATGGATTTATATTTACATTTGTAAATGCAGACTTGAAAAAACAATCAATTTTTAAGAAATCAATCTTTTAGACTTTGATTTTGTTGTGAATCGATTCGTCAGGTTACGATTCGAATCGATTCGTCAGGTTACGATTCGAATCGATTTAAAATTCGATCTTTTTCGGAAAGAATCGCCATCTCTATTAAAAAATGGATTAAATTTATACGGTAGAGACCCGAAAACTTGGCCTAATGTGGACCAAAGGATGGCCCAGTTTGTGAAAGTGCCGGGTTATCAAAAATGGAATTAATTTACTAAGAAATTACCACTGTTCTGATGCAACATTTTCACACAACGGTGAAACCGATTCTTAAGGACCTGAAAACAAAACGAAAAAGACAGAAATATACATCGTTGCATAATAAGATGTATTATATTAACTGCTTTGTGTCAGATTTTCTGTTCGGTTTCTCATTTTATTACCTAACATTGGTAGGCGGATGCCCAATAAATATAAAAACACGTTTCTCTCTTTTTCTTTGCTTCCTCTAAATTAGCTGCATTTCGTCCGTTATTATTTTCGATAGTCCTCGCATGTTTACCTCGCTCTGTATTCCTGTTCTGTTCCTGCAGATTTTTATCCACTCTTCTTCCTCCTCTAGACTTCCGAGTACTTCAAAATAAATTACTTTTCTATGTGTATTATATTGTTTTCTTCTTTCAACGCCTCTTGATGTTTCCGAGATATATGAAAAGAAAGAAATATGAAACGCGAGCTACCCACTTGTGAAGAAATATATCGGATTTATTATTGTTTTTTGGAAATGCTGAGTATTTTTTATAAGTTCCTTTCGTTTTGTAATTCATCGCGAAAAAATTTTGGATTTTCTGTTTTTTTAAAAAAAGATTGCGAAACCGTCCGTTGTTTTCAATGATGTATGTATTGAGTGGAAACATATTATATCAAAAAATTTAGTTTAAATTTTATGAGATAATTATACTATATATATATAGGATGCTTATTTAAAGGCAAAACTGAAATGTTCATGAGATAACAAAATAGTAAATTTTTCCATGATATAATTTTACTTTTTATCCATTTTACTAACATTAGTGATTACGATTTGTGTGCTTTAGAATCTCATTTGTAAAATGGACGTAATATATCACATTTTAAAAAGTATCCAAACTTGGGGGATTAGGATCCTAATCAAATTCAAAGTAGACCCCTTGCGCTTTCACACACACAGTCAAGCATTCCTTCCACTACCGAAAACACTTCTGGAAGGCTTTTTCAATTCCAACTATTAGCTCACACTCACAATATATTATTTATTTATTATTATGGTGGAATTTTCAATCGTTAATAAAATACACTTTAAAGCGCTCAATTGAGCTGAAATTTTATATACATGATTATTTTGGATGACAATACAGTAATTTAATTATAATTAATAAGAATCAATTGATTAAAAGTAATTATTTAAAGAATTACAAATACACACACAGCCACGTTGGCATCATTTTTGGCGACAAAGCGACCATTTTGGCGACTTGTGACGAAACATGAAATTTTTTTTCTGACGTTTTAAAGAATTCAGTTGATTGTTTTCGATGAAAATACGATACTTAAATGATAATCAATAAAAATTAATTACCTCTTAATGTTGTGATTCTGTCATATGAATATACAATTGTAACTATTTAATAAAAAGTAGCTATAAAATAAAATTTTTCTTTGTTGATCTAAGTAGGAATTGACTAAAAAAAATTTTTTTTTTATATTACTTGTTTTGGAATGGTGTTTAACCCCACCGTTGCGTATTACCTTATCGCATCTCTACACTGAAAACAGGTTCATTTCAATGGCATTTTCATTTTGGGGAACAGCCAAGGTCTCAAAGATCCAGGCTCAGCGTTGACAGTGTCCAGTAGGTCCTGTGTAAGAGCATGTTCCACCGACAGAAGCTTGGGAACAAATTTCGAAGCCGCTCAGCGCATGGTAATACAAAATTACATTTATAGAACCTGTACTGATCTCAACTTGTTCAGCACTCTCTCATACGGTCAAACGACGACCTTTCATAATCAGATTTTCCTCCTTTTCAACAATAGCTTCATTTCGAGTGGTTAATGGCCTCCCAGAACTTTGGTATTATCTACGTCCACTGTTGAATCGATAAATCCCTTCTTAATTTGTGTAACCTCTATACCATCGTCTCCAAGCTCTTGCTGAATCTTAAGACTTGTTCCACTTAAAAAATCACCAAGTTTCTGACGAAAAAATTTGATGCAGCAGCTTTGCTTAAGTCGTTCAGTCATCTTTAGAGAAAAATTCAACGAACATGTATAACAGCACCTCACTCGACTGCCTGTAGGAAACGACTGGTACACTGGAACGAAGGGAAAATATTTAAGGGGTGCATTAAGTTGTCACCTCCCACTATACACAGTGGCGCCGTTTTGGAATCTCTACTGTGCGCGGAAAAATTCAAAGTCGGATACTTTTTGAACAGGCCTTGTATACTTCTGAGATCAAAATACTTTCTTCTTCAGACATGAAGAACATTTTATTGTTTGTAATTATTTAATTCATATATCGTAATTCGTATATCAGAAAATAACCTACTTCGAATTTTTTTGATGGCAATTATTTTAGCTCGAGGGCCACATTGTGGGAGCAGAGGACACTGGACATCCACACCTTTTTAAGATGATTACGTACATTTGTTAAATTTGCATCTACGAAAATATATAAATTGTACCTAGGGATTGTGCAATACCGGTATACCGGGATACCGAATACCGGTATGTTGAGCCATTTGTACAATTTTGTAATACCTGTATTTACAAGTTTAAATACCGGTTTTTCAGTATTTACTAATAATTTTTTTTTTAAAATTGCCTCCGCTATGTGTTCAGGGATCGCCAACATAGCAAAATAGTATATGGTTTTGTTTTTATGTCTCCCTAACGGACGAAATTAATTAGATTGCGAATATAAATTTGTATCGTACAATGAAAAGGTGATACAATATGAAAAAAAAAAATTTTTTTTTTCAACAAACCAAAAAACAATACAGAAATCAGCTATATCCAAAACCATCCGATGAGAAATCAATATTTGTGAAGATGAGGGATTTAGAGGTAAGTTCGTGGAAAATATATCACGCATTACTCATAGTACCATCAACTAGCTTAAATGACGAAAGCGCGTTTTCGACACAATTGGTAATTTTTGCGCATAATTACCTTCCAGGCTTAGTGACAGTACAATTGATGCATTATATTTTTTAAAATCTCTTTCAAAATTTTTTAACAGTACCAGAGACTGAACAATGATATTTACACCTTTTTGTGATTTAAATAGATAAGATGTTTCTTTACTTTTTTGTGATTCTTTATATACTGTTATAATTTATAAGATACAAATTATTTTTTGTGATATTTTCATTCTCCAATAACACCCGTGTTTTCATTCTTTTCCTAAAATTTCTACTACCAGTATTAAAACCGGTATCCCGGTATTAATATCTATAAATTACCGAATACCGGTATTGAACTTTTGGTGCGATATTGCAATCCCTAATTGTACCGTAAAAATCAATAAATATAAGTTAAATAAGAAGGTGGCAGTTTTATTCAGTTTATTTACTGTCATAACTTCATATCTATAGGTGCAAGAACATTTAATTTTAGAATAAGTTTAATGAGACAAATGTGTACCTCATCTCCCTTTTCTACAATTTTTTTTCAAATCAGGAGTTGGATTGCTTACCGTAAAATCCGGCGTATAACGCACAGCTATACTTTTAAGCAGCATTTTTTGATTTTTAGGTATATTCGCCGTATAGCGAGCATCACTTTTTTAGGGTGAAAACTGAACCGTACGTGTGCAATGTTTTTATGTTTTGAAGTAATTTATTCGAGATATTATACCAGACTTTTGAAAATATTGAATACTTCTAGAAAAATAACCCTTTAAAATCATGAATTATGTAATTTCTTTTAAAGCACAGTATTTCTCTATACGTAGAAGTCTTAATTTGTTTATGCTCTTCTATGTATTTCCTTTTTAAAGCTGTCCTTTTTATACCCGGCGTAACAGCATATAAATAAATAGCATCCGTAAATTTCGATCTTATTTTTGATGTTAAAAAAGCGTGTTATACGCCTGATTTTACGGTACTTAAATTATCATCACAATCGGCAAATTTATGTCACTTGTCAACTTGCATCTATATTTAGTCTTGTTGAGTTCCTTGAAAGAAAACCTGCTGTCAAATATATCTTAAACCAAATTTAGAGAACATTTTCTGTTTTTCCCCCCTTATTGTCTTGTATAGCCACAAAAAAACTTTTTGCGGGCCGCATGGAGCCCACGGGCTGCTTTGTCCACCCTTATCCTAGTCTATCTAGAATTTCATAGAAAATCTACAATTTTCACAATTTTACATTTAGCAGACCACTAATAAAATTTATGGGAGGGGGGGGGGAAGGTATGAATACATTTGTATAATAATAATCAGGAAACTTTTATTTTATTAATATGAAATGCATCCGTTAAAAATAGAAAGCTATAAAATAATTATAATTTAAACAAGTTATATATAAAAAAAATTAAGTTAACTCCTACTTAGATCAACAAAGAAAATTTTTATTTTAGCTACTTTTTATTAAATACTTACAATTAATATAAATATGTATATACATATGACAGAATCACAGCATTAAGTGGTAATTAATTTTTATTAATTATCATTAAAATATTCTATTGTCCTCCAAAACAATCGAGTATTTAAATTTCAGTTCAACTGAATACTTTAACACGTGTGAAAAAAACCTTTTCAAGTTTTCACACGAGTCGCCAAAAGGGTCGCTAAGTCGCCAAAAATGATTCCAACGTGGTTGTATTTGTAATTCTTTAAATAATTAGTTTTAATAAATTAATTTTTATTAATTACTATTATATTATTGTATTGTCATACAAAATAATCCTGTATATAAAGTTTCAGCTCAATGGAGCGCTTTAAAATGTATTTTATTAACGATTGAAAATTCCACCAAGATAAATAAATAAATAAATAAATAAATATATGGAGATTGTGAGCTAATAGTAGGAATTGAAAAAAATGAAAAATTTAAGCTTATTCGAGTATTTAGTGTAATGTTTCAATTCTTCTACAGACCATCAAAAATGTTTCACAGTGCACCAATTGGCGACCGCTGATCTAGTGAGCATAGCAGCATATTTATATTGCACTTTAACAACATTGATTTGACAATTACATAAATTCGACACCATTTACTTACATACCAAATAAATGTTGAAATTGGCACTTTAATCTTACATATAAATCACCTTACCATCAAATACAACGTACTTAATAAACTCCTTTCTACCCCTAGCCATAAACATCCCATTTCGATCCTGGCATTTCGGACACCTTCAGTACACTCACAAATCAACCGTTCCATCGGTTCCTAATTTCCACTGTTGCCGAAATTTACGACCTCCTTGGCGAGCTGAAACGGTTGGCTATTAATCTGGCCACCAAAAACAAGCCAGAGAACGCCACTTAATCACATGAGCGCAGTTTTACAGCGACATAAATTGAGCTAAATGTGGATTCTAGAAGCGAGCGTGAAAAACGACGCGTTATACGATTCCAGCGTCATATTCAATCACTAAGTTAAGCAGAAAATAAAACGAAAAAGAAGTTAAAATGGTTTTCGTCAGCGAATGTAAATAAACAAAGAGAGATGCGGAGAGATGGATGTTAACAGCGTTTTCATGTTAGTTGATGAAATGTCGCAAATGAAGATTAACAAACATTAGTCACACGCTGCGCAAGTGAGGGAGTAATGAGCTGGGGGATTTGGGTGAAAAGAGTACTCTCTCTTAATTTCAAGGTGATTATTTTTAGAACGAAAATTTCTTTGGAATGTGCCTCCCTACTTCATTGTTTGTTTTATAATGGCATTGATGTATTTGAATAATGATGTTTCCCCCATTTATTTAAATTAGTGATTAATGTTTTCTTTATTTTTTTGAACAATAAATAAAAAAAAGCTGGAATATCTTTAATAAACATTTTCATTGAAATTCAATGAGCTTCAGATCAAAAATCGCATTAATGCCTGTTGAAAAATTATTTATCAGCATAAAAATTAACCCCCAATTAATACAAATGTTCAGCTTCATTAAAATATCCCATGACAGTATTATATGAATCACATGAAAAACTCGACAAGCCAGGTATAATACTTCATTCTATGATTTAAAATAGAAAAAAAAATATAAATAAATAGAAAATAGAATATATATATATATATATATATATATATATATAGAGAGAGAGAGAGAGAGAGAGAGAGAGAAAGAGAAAATAGAAAAAAATATATAAATAAATAGAAAATAGAAAAATAAAATATAAATAAATATAAAAAAGGATAAATAAATAGAAAATGGACAAAAAAAATATAAATAAATAGAAAACAGAAAAAAATATAAATAAATAGAAAATATAAAAAAAAATATAAATAAATAGAAAACAGAAAAAAAATGTATAAAAAACCAAATTATATTATTGAACCTCACATGTTACTTATAAGATGAAAGTCAAAATCATAATCGACCAAACCCAATGAATGACAAGAGAACGAAGGGAAAAATCCCGATCACGGCAAGCGGTAATTTAATAGGATAACCAAATTGAAAAAAAAATATTTTTTAAGGGGTTGGTATCCTTTGAAAAAATTTTTTATTTATGTATTTAAAAATTATATTTTAGCATTTCATATATAATCACCTCAGTGCCCAAAGGTCACGTATACTGGGATGGGCACTGTAGGCCCTGACCCTCATGGGCTGTTGCGCCATTGTGTGAGTTTGCTTATTTCATATATAATGTTTCTATTAAAAAACTGATACGAGATGAAATTTTTCACACAATTTTAAAAATTTAAATTTTTCGAAGAAAAGTTAGAAAATTTTAAAATTGTACTCCCTTTGTAATTATTAATTTTGTAACCCTTTGTAATTATTATTTTTTTTTAAATATTCTTAATGATGTTCTAAACAACTTAAGGGATCAATTTTACAATAACTTAATTAGTTTTGGAGAGAAAGAACAAGATTTTTTTATCTGCATGTTAAAGTGCAACGAAAAAGCCAATATCTCGTACATTTTAATTTAAAAAAAAGTATTCAGTTTACAACAAAATAGATCCCTAATTTTGTTACATATTTAACACACAGGAAAAAATTGAAGTGACTGGTAAATAATTGTGGAAGTAGTAGCATTTTGAATGCACTAATGTATCGAAAAAACACTAAGAAAAAACACTCTAAAGTTTATTATTCTGAAAAAGTCATTATAATAAGCTTTAAATAAACTTCGAGGGAGGACCTTTCTTCCTTTCCCCTCCTGGTATTGGATTTTTTAAGGGTCAATGGTCATTTGGGTTTTGTCTGACTCCGTCAGACAGACTGAGGATTAGCAACAACAACATAGTTAAATGGAGTTTATTTATTTATTAGCGTTGTGTTCTGAAGCACACGAGGACTATTGGCGAC
>BMAV01000531.1:175967-188556 GCA_019973955.1 Trichonephila inaurata madagascariensis | reverse complement strand
TAGAAAATGTATATAAAATTGTTTTAAGAATAGTATTACAATAAAAATTTATTTAAGTATAATATTTTGACAAAAAATGAACATAGAATGAGCCATTTTCAAAATATTCTCCTTTTGTAAAAGATGCTTCTATTATAATAATATTGTGCCTGTATATAGCTCAGACCTCTGCACAAAGGCTCAATTAGAATGTTTGAAATCTACAACTTAGAAAGTGGGTTTATCCATGTTTTACGACAACAGTGGGGAGAAATTTTAAGAAAAAAATGCCGAGAATTATATTTCAAATGGTTGTAACTCTGAAGATAATATGAATTTTTCAAAAATCATAGTTGAACCTCTGTACAGAGGTCGGAGCTATCCACAGGCAAAATATTATTATTTTAGAAGCATTTTTCACAAAAGGAGAACATTTTGAAAAGAGGTTATTCTAAGTTAATTTTTTGCCGAAATATTGTATTTAAATAATTTTTTTTGTCAAAATGTCCAACAATTTTATACATGTATTCTAATCTAAGTGACACTAAATATCATGAAATGTATCTATTTATGTGTTTTTTTAAAATCACGGTTCCGAACGTATTTGGATACCTTAAGAGTATGTAAAAGAGGGAAATCTCCACTTTACATGAGAGACCCCGCCGACTCCCTAGGAAATCGATGTTGAATCCAAGGGGTCCACGGACTACAGTTTAAGTGCCACTGGTCTAGAGCAGCAAAACTCAACCTGCGGCCCACGAAGCCTTTTTAAGTGGCCATGTCAAGGCGTTTGCTCTGAAAAATTCACTTATTTAAGACCATTCTATTAAAAATATGGAGGGAAATTTTCTGTCAAGAAATCTTACTCTTTTGCTTTTTGCTGTCGGTGTCGTACGAGTGCGAATTGATATTCTTCTTCTATTTGGAACGGTTACGGTTTGTGATAACAGACAACAATGGAGTAGCCACAATTTTACGGATGGAACTAATTTTTAACTATTTTTCATATTTTGCAAGCGAAAAATATTCGAAGAAAATATATCGTTTTCAAGACGATTGGGAGGTTGACTAGTTTGTATGAAAAATAAACATGGATCAATAATTGTTTGATTTATCACGAAAGTGCTGTATTTAATAAAATGCCAATAAACAGGAATCATTCAATGACACTTTTTCCCGAAGATCTCTTCAAAAGGTGATAAATAGGCTTTTTTGAATAATCTTTGCAGCAGCAACAATGTGTTTTGTCAGTGTTAATATCACAGCTGTAACAAAGACATCCTATCAAATTTGTTATATTATTTGTTATCCTATGAAACCGTTTACTGATGCAGAAATTGTGGAGTGTTTCTTAAATGCTTCTAATTTAGTGTTGGTGACAAAAATAAAAAATATTAATTTAAAAAAAAGCAAAATTTCTAACGTTATCTTGGTCTTAAGGGGACGGTGTGGACCATTAAAACTAATTTCTTAAATTGTTGGCTTAATTTGCTGAAAATTGAATCAACATAGTAAATTATTATTGTATTTCATAATTTAAATATATATATATTTTAAAAAAGTATTAGAAACTGATTTTTTTTTTAAAAAAATTAGATTTATAAAATAGTTTTTTAAAAGGTTCCTTGCGCATTAGCTTTCAAAATATGTGCATAATTTGTGTTTTACGCATAGATGAGCTACAAAAAAATACATCTGTGCATGGATTTTAATTTCAGAATAAAATTTGATGAAAAAAAGATAAATTTTCTACATTATATGAAATATTTCACCATTTATCACACATTCAAGGTATTCATAACAACACAAAATATGATCCGTTAAATTATTTAGAAAACTAATGCACAAATTTGTGAATTATATCATCTTTCATAAGTAGCGAAAATTTCAAAGATATATAAGTTTGAAACGCAAGGAGCATCTTACGTAACAATGAAAAGGGAAAATTAACAAACTAAGAAAAGTGCATTTTAAACACTAATTTCAGTAAAATAAAAAAAAATTCAGTAATTATTAATCGAAAATGACAAAATTCCTTGACAGAATTACTCTATGAATTAAAAAGAATGTTATTAGTATACAAAATTAAAATCGAAATTTTGACCAAAATTTGACCATCCCCTTAAAGCATTTCTCTTCCCCCCTCCTCCATTTATCTTCATGCTGCGGCCCGCGTGAAGTAGCTGACATGTGTATGCGGCCCAGCAGAAGAAAAGGTTGAGTACCCCAAAACTAGAGGGTACTGCTCTGAAATACTAGACTTAAGTTTTTGTTATGATTGAGAGCTCAAAGGCAAGTGAGCTAACGTTTTGTACAGGTAAATCTGTAATTGAAGGTTTGGTTGCCCTAATAATACAACCTTAGTTTAAATCATACATGTTTTGCATATTCCTACATGTTCGCGATGTCTCGTAATGAATGTTTTGTAAAAGGTAAAAAAAAGGAATTGCCTTTATGTGTTGTAATAAACCACCAGAGGCATCAAATTAGTAACATCAGGACGATCTCATGACTCCACAAAAATAACATCGGCCATATGTTTTCAACCATGACCATTCGGCTAGCAGGGCCACTAAGTAAAGTACAAAGCATGTCTCTATGAAAAATAGAAAAAAAAAAACTTCCCCCCCCCCCCCCTTCCTATTCCTACTAACATTCCGAAAATAATCCGATTCCTAATGTTATTTAAGATAACGAATATGTATCCGGAAAAAAGGTGTATAGAATAAATCATTTAACATTTTTTTAAATAATGGTATTTTGTGTGTGTCCCCATATACACAGAAGAAAAATTACTCTTGATTTTAAACTCAACAGTTTTAATTTAGCGAAGAAAGCTTGTAACAAGTGCCCGCAGCTTTATGCGACAAAGCTCTCATAGCGAGATACAGAACAGCAACTGAATATTCCACGATTTCTTATCACAGAAGCAACTTTTTCCAAACAAATAACGTGTTGCCATCGCACAAAAGATAAATACAGTCAATGGTGTTAGTAAATGGCATGACAAAAAAATTATTATACACAAAATACATATAATACCGAAATTGTAAATAATAATAAATAGAAATCAAGTACAATATATAAAGGGAAATAGAAATAAACTATTAATGATGAAAATACAATTTGAATAATAATAAAAATGCAATTCCATCTAAATAATTGCTAGAATATTAAACAAACACAATTTAACATAATTGTTTTCGACTCCGTGCTTAATGTTCATATTTAATTTTTCAAAAGTATTTGTATTTGTAGCATTGCATTCGAAGTATTCGAATCAAGTAATTAAGTAATTAAAGTAATTCCGTAATTAACATAAGTAATTCAATAACACAGAAAAGGAACAAAATACAGAAGGAAAAAAAAGAGAGAGAGAAAATTAGCTTTCTATTCAAACAGCTAAAAAGGAAAACAGTTAATTTCTAAAATGTGATATAACCAAACATGTCTTTTTATATGGTAATTCTAACAAAAATAAAAATAAAATGAGAATCTGAAATCAGAAAAGTAATTTGGAGAATTCTATATGGAGTATAATTATATACTGGTTTGGAGTAAGGAGAATGGAAAAATAGAATTCTATAATTCTGTAATTACACCAACCAACAGCTAAAATTGTGTCCAGAGAAAATACTTAATTCTAAAATGAAAAAAAATGAAATGAAAACAAATATCTGAATTTTCCCTAAAAAATTGCATAAATCTCACTGAAAAGTTTCTTAATTAGAATAAAATCTCTCTGCAACTTTGAGGGTAGACATATAATTTACATAATGAATTTTTTCAAGAAATGAAAAAATCTAAGAAACAATTTTATGCAATAATGTGTTTTTCTCAGCGAAGCACTCGCGGAAATTGCAGCAGCATGAAATTTTTCTTACTTAAAATGAATTTAAATAAATCTTTTATTTTTTTTTAAGTTCTTCAAAAGGGTTACAAAAGCGAAAATATAATGCGCTTGCTTTTATTTTAACAAAAAATTCAGACGCATTTTCTTATCAAATCTTTAAGTAATATTAATAACTTAAATTTAAAATTTTGTTCAGTCTACTATTGTTAATGATGTAAGCTTTTATCACACTGTGTGTGAACTTATAAAGTTTAACATTTTATTTTGTAACAATTAATGAAAAATAATTCGTTAGAAAATATTGCCAAATTTGGGAACTTAAACATTTAATAATTATAATAGCTGCACATATACGCCACTTTAGAACAATGATTTTGTTACATAATGAAAATGAATCAAAATATTTTTTACGCTTTTTTAAATAATTATTTTTTTCCGATATATTATTTTTGACATATTTCAACATTCGGGCACAAATTTAAAAAGGTTTATTTCAAAATTCAGAAAAAAATTTGTTTGATTCTTTTAGTTAATATAATGTGTTTTGAGGAACTTAATATCTGATGGCAACATGGAACACACACACACAAATTACAAATAAAATAATTCGGGGGAAACAAATTCAAGTTAATTAGACACAAAAATATATTCCTGTCTCGAAAACAGCAATAAAATAATAGAATTTACATTATAATTCAAAAATAAGAAATTTGGTACATCAAGAAATGGTGTCAATATAACTTCAGTCGATAAAGAGGGTACGTATTCGAAAAAAACGTACTATAATTGTAAATTACTGTTTTAAACTAAATAAATTATTTTTTTAGAATTTTTCAGAATTAGAAGAATGAAATTCTTGCCTTCCCCAATAGTAATAGTATTTGATTCGTCAGGAGGTAAGAAATTACATGGTTGGCAGAACAAATATCCTAATATGAAATATAGAATGATTTGTATAATTAAATATTTTGTGCTTTAATTTTTTTTAGAATGTATAATTATTTTTATTTGTATTTATAGCTCTAAAACTTAAAATCCACACATGGAATAAGAAGTCATATTTTGTAATGTTAACAAAAAAAAAAAAAAAAAAAAAAGAAAGAAAAAAAAGAACGAAAGGATAATAAATTTTTTTTTTTTAAATTTTTATGGAGTAGGTAAAAGAGTATATACTGCTTACATTTCTTACCTTTACTGTACAACACAAAATAATTACACTTGAAAAAGTGCATCGTAATAATTAATTGATCTATTATTATAAAAAGATGTATCATAATAATACATAGAAAATTAGTTAATTTATTTTGAGTAAAATCTGAGATTAGAAATTAAGCGACAAATTAAAAAACTATTATTTTGAAACAGCCTGCAGATCTTAAATTTGAAATATAAAATCAGACTTGAAATTTTGCGGTGAAAAATGCAATGAGAAATTATTTAGTTTTGTACATGATTATTCAAGGAAGCTTGCTTTTTGCTCTTCAAATAATTCAATCCCAGAAATCACTCATCCAGACAATGAATGATAATTCAAAAGTGGATTACATACTTTATAAAGAAAAATGAATCCAGATATGGAAAAAAGTAAATAAAGAAATTTTAAATCAAAAATTATGCTCGTTGTTTTCTGTTGTGAATCTCTTAAGAAACACTCTGACGATAGCAATAGTAAATGTTTGAAAATCTTAAACAATAAACAGTACATTATATTCTATTTACAAAATGATAATGAAGAACAATTTTCCTTATCACTGAACAAACGGCAAAATTAAACTTATTAAAATTAATAGCTGATTTCTTATTGCCCGGCTCTTAACCGTTATTTATTTCAGGTACACAATTTTTGAAAATATATTCAATTGAAATTTTGATAATTCCCAGTACATCTCGTAAATTTAAATGTAACTTTGGAATTTTTTTTCATTCGTAAGATTTGAATGTTTCTCCTAAAAATTTTTCTTGCTTACTAGTATTTTAACGTTCCTTCTGAGACTATCGTATAGTGAGGGAATATTAACGTCACACTGTTCAGCTACAAGAGGGCTTTTTGCGACGGACCTCGCAATTCTGAACCATGGTCAAGTGACGCGGACGACACCTCGTCTCCTAACTACCACACCCCACCACGGGAAGACTATCGTAAAAATAATACAACTGTACAAAAAAAATTGTATTCAAATTCTGTTTGTGTAATATGCCTAATTTAATTTTTTTAGAATCAGTATTTCAATAATTATTCTCCTGTTTAATATAGTCAGCTTTTTTCTTATTAAAAACTAAATAAAATACAAATTAATCAAACAATATATCTGTTCGCACAAAACTCGTCTCCAAAAGTGATTTAACCTTCGTGAATTATAAGAATTTCATCACTACATTGTTATATGCAGAAAAGTTTTAGATAACAAATTCGTAGGTACTGTTGTAGAGAATATAGAAAAAAAGTCATTATCAAATAATATTCACTTAACCATTTATCTACCACATTATGATTTACTGCAGTTTTTTTCATGCAATATTTTTTTTTTTGATCACTACATTGAAAATTAAGGGATATCCATAAACAAAATACTCATCTTTGGAAAATTTAACCCGTTAGAGCTAATTTATTAATTAAGGATATTCCAGTGTAACATTAATTATATACACTGTTCACTTAAAATAAACTGTCAAATCGTTTTCTAAGGTCTTCATTAACTTTCAAAAAAAAAATTAGACACTTAAATTTTGACATTAACTACTTTTTCGGGACAAAAATGACAATCTTCGACATCCGCTGAAAACGCAATTTCTGCTATAAAACTATTCGCCTTCCCCACTAAAATACTCATCATAGAACCCATGGTGCCGTATATCTTGGAAGAGTGGATTTCAAACAATATTCCTGCTAAGTATCGTCAAAATATTCGTAAAAATGGTTAATCTATGTTATTTTAAAGTGAGTGGTACTTATAAGTACCGTCGGTAGATAAAGGATTAAAAAGAATCCATTCACAATATAAGTATGAAACTATGAGAATATTAAATTTGCATACCTAAAAATGTCAGTTTCTAAATAAAATGTAATTAATCTCTACAACACGTTTTATCAATTACTTTATCCACTTCAGATTTATTCATTATTGAAATAACTATATTCTGTCAACCAGAAATCAAACCTTCTGTTCTTTTTTCAAACCGAATCACCGAGAAAGGAAATTTTCTTGAAGTTTTCCCCCAATCTCAACAAACATACATCTCCATTTCTCCCAGAAAATATAGCACAAGCCCAAACATTACTGATTTAAATAGGAAGCACAAGAACAAAACGATCCGAATAACTGTATTGGTTCTAAGCACATCTGATTAGTAGACGAAATGTATCACCTTTCACATTCAGCTCAAATTGAGTTTCAACATCCATGCAAATTGCAATCCATCTCCGCCTTCGAATCGTAAAAGCGAGATCTTTGTTTACACGTAATCTCTATAAATGGAGAAAGGCATGCATAGTAAGAGGAAAGATTTGCATCAGAAAATGTAAGAAGACTAAAATCACTGTTGTCTTCCTTTTTTTTTTTTTTTTTTGTACCAACGATTTCATTTCCGAAGCACCGTGTCAATTACTGAAGCTCAATTTATTTTTAGATGTACTCGTGATCTCTAGTCTGAATAAAAAGATCTCCAGAATAACGTGGATGGGAGATGGGATGTAAGATCTTTAATGTGTGTGAACACAGTGAAATGTTTTAAAACAAATGGCCAACGGCAGTGCTTCTCAAACTTTCAATGTTTGCGACCCAATATTCAATCAGTTTTCATCGCCCCCTCCATAAAATAACAATGTATTGAATTCAATGATACTATACTTTGAAGCAAAATCTACAATACGACTTTAACCTCTGAAGTGTCACCGGAGTATATAAACGTCTCGCTCAGTCAAAGCTTTATTTGTCCCAGACGTATATATACGTCTTTCCGGAGTACGATCGTTTCTGTACACTGCTATCCACAACACTATTCTAGAAGGCTTTAGAGTGCACTTAAAAAAGTCGTTGCGACATTGACAGTGTTTGCGAAGAATTTACTTAATTCAGAGTATTTGCTTAGTTATTACTTTTGTCTCCCCCCCCCTCCTCAATACATCACATACGCGTGCCTACGTGGAATACGGTGACATTGAGGAGAGAATCGCATAAGTTTAAATCGGCAGTAAAGGGATAAATTATAAACCGTACAAATTATCAAGATAAATTTAAATTTTATATATAATTTTATATATGGTAAGCCCATGGGGTGACTGGTAATTATTAAACATTAATTTAAGAATACTTTCTTAAATTAATTGTAAAACGCATTGTGCAGTACTGATACATTTATAGGTGTATTATGTCAGTGTAAATGTGAATTTTATTTTTTATTATGTGTGAATGTATTTTTTGTTAGTTTACTTTCAATTAATTTTTTTTTTCAATAAACTTATGTTTTTGACTTTTCATTATGCTTGCACCTCCCTCGTAGAGTTATCCCGTCCCCCAAAGGAGATGCACTCCACAGTTTGAGGAAAGCTGGTCTACGGAATACTTATCGGATCCCATGTTTGTAAGACGTTATGAAATGAAAAAGAACAGAGAGAGAGGGGGGGGGGATAATCAAACCTCATTCACAATTCCAAAAATATCGTAACTGCTACAAAATATAAAAAACATATTGGATAATTTGTATTCTCATGGAGTCTCACAGTTCTTAAAAACACAGATTCTCCCACAATGCAATTGAACTAAATTATTTCATGAGTTTTCAGCCCAACAATAGTAAGCTTGTTTTTTTAAAAAAAATAGAACAATGTAAAATTTAAACAAAAAGATACATGAGTTGATTTAGGTAAATGTTCAGCAAAATAATATCCTAAAAATGAATCGATGTACTCTCAGGTAAATCGCTATAAGGCTACAATGATGGTGTTGTCGATTACTTATTTTTATCACGATTATTTTTTATGTAATTTACAACATCATCTTTGTCTCGCTTGCAAGAACATCACATTATACAGGGCATACCTAAATTCCTCATCAATATATATATATATTTGGTGGAGAAATAGGGAATAAGAAAAGACTAATTCAAATTAGAAAGCATGGGCGCACACAACGTGTAACAATGTAGAAGGCGCTTTACGTTCAAAATTCCTATTAGTATGATGTTTGCAACCAGTCGTCATTCGACAAGGTGATTTTGCAGTAGTAACATAAAATGGCATACCTCGAATGAACTCACAAATATTCATCTAACTTAAGTACGGCACACAAAAGCTGTTTTAGAGCTATTCAAATGTATACAGAGCGTTACCTCAACCATGGCGTGTTTCAGCATCGAATGTTTGCACGTGTTCATCGACAACTGTTTGAAACAGAACCATTTGCTGAAATTGATGTAGATATAGAAAGCCGTCGACTGACGCGGAGGTTTTAGTTGATGAAACTGTCCAACAGTCTTTCGAAAAACAGCCAATTATAGCCGCAAAATATTGCTAGTAAGTTTGGATGTCATGTAACTAATAGTGTGGCGGCTACTAAGAGTGGAACATTTATATTCTTTTCATTTGCACACAACTCAGTTACTGGAAGCAGATGACTATCCCTAGTGAATTTATTTTCGATTCACACACAATTCGCAATGTATGGGCTAATCAATACCCATATGGTACGACAATCAGAGTTGCGCAGCTACGCTTTACCATCAGTATTTGAACTAAGATTATTTTAGACCCATTGGATCACTGAGACCCTATTTACTAGCGATGGATGGCGAAAGCTACTTTACATTTCTTTAGAGTGTGTTTCCTGTTCTTAAGGGTGAGGTTTCTTCTGTTATTCTCCATTGAATGAGTTTCACGATAAATGACGATGTTCCAGAACATTTCACGAATGGTGTGTATCGTTACCAGGACAGAAAATTTAGAACTCAATGGGTTAGGCATGGTGAAACCGGTTTGTTGGCAGTAATGGTTACCGGATTTATTTCCAAACGAGGATGCGGTGAGGTGTGATGAAAAAAACATTGTAAAACTCGAAAGGTGTTTTTACAATTAATTATAATTATTTCAGATACACGTTTTCCTTGATATAATATGTGCGGAATCAAAGATTCTACTTCATTTTTGCAGTTATGTATAGAAATTGAATTCCAACACAACTTTGCAAATATTGTGAAAATAGATTTGATAAAATGTAAAATAGTGCAATCTTTCATTTTTACAATATTACTTTGCTTAATGACTGTACTTAGACCATTTCTTATTAAATTTTAGAAAGACATTAATACATACAAATATTATTTATTTATTTTTTGGTGTTATACATTTTGTTTCGAATTTCATTTAAAACATATTATATTTTAAATGATTTCACAATGCTCTTAAAATTATTTTTAAAAAATTTATAATTTTTTTTTATACATATATTTTACATTTTTCACACTTTTTCTTCATTTGTGATCGTTTCTTATCATCATATCTATTACCTTGCGATACCTTTACCACTCAGAATTTACTTTTTGAAACCAATTCAACGAAAGTAAAGAATTTTGTTGGAAATTAATGACAATTCTGAATTCACAAATCTATCATTTCTGAAACCATATACGTATACATAAATAAACACAACTTTCATCAACAAATAAATTTATAACAAAACTTCTCTTAACTCAAACTTACGCACTTCATTAAAAACTATTTTCACCCGAAACCATAAAATCTTCAATTCCCGCTTCAGACACCTTCAACGAACTCACAAATCAACCAGTCTATTGGTTCGTAATTTCCTCAGTTCACAAAATTTACGACTCTTTTGGCGCCATGAAACGTTTGGCTATTAATCTGGTCGCCAAAAACAAGTAAAGATAGCCACTTAATCACGTGACAGTAATTTTACAACGACGTAAATTGATCCAAAAGCGAATCCAGGAGCGAGCGTGAAAAATGACTCGTTATGCGACTCGAGCGTCACAGTGAATCACTGAGTCAAGAAAGAAAAAGAAGTAAATAAATTAAAACCGCTCTCGTTAGATAATGTAAATAAATGAGAAAATCGGAGAAAAGACTTGAAACAGCATTTTCGTGTTAGTGGAGTAAGTGTAAGAAATGATGATTTAGAGATATTTATTTTTGTTACACCTGTGTGTGGAGCTCGCGATGGAATATACAGTGCTAAAGAAGCAATTGAAAAGCATTAATCTTGCCTCACATTTTTTTTTAAATGTAGTGTCCCCTGCATTAATATATATATATATATATATATAATTGATTTAAGAGTATTAGTACAGTAAAAATTATTAAAATGCACTTTTTGGGGAAAAAATGAAGAAATGATGCCAAATTTTCAAAACATTCTCGTTTTAAGAAAAATGCTTCTTCAATAATAATTTTTTCTCTTTATAGCTAAAACTTCTCTACAGAGCTTGAATTGGCAGTTTTGAAAAATTCACCTTATTTTCAGAGCTACGATCATTGAAACAAAAAAAAAACAAATGTTTTTAATTATAATTTCTCTACTCTGGTGAATTAAAATGTGAATAAACCCACTTCTAAACTATATATTTCAAAACTTCTATAGTTAGGGTTCTGTACAGAAGGCTTAGCTAATGTAAATTCGAATTATTATTATTATATGAGTATTTTTCATAAAAGGAAAATGAATTGAAATCATGTCATTCTTTTTTTTTTTTTCATTTTTTGCTAGAAAAGTTAAATTTAAATATTTTTTTCTTGTAATAATTATTTTTTCTGTAATAATTTTTTTCTGTAATAATATTCTTAACTTCATGTGAAGATATTAAAGAGAGAAATGTTTCCTGAACAGCTGAAAGCTATAGCTTTGGACACTATTGACAATGGATTCCCAAGTGTGAATGGCTGGCTACATGTTTTTACTGATGGCTCCCTTCTAGATAGATGTCATGGTGCTGGAGCTGGTATCTTTTGTGAATTGTTTAGCTTTTACCTACCACTAAGTATTTCTACTACTGCCTTAGATGGCTAGATTAAAGCTATCACAAGCATTACAAGCTTTAACTCAAAATTACCACTTTCATTCGGCTTATTACGACATTGCTGGGCATGAGCATGCTGACTTCCTTGCTAAGAACGGAGCCCTTGTGTTCCAAAAACTCACGAGAATTTCAACCTTTAGTTCCTTAAGGTATCCGACTACGTCCGGAACCGTGATTTTGTAAAAGCGTGTAAATGGATAATATTTATGATATTTAGGACAACTTAGATTAGACAATGTATATAAAATTGGGTTAAGAATAGTATTACAATAAAAAATTATTTAAGTAAAATATTTTGACAAAAAATTAACAGAATAACCTTTTTATACAAAACGTTCTCCTTCTGTAAAAAATGCTTCTATTATAATAATATATTTTGCCTGTATATAGCTCAGATCTCTGTACAGAGGCTCAACTAGAATTTTTGAAACGCATAACTTGGAAGTCGTTTTATCCATGTTTCACGAAAACAGAAGGGACAAATTTTAAGAAAATACGTCGATAATTATTTCAAATGGTTGTAACTCTGAAAATATAATGTGAATTTTTCAAAAATCATAGTTGAACCTCTGAGCTATATACAGGCAAAATATTAATACAATAGAAGCATTTTTTACAAAAGGAGAACATTTGGAAAAAAGGTTATTCTAAGTTAATTTTTAGCCAAAATATTGTATTTAAATAAATTTTTTTGTCATAATGTCCTTAAAACAATTGTATACATGTATT
>BMAV01000531.1:159725-175567 GCA_019973955.1 Trichonephila inaurata madagascariensis | reverse complement strand
AATTTTTTTTGTCATAATGTCCTTAAAACAATTGTATACATGTATTCTAATCTAAGTGACACTAAATATCATGAAAATTATACATTTATGCGCTTTTTTAAAATCATGGTTCCGAACATAGTCGGATACCTCTTAAGGCTTTTTTTACTAATATGGCCTTTAAGTATAATTTTAAAATGAAAGCAGTGGAGATGTCGATTGATTGAATATTAACGTCGCACTGTTCAGCTGCACGAGACCATACGAGCGACGGACCACGTAATTTTGAACCATGGTCAAGTGACGTGGACGACACCTGAGCTGGCAGCCCCTTCTCCTAACTACCACACCACACCAGCGGGGGGACGTTTCAGCTCTCGACAGATTTAACGTGCATCGCTGCCCTACACGGCGGGTCTTTAGTGGTACTGGACTCGAACTCGTGACAAGGCAAGCCATGATCCGATACCTATACCACTCGGCTACCGCGGCCACATGGAGATGCCGAAGGACAGGAAATGGGCAATTTTGAACGAGAACCCATCCTGGGTTCATGTTAGATTTTTGACAGAGCATGATTATCTGAGATCTAATCTCCACAAAATTGGTATCGCAGACTCACCGGACTGTACTCTGAGTGACTCTGGTCAGACTATGACCTCTGAACATTTGGTCGTGAGCCCTTCACTAATTAGTATTAATTCTATTGTGTTGAAAAATATATGAGAGTACGTGCACTAATGGCATAGGTGCTATTAAAGTGAGTGGCATTTGTAAAATAAAATATATATAATATTCTTAATTCAATTTGAATTTAATACATACATTCTACATAATTCAATTGATATTAATTATCAAAAAGTATTCATTTTTTCACCTTTTTAAAATCGCTCTTTTGAATATAGTCAGTCACCGTAAATATACATTTCAGTAAATTCATTCAGAATTTCTTAACACTTGATTTAATACTAATATATTTTCCTTTTGTAAAAGCAATTTTTTTTCTTATTCTTAAATGATTTTTAATAAGTTATGTATTGCGATCAAGAACATTATTTCTCTTTCTAATGAACATCGAAAAGGTAATAGAAAGAGCAAGAAACCAATTCAAGTGTACCTCACAAACGGTTAATTTCAAAATAGTTGTAAATGTATAACTGGCAATCAAATAATTTTCTTCATTGATCAAAATTCTTATCAAACATGGTAAATTTATAAATATGGAAACACCGGATTTGCAAGATTTCTCGCTTTGATGTATGACAACAGTTCTTAATCTTGTTAGCCCCAACCGTTTAACAAGCAAGATGAGGTCTAAGATATCTTTTATAGATGAACTACTTTTATCTAGGATCTTTAATTTACACAAATACGTTTCCTTTTTCTCCTCCCTTACATTTACAGTTATATGTTTATTTATATATAAACTTATATATTTTGTTAAAATTTTCAATGGATAATAAAATAATTTCTATTCATCCAATCAAGTTCAAATGTAGTGGATGACAATTGATGTTAATGCAGTTTTATTTAAGTATTAATTCATTAATTAAATTAAATTAATTACCAGTTTTCGACTCCATCTTAAATTCGCCTCCATTGTTGTAACAATGTAACTGTTAAAACAATGCAAAAGTTAGCGTCGAAAACCGATTTTTCAGCCGAATAGCCAAAACAGGTATGCATTGTTACAACAATGCAGACAAATTATGATCTTTTTTTCAATTCTTTTACTATTAGTTCACTCTCTCCCTATATATATATATATCTTGCTCAAATTTTCAATTAATAAAATACTTTCTATTCATCCACTTAAAGTAGGAGTTTAAAAAAAAATTTATATTACTTGTACACAAATTTAAATTATGAAAAAAAAACTGCTGGTTGTATTAAAAACAATTAAATAGTGCAAATACAAGAAAAAAAAGTTATATAAATATATTACTTCATAATTTATAAATAATACTTCCACATTAAATAAAAATGCATTTATATAATGATGTTTGCAATAATTTCATCTCTTGAATGCATTTAACTCATAAGTATTCTTTTATAAAAATTAATTGGCAAAACCTCCCTTATTTTTATTTTAAATTTTATCACAATGGACAATTGTTTATATATTTAAATAAGATTCTTATATTACATTGTGATAATTTTAACAAGATATGCAAGTATGGTGATTAGCTGTTTATCTTCATATGATATGAAAACTGTTGAAAGCAAAATGGTTAGACACAATTTACCAAACAAACTCCGAAAATCTTCCACCTATTCTTGGGAAAGATCTTGTGATCTACCAAAAATTAAATTTGTAACTTATAAACGTTGAAGTTCCTTCAAGTCATGGCGAACGTAAGACAAACTACGATTAGTTAATTTTGATAGGATTATATGTTTATACTTATAGGGTATAAATAATCAATGAGGAGGAATTTTTTCAGTTTGATGAACGTTTCACTAGAATTTCCCTAATGGAAATTAGTGGATAATCGAACAACTTTGAAACAAGACTACAGCATGACACTTGAGCTCAAAAATCTCATTTTTTAAATATAGAACTACAATATTTGTGCTGTATTTAAGTGTTTCTAATTTTTATTTTGAAAGAATATACACCGTAACATCTTTTCCAATACATAAAATTTTTGTAACAAATCAAAAAAGTTTCTCAACAGCGTGCAATGTATTTAAATTTGTGAGTTGCGTTGTAGAAAAATGTTGAAAAATTGGATAAGAAAGCTACCAGTAACTTTCCATCAATGATCGAAAATATTATCCACATAAACGAATGAAAATGAAAGATTACCTGTAATTAGAAAAGAAAAAAAGATATGGAAAAGAAAGTACTATAAGTGCATTTTTTTCTACATGATGTTGACATGAAGATTCAACATGCTGCAGAATTAAATTAATTGAAGCTACAAGGATTTATTTATCCTTTTGAAACCCAGCCCACAAATTCGTGCTGGAACACTCCAAGTTCCAGGAGGGTATCAAAAATGTTTCAATATTATTTCCAGTGTCAGTATAGTTTTAATAATCAGAAGCATAAGTTATTTAAAGCTAAAAATATTTCGGGTCTTTGAGAAATAAGAATGTCCAACCCACAGGATCGTGCGAGTAGGGTCTTAAAGTGTTATTTAATTTTTAAAATGTTGAACTGAAAAATATCTTGAACTATTCGATAAAATTGTGGATAAGAATTTATTGTGAACAAAGAAAAAAAGTTAATTGACATTTACATGTGGATGGAAAGATTCTAAGAGTAAACTAGAGTTATGTAGCATAGTTCGATTTTATTAAGTTTGACAGCAGAAAAAAAGACGTAAAAACATATCTTAACTAAAAACAAAATTCAACTTTTTTGAGCAAATATGCGAATACATTCTGAAATTAACAATTTGCATAAACTACAATCAACATTTCGATTGCCCTTACACACAGCCAAGGGTTTAAAATAAACAAATCCTTAACTTTATTTTTATTCAAAAAAACCTTTTGAAATTCAGGAAGCCCACCCTACCAAAAGCAAATGCAATATTTCGACAGAGAATTTTTGTTGCTTATTTTTCTTCCTTTCTCTATTGATCTCAATAACTATGAGAAAAATATCGATCGTTTATGCTCACTTATACAATTTCAGATATTTTATTTTTCAAACAGTGAACAAATGTTACGATTATTTCGGATACTAAAGAGTTCTAGATTTTAAATAAACTCAAAAGTGATTTAAGAACAAGTAAATCATTGCAATTTTCTTGAATATACATTTTTATATTACACAAATAGATTTATATATTTGACTATTTAGTAGCTAGAAGTCTAACGGTGGTATTCTCAATCGCGAGCTCACCTCGGGTTATCTCTGAACCGGAGGTAACTCGCAGATTGGCGAAACATCATTATTCTCAATTGCGGGTGCCAAATCCACGGATTATTCATCCAAAGGTAACCCGCCGATTTCGAAGGGTAACTCGCGGATTTCGATCACGCGAATCTGTTTGTAAATAATGATGGAAGTAGCAAAGAATATGTCACGTGATGATTATCAGAGTCCAATCACAACGACTGTAACATCTTGCCCACGCATAACTCACGGATTCGGTAATCGTAAGTTCCAGAATAAGAAAGGAGAATAATCCGCGAGTTATCGGCGAGCGAGGGTTACCCAATCCGTGAGTTTTCTTTCAATATAACTCGCGATTGAGAATACCACCATAAGTAAACTATCCTAAAGGAGCTGAATTGAGTTTTTATAAAGTTACGGTTTATAGTTCAGAAAATAAGATTAGCTTATCTATAGCATAAATATTATGAATAAAGACTATATTTGAAAAAAATTACGCTGTTCCAGAGTTATTTGTGCTATTTTAAACTCTTATAAAGTGTGTATAGTGTCTGACTACTGTTTGGCGGTAGATTCTTTAAGAGTTGGCGAAGTACCCGAATCTGCGGGGGAGGGGTTGCCGTTTGTGAGAGAGTAGGTGATTGACCCTCGAACGAGGTGGTCAGGAGACAGAGAAAGAAAAGTCTCTTGTTTTGTAAGAGCGAAGCGGTGAACTCTGAATGGAAAGTGAAGGAAAGCGAGTTAATTTGATTGAGAACCGACGCATAAAGTGCGTGGCTTGCAGTACCTGTATGTGTATACATTTGAAGATAACAATAAAATAATACATCATCATCAAGTTTTAAAAACGTAACCAACATTCTGAAATATAAAGATTTCAGAAAATCATTCTTTTTTTTTAATTACTCCAAATTTTATTCAGTTCCTACTATTAGCTCACGCTCTCTATATATTTATTTATTTAACTTGGTGGAATTTTCAATCGTTAATAAAATACATTTTAAAGCTCTCAATTGAGCTGAAATTTTATATACATGATTATTTTGGATAAAAATACAGCAATTTAATTATAATTAATAAACAATAATTGATTAAAATTAATTATTTAAAGAATTACAAATACAGCCACGTTGGCATCATTTTTGGCGACTTAGCAACCCTTTTGGCGATTTGTGTCAAAACTTGTGAAAAGGTTTTTTTCTCACGTTTTAAAGCATTCGGTTGAACTGAAATTTTATAGACAATATTGTTTTGGACAACAATACGATACTTTAATGAAAATTAATAAAAAGTAGCTAAAATAAAATTCTTCTTTGATCTAAGTAGGAATTGACTTAATTTTTTTTTATATTACTTGTATTTTTATAACCCTACATTTACGCTGAAACATTTGCATTGAAAATTCTAAGTTACAACACCAGTATTTTCTCTCGCATTGGAAATAGTGCGTCAATATTTGGCTTACGATCAACTGAAGTTACGGTTTTATACAGAAATACTGACAGTCAAAAATATCTAAAAATAGTTACAGTTTAATCGAATTGGATTTTCCATTTATCGATATTCACTTCACTCTATGTATAATCTCTTTTTTGTTACTTAATAACAATCATTAAAACGAGCTAGATCATCTTTTAAATTGATTATCTGTTGGATATTTTTAAAAATAAGACACGTGGGCGGTATTCCTAGTGAAAATCTATTTTGTGTGTGTGTGTGTGTTTACTCTGAGTTTAAAATTAATGTGCTACATTTATTTATCGTTATCAAAATACTATTTTATTCAATTTATATCTCTTTGTTACTTAAATTTGTTGAATAAAATATGTTTTCCTTACATTTCTGGAATCTATTTCTAGTCATGTAAGATCTTAAGACTGCAATGCAGTGAAAATCGTTTAACACGAAAGTTAGGGGAATGAAATATTTTTTCGTGTTATAAAAGATATTACAAAATAATAATAATATTAATATTTTCAACAAAATTAAGTTTACTAGAGCACAATTTATTAACATAGATATGTATATAAGCATATCTTTATACATATAACGTTTCTGTGCGTGTGTATGTGACTGAACTCCTCCTAAGCGGCTGGTCCGATTTTGATAACATATTTTATGTAGGTTCAAGTGAATTAGAGAATGGTTTAGATTCAGGATTCTATCCGATATAGCAATTAGTTAAAAAGATATTAATTAGTAATCTTAAGACGCATAATTGTTTTACCCCTGTGTGTTGTTTATTCCGCTAATGCGCGGCAAGAAAAAAAAAAGAAATAAGAGGGGAAAATTTTGTTTTTCGCACGGCCAATTATATGTTGCGTGTCCAATAAGCATTTGTTTGCTTATACCCCTCAAGTATTAACCAAGAATATTGTCCATTAATTGGCATTACGATAAATTTATTTATTGTGCATTGAAAAATATACCTGTTATGAAAATAGCTCGAATTTTATCTTTTTTGTCATTTAATTAAAACAAGTTTCTATTCAGAATAACTTTTACAATATTCAACTTAATTCTCTCTCTCTCACTTACATCATTCTCTCTCTCTATCACTTACATAATCATCATTTACTGCATCGAATTCTTCAAATAATGAACCTGCGTAGCTGGTGTTTTCTGTATTTGTGTTCATTCCCAGAAGGGAAAACTTTTTTATGTT
This sequence comes from Trichonephila inaurata madagascariensis, assembly GCA_019973955.1. NCBI lineage: Eukaryota > Metazoa > Arthropoda > Arachnida > Araneae > Nephilidae > Trichonephila > Trichonephila inaurata. The sequence continues at coordinate 169,073 of BMAV01000531.1, read as the reverse complement.
AAGAGATTTTCGTTTCGTATTAAGAGAAAAAAAATGTATGAAAATACATAGTAGTTTGACGAGACCGTTGTATTATTCCGTGTTAACCGATATTTCGTCTAAAGCATTTTCGTAATAAACGTAGTTCACTGTATAACAAACTTAATAACTAATTTCAATTGAAATTCGCCAACTTATTGATTCCATAAATTTTTCAATTCCTACACCGTATACATAAGCAATAAGTTTACATGCTAAAACCTTAAATGTATTATAAATACTTTAAAATATCTTCAAAACACAAACTTACATTCTCCCCCCCCCCTTAAAAACTCACTCTCAGAAGTATAAAACGTTAACTTTCAGCATCCATCTCAACACTTCGGACAAATTCACCTCCATTAATCTGGCAACCAATAACAAGTAGAGATACGCCACTAAATCAAGTAACTTTAGTTTTACAATGCCATAAATTGTGCCAAATGGCGATTCTATGGAAGCGAGTGAGAAAAATGGCGCTTTCTGCATTCGAGCGTCATATTCAATCACCGAATCGAAAAGAAAATGAAGAAAATAAGTTAAATTCGTTTAATCCAGTTACTGCAAGAAGAAATGATTAAATGCTGAAGAAAAGACTTAAATATAACGTTTTCGTGTTATTAAATGAAATGTAATAATAAATGACTGAGTGAAAGAGAACAATGAGTAAGAGACCTAAGACCTTCTTTAGATGATATAGTTATTAAAATCTTACAAAAAATTATTTGGTGTATTTCTTATTTTAAGACGTTTTTTATAATAAGTTTATTAATATAAATGTATTCACATTTTTTTCTAAATTAGATTTTTTTTAAAAAAATTACGTGATTTTTAGAGTACTCTTAGTACATTACACTTTATGCAATATACAGTCGAATTTATTCTCTTCTAAGACTTCACTATGCTGTAGTAACAGTTATCTAAAAATAGTCGTAAAAATCAAATGTTATTAAAATTATGAATTTAAAACACTCATGCTTTTTACAAAACATTTCGAAACAAAAAAAAATTTGCTAGTTTTCATTTATACACGTATTGCACATCTAAAAAAATTCACTAGAAATTCACTATATTTTCTATTTGCCTAGAAATCCAAGTAATGCACATTGGTATTAAAAAGTAAAACTGTTTTCACATTTACTAAATTTCCATCAGGAGTACGGGTGCATTTATGGACTAAGATCTGGAGATCTGAATGGTCTTCTTTTAAATTCATATCTTGAACTTAGCTGCTTAGCTAAGTCGATAAAAGGAACAAATTATTGGATCTCATCTCATCTTGGAACCGCATCTCAGTTTAAGATTAACAACCAGGGAACCAAATTATGATGATCTGTCATCTGAGCACAAACAATTTCACCCTTCTCATTAATCCAAACAACTGCTATTTATAATATAACAAATTTATATTTTATTATGAAAATTTCTATTTCTTTTTCTTCTTATTTTTGTATGCCACAAAAAAATGAATATATTTTGATTCTTATTTAAATACATCAATTTTTTTAGACGTAGGGTACTCAGAGTTACGAACATTTAAGAAGGGGTACACATATGTCAAAAGTTTGGGAAACATTAACTTGAGGTTATTAACCCTCCAAACGGCCTGCACGTAAAATCCCGTCATTCCAGAGATGCTTTTTCTACCTTCAAGCAAGATTCCCAAAAGCGGCCGAGACGCATTCTTAAAAATACGGCTCAACCGCTTTTGAGAACCCCACCTGACGGCAAAAAAATACGTGCGGTGCATTTTCGAAGCATCTCCAGAATGGCAAGACTTTACGTGCAGACCACTTAGAGGGTTAAAAACAGAGCGCTACAAGAAAGAGCAATGCGTTTTCATTGTTGAGCAATATTTTAAAATATCTTGGTCATGTAACTTAGAGTGATCGGAACTAAAGACCTAGCGATTTAACGACATTCGGTTTCTTTCTTAGGGATTCTTGAAGTGCAATGTTAATGTTAACAAGCCCACGACGATATTCAAGCTTTGAAAGGGAAAAAAACTAAATGTTGTAACAATGAACTACAGCCTCATTAATAAAAAGCAGCCATGGAAAATTTTATCTATAGAATGCTATACGTATATGGCAGCAAAACTGTTCCTATACCCTATATGCAATTCTATACAAAAGCCTATACTGTATACCTTACGAATCAATAAAAAACTTAGAGTTTTCAACTATAAACCAGTTTTATTTATGAAAATTACCCAAAATTTCTTCAATCATATCTGTGTACTTAAATTTTCCTCTGATACTTTTAACATTTGAATAAACTTTATTCTGTCCTATAAATAAGCAAACATTTTATTGTTATCAAAACAAAATATAGCTATGATGCCCATATCATTATTTTCATCTGAGCATACTAAGCTCACTTGGATGTTTTCCAACAAAAAGTACACAAACCCAAATATTTCTGATTTAAATACAACAACAACGAAAACAAAAAAACCTTCAGAAAACTTATGCCAATTTTAAACACGTTTCATTGGGAACAAGCATACTTCTTTTACGCACCCAGCTTCAGCATCCATGTAAATTGCCTTCTTCCTTTCACCATCTCATATTCTACACGTACAAGTAAGAAAACACATCTGCTTAGATGTAATTCTCGATAAATGGAAAAGAGGGTGCCAGAAGAGTAAGAAATTTGCATCAGAATATGCAAGTAAAACTAACTGTTGTTTTCAGTATTATCAGCTTGAACATGCTATCGACTTCATTTTGTAAGCGTCGAGTCAATTCCAAAAGTTAAATTTCTTCTTGGTGCATTTTCTTTGAATCATAATCCTTGTTGTGAATAAGGAATTTTCAGAATAATTTGGGAGGAAAGCGTGTTGTAATTTTTGTGAAGAAGGTTTTGGTTATAAATAAGGGTTCAATTTATTCTTTGTGAATTGGGCTTTTTATTATGTATGATACATTCAAAGTAATAAATAGTTGTAACGTTATAATTAATAATTCTGAAAAAAATATGAAATATTTAAATATTGATTGCAATGTCAGTTAATAATTAATAGTGTAAATAAACGAGAACGGGTCATTGAATCTTTCAAACGAATCAACAAGAGACGTTAAAAAATTTTCTCCGTAAAACAAATATATAAAGAAGATTTTTCTTAGCAATATCAATTGTATGCATTTCTTACAGTGACTTAATCTCAATGAACAAAAATCGATTTAAAATACGTACAAAAACTCAACATTGCTTAATTTTACATGATGTAGAACAGCGGTCACCATCCAGTGGTGCACGTACCACTGATGGTCCAAGGAAAAAAATTCACGGTCCACAGAAATACTGGGAAACATTTATATATTTTTTATGATGATTCAGTTTCGAAATGACAACAAAAAAAAAATTTAAAAAAACGGACAAAGTAACAAAATTCATTATGGAGTACGGATTATTTAAATTTTAGCTATTAGTCTTAGTGAAATTCCTTCTGAGGGAAGTGAATTTTTAGCTACTTTAGCAGGTGTATGTATTGAGTTGGCAGCAATAGTAAATTGGATACATAACATTTCAGTTTGTTGATATTACTTACTTGCCGGTTTGTTCTTGGTTTTACAATTGTTATAGTTCCCTTTCAGTTGTCTGGAAATGTAAATGGAGATGTAAATAAGTTACATTATAGTTATAGTCGTTAGCCATATAGTGGTCTACCATGTAAGTGGTAACTGAACTGAACTGAACTGAACTCAGTGGCGCAACAACCCATGAGGGCCAAGGCCTACTGTGCCTACCTCAGTTTACGCTACCTTAGGGTACGTGTGCAAATATTTCGCTTAAGTGGTCAGTCTGATGCTAAACCTCCAATGTTCAGTTCCCAAGCAAGCTTAGTGCTTATTTATTGATCATCTGAAGGATGAAAGGCTAAGTCGACCTTGCCCAGCTTGGGATTTGAACCCTTGTCCCGCGTGGCGCGGAAGCGCGACACACTACCACACAGCCTCTAGGCTAATGTAAGTGGTAAGCCAAATATAAAATTATACTTTTAGTGATTCGTGAAGTTTTCAAGGTTAGCAACCATTATTAATAAATTTGTGTAAGGAAACCAAACTTTCAAACTTATTAGTTTTAATAGTATAGAGCACAGGTTCTTAAACTTTCGATTCACCGCACATCCCCCCCCCTTTATGTATTAGCCTGACATCGTGGACCCCTGTCTGACTCCCAACACAAAGCAGAATGATTTACAGATTCCTCAATAATCCTAAGACTACCTCTGCTACATATACATACTTTTTTAGCATTTCTTCTTTCAATTCCTACTCTTAGTTCACTCTCTCTCCGTATATATATATATATATATCATGTTCAAATTTGCAATTGTAAATAAAATACTTTTCATTCATCCACTCAAGTTCAAATACATTTTTGAAACTTGTAGTAGATGGCACTTGATGTTTATACAGTTTTTCAAATATTAATTCATTAATCAAATTTAATTAATTAATTTTAATTTATATGGGAGGAAATTTTTTTTGCCAAATGGGTGCAATAGATGGCGACTGGATACACTGATTATTGAAAGGAAAAACTCGGTTTCTATTTTGCCACTTAATACTGAGATTCTGCCATATGTATATACATATTTATACTAATTGTAATCATTTAATAAAATGTAACTAAAATAAATTTTTCTTTATTGACGTAAGTAGGAATTAACATATATATATATATCTTAAGTACTTTTTTTAGGAATTTAAATTATTTAGAACAAATCAACCTGCATATTTTGGGAATTCCGGAATAAATTGTAGAAAACTTCAAAATCATTATTTATTTTGTATCAGAATAAATTTCATCGATTTTTCAAAACTGAAATCAGTCGTAATGAAAGAGGAAAACATAAAGTTATTCACACTTCTAAGAAGACTGAGCGAGAGACGAGTTTAAAAAACTGTTTTAGAAAACCAACAAATGAAAAACCAGAAGTTAATATATATGCAAATAAGATAAAGATTACAAAAACTTACATTTGTTCTTTCTCTCATAATGCTAGTCACAAAAAAATATGCAATACGATTCAAATTCTCGGAAGTTATGATAAAAGCATTCTTAATAAGGCCACAAACAAATAATATGTATATAACCTCATTAAATTATTTTCGAAACATATAACCCGTTGGGTAAAAACGTGATTTATTTATTACTAATTAAAAGTTTTTAGATTTTGCGGTTAAATTTCATTCTTATCTTTATACTTTTAAAAAGTTACTCTGTTCTACAAATTTCACTCCTTCGAAGAATACCACGTTTATTACGTAAGTTGTTAATGCAAGCAGGCAGATTTGAACTTAACTCCGAGTTATGATTTAGTGTATAACGACGTTAGTAAGCGCAGTCGAGAAGACTAATTGATGCAGTTGCAATGTAAGGTAATAATTGATGCTAGACAATTATCTGCCAGCCACCATGATGCTTCATTTAGGACTTATGTTGAAGTATAATAGTTGAAACTGGAAAATAATATCTAGATTCTCGAAATATTGAATTGTTGTTTACAAGTAAATTTTCTTTTAAGTTGATAAATTATTATATTTTTCTTGAGTTTTACTCAGTTTTTATCGTAAAACTATGTCTAAGGGATAACTTTTTCAAACTAAATAGTTATTTTAATTCTCATTAAGATTTGTTTGAGTCTGTATCCCGGATAGGGTGCAGCTTAGCTACACCTTCTCCATAAAACCAAAAATCACCTAACAATCTAGAAATAAAATAGGATTTCCTAAAACCTCGTCAATAGTAAAACTCAAGCAATTAAGAATACGTCTGGGGGAGGCTTGATCAGCCTCGCGTCTATCATACCTTAGAAAGACTTTCCGGCCCTGTTAAAAAGTAAGAGATTTGACGTGGCCACTAAAAAGGCGCGATAAAGCCATCTGTTGATCCCTAGGAATAATAAGTTGGTGACAATAATGAGATTTTTTCGCAAAATACCAAGGGTGAGCAGGGGGTATTCACTGAAGTGAATTTAACTCTATCCTTTTAATAGAGGAGAGTTCTGCAAAAGTTAGACAACTATCATCCCGCAAGGTGTAAGCAGTGGCAGACTTGGCCAAACCATAGGCTATCTCGTTACCATTCAATCCATTTACCCATTAAAAGTATATAGAGTGTCTAGAAGAAAATCGAACCACAATATTCAGAATATTTAGGCTTGTCATATCCCCAACAGTTGTCCAACGAGAAAGGTGCTGTGTAGAAGCCCGATTGTCAGTTAAAATCCAAATGTCAAATATCCCTGAAAACAAAGTCAGAATCAGTGTCAATAAATTGCAATTCAGACCTAAAAACAGAACAGTATTCTGAATAGCTCTCACAATTGGGAACTTGTCATGTCTACAAAGACTAAGTTGCTAAAAGGCAGCCCCATTGGGGAAAAAATCATTCACACATGACAGGGAAAAATTAAATTTGGTTTACCTTAAATCAGAAGTAGGATAAAATCAATACAAGGTCGAGTTTAAATTTGAACTTCCTCTCACAATTAAGGTCCAACTATCTGGAATATCCCTGTTATCCTTGGTTCAAATGTTTGAAGTGTAATATCATAAAAAAGTTGTAAGAATGATTGAAATACTGTAATCAGATTAGCTAAGAAACAGAAATGGAATAATTTGATTATCTTATGTTGCCAGTATTTCTCGGATATCATTTTATGAAAATATATCAAAACGAAAAATTCAAACCTATGCGAAATAAACAGCTAAAAATACACAGAAGCAGCAATGAAACAATAATATTGTTATTTGTATTGCAACTCTCATCCAATGTTTACACCATGAAAATTTTATTCTGAAAATACATACAAATAACAACAAAATAATATATTTTATTTTAACGTTACAAATGAATCAATGTTTTCTCTAAAATATTTAAATAAAAATAATCTATTCTAACTAAAATTTCGAACTAGTTCAAAAACAAAATGTCAAAAATTCTTAAAAGCAGCAGTGAATCGATAATATTGTTATTTTGTGTTACAACGGAACAGATGCTTTTCCTATTATAATTCTTATGAGATATAGCTATCCAAATAAAAATTGAGAATCATCCAAAAATAAATAATCAGAAACTCTCAGTAATAATTTTGATACTAAAAGTAAGGAAATATTTTTTTCTTTTTCAATGACATTTTTATGAATATATACTTACGGAAATGGCTTTTGTTTGAATTTTGGGTTAAATCCCGATCAAATATTTAAGTTAAATATTTAAACTTTTCAGCGCACACAATTCAAAATTCAGATTAAATATATTAGTAAAATATACAGTCAATGAGATGTAGAGAAACTGCGTGGGCGAGTATAGAAACAATAAATACATGTTAGCATATTAAACAGCATAAAAATGTTGAAAAACATTACCATAGTAGTTACTATGCTTTATTATCACTTTTAAAAAAAATGATACTTAAGTATTATATATTTCACCGACCAATTACACCAACTCAAAAGAGAGATATCGTCAAACCTATTATCATGTGCGCGAATAAATACGTGTATTTGTATTTTTCACTTCAATGGGCTGCGTATTGGCAACTGAGCCTTTGTGCAGACACAGCAAGTCTCCCCAAGCGCGAGAACTATAACAATGATGACACCATCAAGTGGCAGCTCTTGCCACCGAATTTTTGCCACTTAAATTAATTTTAATTTAAGCTCTCATCAAATGCTAAATATTGCCCTGAAATTTTTTATCCAAAAGTACCAGAGCCAATCTGATACTCAAGGGATGTTTCATATGTCACATAATCATATGACATGCACGCCTACGGTTTTAGCATCCAGAAAATCTATCGAATCCAGCCGGAATCGAACTCGCAACCTTGGGCTTGCAATGCAGGCACTTTTTACCATAGTAGTTTGTATACAAAGTTATGATTAAGAAACAGTACTTACGCATTATACCATCGACCCATTTCGCTAAAGCAAAATACATCGCCGAATTCTATCATCGTATGCGCGAGCAAGATGATTACATTTGTACATATGCTGAAAAAGATTTCCACTATTGGCTACTTACGGCGGTTTTGGCAACGTCCTTTCATTTGACGAATTGGTCGACGCTATAACACGTAAGTAACAAAAAAAAATTATAAAAAGATCGTTTGTCAAATCATCATTTTGAATCGAATAACTATTTTCAGTAAAAATTTAAATGACAAAAAAAAAAAATTGCATTTCATACAAAACTTAGCAAGGTATTGGATTGATTGATTGATTGATTGATTGATTGAATATTAACGTCGCACTGTTCACAGCTACACGAGGGCTGCAAGGTATTGGAGGAATTTCATTACCATTTTAAAATGTATGTATTTCGATTCAAACGAAGCAGCAAGCCGAATTTAAAAATGAATATAAAAAAAAGGGACATTCTAAATGAGTGAACAGCAAAAAAAAATTATTTCGAAATCAATAAAATTTTAATTAAGCTAAAATAAAACAAACAAAAAAAGTTACTTCATGAAAAAATGCAACAATTTTGAATGCTTGATGGTATGGACGATTTAAAATTGAAAAAATGCATTTTCTACAAAGAGTAATAGTAGCACTTTTCTCGTATTAATAAAAATCTACATCGCTATGTGTTGTAAAATGAAAGGGCGTGAAAAAAACCCCAGGGAACTTTCTAAAATAACAATAATAAAGCGGATATATATACTCGCACGAGGGTATCTTCTTTCCCATTAGTTATTTTTTATAGGTTTTCCAGAAACATCCAAGAGGCGTTGAAGCGAAATAAATATAAAACACATCGGAGAATAATTTATTTTGAAGTACTCAGAACTTTACACGAATGGAGGTGAGAAGAAGAAAAAAAGACCCAAAGACTCTATAAGAGTATAAAGCGAAACAAATTTGTGAAGAGCATCGCAAATAATATAACGAACGAAAGGCAGCTAATTTAGAGCAAGCGAGCAAGAGGAGGGAAATCAACTTTTAAATTTCTAGGCATCCGCCTACTAATATTTGGAAACAAAAATGGAAAAAAAAGGAGCTGAAAAGCTGAGAAGAGGATCGATATAACACATCTCGTTATCTAACATAGAGGATTCTTTTCTTTCATTTTTGATTCAAGAAACAATGGGATCTTCATGATGCTGTGTTCAGAATAGTAATGGTATGATAGAGGGTGTACTTAATGCGATGTGTATGATGTATATGAATTGATTTCAAATGTTTTCCCCACCCAAAGATAAGATTAATAGACAGGTATTTGGTACAAAAAAAAGTTTTGAAACGGAGAAGATTTATAAGTAAGTAAAAGTAAAATTGTATCCAAGGATAACGTATATTAAATTTAAAACAA